>JABTTQ020002412.1:0-600000 GCA_016081115.2 Rehmannia glutinosa | reverse complement strand
TACACTTGGGTGATCTAGGTGATAGGTGTTTGAAGGTTGTGGTAATCTTCAAAGGTGTTGTAAGAGGATTGTGGTAATCCTTAAGGTGTTGTAAGAGAATTGTGGTAATCCTCAAAATGGTGTAAGAGGGTTGTGGTAATCCTCAAGGTGTTGTATTAATTTTTGGTAAATTAATAAAATCTTTTTTTCTTTTTTTGAAATCCATCCCGGATATACTGGGGTGGTAGACCACGTAGTCCCTAGATGGGGTGAAGCTCTTTAAATCAACGAGTGTTGTTTAATTTCCGCATTTACATTCTCGTCTTTGCTTGATTATTAAAAAAAAGAGGGCAAAATCTGAAAAACCGTGATAATCCATTCACCCCCCTCTAGATTATCGTAGCCACTTGGACCAACAATAGTGATGCTAGTTGGATTTCAGATTCGAAAGATTCTTATTCAACTAGTGGATACATATTCACCATTGGAGGTGGTGCGGTATCGTGGAAGTCCACGAAGCAAACGTGTATAGCTCGGTCCACCATGGAATCGAGTTTATAGCTTTGGATAAAGTCAAAGAAGCAAAGTGGCTTTGAAATTTTCTAGAAGATATTCCATGTTGGAGGAAGCCTGTGCCTTCCGTGATGATTCACCGTGTGATAGCCAAGCGGCTATAGGAAGGCACGCAGAGCAATATGTATAACGGTAAGTCTAGACATATTCGTCGAGACACAATATCGTTAGACAATTGACCTCAAATGGTGTGATGTCAATTGACTACGTAAAGTCAAAAGACAATTTAGCGCATCCTTTGACAAAAGGATCAATCGAGATCAATTGGGTAAATTGCTGAGGAATGGGCTTGAAGTCCACAAAGTAAAAATAACTATCATAGTGGTAACCCAACCATGTTGACTGGAGATCCCAAGAACTTGGTTCAATGGGAAAACTAAACTATGAAGGTTATGTTGTAATACTTGGAAACAATGTTATAACCCATCCCTAGAAAGCAAAACCAAGTGTTGAAACACCCGCAGTTGTGGTGAGGCTAAGTCATTTGACTTTTAATGATTCCTACACCTCGTTGAGGTTGAGTATGGCCGGATACTCGGATAGAAGATCACCTATATAAGTGAGAAGTGTGGGCCGCTTCAAAGTAACACTTATGAATCCAAAGTGGTGTCCATGGCCGAAACGGACACAAAACGTGAGAGCAGAAGGTGTTGAGACCTTATTGTGTTAATCTCGTTGACTCGGTATACACCGTGGAGGAATAGTTCAAGGCATTACGTCCACTAAGCCGCCAGTGTACCCGATGGTATTGACTATGGAAGGTTCAAAGCCATAAGCTACCTTTCCGAATGCAATATTGTCTCTTGAGGACTGGTTTGCGTGTCTGCATTCATGCATACATTAATTTCCACTCATGTGAGTGATTGTTGGAAATTTTGGTTTTGATAAAGTGGGTGTCGACCCGACTTTGACCAATTTTTCGGTGGCTAAATATTTAATTCTGGAGGAATTAAATTATATATTATTAATCTACGTTCCGAGTAGATGTTCGTAGTATTTTTTATTTCTCAAAACCGAATTTCGGTGAGTGAGAAATTAATACACGAATATAGCCACATAATTGGGCATTATGTAAAGATTATTTAAAGGGAGATGAAAGGCTTATGTCTTATCCCACATGAAATATAAATCATAGTTTATCCTAGTTTATTTACTAGAAGGTGTTATTTGTGTATAAACTATAACACAAGTGGATGATCACAAGTGGGCCTGGGCTTGGGCCGGGGCGGCCCAGCCCTATTGGGCCCGGGTCCATGTCCACTAAAGTTTTGCCACTCGAAAATGGGCTCGGCCCGATTCGAGTGATTTGTTGGATTAAAAGCCCAATGAATCGGACATTGTAGGTGCCCAGTTATTCGTGTGATCGTTGGAGTTAGTAACTCCTACAAAGAGTGATCACCAAAAGAGCCCACTACTTGTCTCATTGGAGTAGTGGGGTGTAACATCCGGATGTTACAATTGGATTAATGCCTACTACCTTTTTATCTCCTGCGCAGGTATTGGTTGTCTATAAAATGATTGTTTGTGCATTGCAGATTTTACACAAAAATTCATAGCATTTTCATACACCTCCAAAAGCTATTTTCTACATTCGCACTAAGTCCAAAGAACCGGATCTTTAGCACATTTCTAGTTCGAAGGTGCTTCGTGTTAGTGGTGCTACTACACGAGAAGACGTAAGCGTTTCATCTTTGGAAGCAATACGTCAAACCGTGAGCACTAGCCGGGACGTAATTGCTTTGGAAAGAGATTCGTCTCGACTAGAAACTTCCGAAAGTTCTTTTGAAGAAGTTGTAATAGTTATTATTTTTCTTGTAATCTTTCTTTCTGTAATTTGCCATTTTGAAGGCATCCCGATTCTGTAACATTGTAATCAACAATTCGTTGATGTGGAAACCGATTTCGCTTATGCGGACATCCTCTTCCGTTTTTGTCCTAATCAACATGTCAACTTGTAAGATGCTTAAGTAAGCAAAATTGGCTTCAACATCAGAAGATTTGGATAGAATATTAATATCGTGAATTTTTCTGTTAGATTTTCCACCTTTTAGTGACCAAAGAACCGATATCGGGTTTTTTTTTTAAAATTAAAGGACTTTTTTACAAATCATAATTGTTGCGGGACTATTATTGTCAACCTGGCTATAATTGTAGGACTAAAATTGCAATTTATCCTTGATTAACCTTCACATATTATAAACACTTATTTGTACTATAATTAAGCATTCACGTGATGATAACTACTGCACTTAAATAGAATCAGATTCTGATTATATTCCGACTTTTACAAACAAGTAAACACTGTTAGAACTAATTCCATCAAACACTCTTAAATTTTCATAACTCACTTCTAATTTTATTCACAAACACCATCAATTAACCAGTGGCGGAACCCCCTCCCTTCTAATTTTTTTAACTAGATACAATTTATAATTTAAATATTTATTTACAAGGATATATTATATTCACTCCTCCCCCATGTACACCCGCCAAATTATTCATAAATCTGGTATATAAAAGTGGGGCTCACCATCGGCAACAAAACAAAATAATTTTCCTCAAATTGTAGTCCCCCTCCCCCAAATATAAAATCCTATATCCGCCACAATATGTAACTACTTCTAGTTTTACATTTGCAATAAAACACTTCTTCTAAAAGCAGGAGTTTTTGCAAATACTCGGGACGAATAACCGTCTTCCTTTTTGGCACTTTCTAGACCTTGTACAACTCCGGAGCAAGAAAAGTGGCAGTTTTTGGGGTTGGTTTACTAGGTTGCCTTCCTCAAGAGTTGGCCAATTTTCCTACAAATGGATCAGCATGTGTCGATTTCATCAATAATGCTGCCCAGTTATTCAATAACAGGCTAATTCCAATCATCGATGACCTCAATAACAATCTACCTGATGCCCAGTTTATCTATGTAAACATCACCAGCATTTCATTAGGAGATCCTTCAGCCATTGGTACGTTAACATACACTCCAAGATTATAAATTGGTTTCGAAATTTTTTAATGGTTAATAACAAAAGCTACCCATAACGTTGGGGTAATTTTCAAAAAAAAAATCCAAAGATATTTTAAATTTACAAAGAGCCCCTGAATTTTGATTATGTCTGAAATTTAAGGGGTAAATGAAATATTTCTAGAAGTATCAGGGGCATTTTTGAAATATTTTTTTGCATATAAAGGGGGAAAGAAAGTGTAACCGAAATCAAACATCAAGTTTTTTTTTTTTGCAATTCTTGAAAAGTTGTGGTTTTTTTTTTGTAATTAGTCCGAACCTCTGGGGTTTTATTGTTATTTTCCCTATTTTTAATGGATGGTTACAAAAACTACGGCCGAGGTTGGATAATTGATTCCGTCTTACATTTTACTACCCCAATTCCGTTAGTCGATTTGATGAAATTTTTTGACATAAT
This sequence comes from Rehmannia glutinosa, assembly GCA_016081115.2. Taxonomy (NCBI): domain Eukaryota; kingdom Viridiplantae; phylum Streptophyta; class Magnoliopsida; order Lamiales; family Orobanchaceae; genus Rehmannia; species Rehmannia glutinosa. The sequence goes on along the minus strand of JABTTQ020002412.1, from coordinate 596,028 downwards.
TAAATATTTTACAATTACATCCCTCAAGTTTTCTAAAGATTACAATTAACCCCAATTCTTCATTTAATTTTTTGTAATATTTAGAAAAATTGAGAGATGTAAATATAAAATATTTGATAAAATCGGCAAATTTAGTGAGTTCATTTAACAGTTAGAATAGACAAAATCAAACTTTAATTTACCAAAACCTCAAGAGCTGTTATTGTAATTTATCCCTTTTTTTAATAGTCTCGCACCATGGAACTTACAAAATAGTACTTTATATCCTATCCTGTTTTATCAGTACATGCCACGTGCACATTAAAAAAATCATTAATATGCACAACATAGTGTAACGGTAAAATGGAATACGAGATCAGAATTGGAACCTAACTAGCAAATTATGATACATGATTGCTAAATAAAAGAGTGATTATTACTAATTGTAAATATATTAACTTAGTATTTCCTGTTAATTTATTTCAGGTGTTCGAGTTACCAATGCTCCATGCTGTGTAGTACGGAGAACAACTGGCCTATGTGCTCCAAATCAGGTCCCATGTAGTAATAGAAATGAGTATACTTTTTGGGATAATTTTCATCCTACCCAGATTTTGAATCGTGCTACGGCTTCAAGAGCATACACTGCCACATTGCCATCCGATGCCTATCCCTTTGATATTCGAACTCTCGTACAGCAGTAAAAGTTGTTGGGAAAGAGTGCCAAAATAAATGACACCGGCACAGCGGAAATAGTAAAATCTTTTCCCACCTAGCTGGATTAAAAATGGGAACCAAACCAAGAATAAGAGTGCAAGACGATAAAAATAGGACACAAGAATTTTTACGTGGAAACCCAAATTGGGAAAAACCACGAGACCGTAGTCCAAATAAATCCTCCACTAAATGTATAGTAGGCTTACAATATTTCTCCCTAAAAATAGGGGATACACAAAATATCTCAAGTTACTCAACTTGGAATACCCGAGAAAATAGGAATGCTATTTTGGGTGAGAATGAAAAATTACTACTAATTTTTCTCTCTTTTTCTTCACTCAAAACATACACTTATAGATACACTCTCTACTCTCTATTTTCTCTCTTCTCTTGCAATTGCTAAAATGCTAATTGCTTGGTGTGATTTTGCATTCAAGGATGAAGCCCTTTTATAGGCATTTTCCATGCCCAATTCCAACATGTGAACAAACTTTGTCAACAAAGTTTGGCAACCAACCATTGAAGACTTGGTGGTGTTGGTTGGTTGATGCCTACCAAAGGAATAGTATTTACCACATGGGGTGGAAAATTCAACAATTCTCCCCCCACCTCATGTGGGAATCAACCAATCCCCGCTTTGGTTCTACAAACTTCAAACTTATCTCTTGGTAAAGACTTTGTCAAGATATCTCGCACCATTTTCATCTCAGGTGAACTTTCTCCGATTGCATCGCTTTTTCATCAAGCACATCCGAATCCAATGGTATCTCACATCAATATGTTTTGACCTTGAGTGGAATGAAGAATTCTTACTCAAGTGAATTGCGCTCTGACTGTCACAGTAGAGCGTGTATTTTTCCTGCTTCAAGTCTAATTCCTGTAGAAACTTCTTCAACCACAACATCTCCTTGCAAGCTTCCGTCACAAAGAATGTATTCACTTCGGTTGTGGATAATGCCACACATTTTTGAAGTTTCGATTGCCAAGAGATAGCTCCCCGCAAATCTCATCGGTATCCGGATGTGGACTTCCCGAATCAACATCACCACCATATCTGCATCTCCGTGAATCCGTCAGTATGCAGTTTTGGTCATCACCAAATTTTAGACAATATTTAGATGTACCTCTCAAATACCGAAATATCCATTTCATGCGGACAGTGATCTTTCCCTGGATTAGAGAGAAAACGGCTAACAACACCAATCGCATGAGCAATATCGGTCTAGTACATACCATAGCATACATCAAATCGCCAACTCGCGAAGCATATGGTACCTTTTGCATTTCTGCTTTATCTTCCTCACTTGTGGGACATTGCGCCGCGCTTAGCTTGAAGTGACCCGCAAGTGGAGTACTGACTGGTTTTGACTTGCTCATATTGAATCTCTCAAGAACTTTCTCAACGTACTTTTCTTGAGATAACCAAAGCTTCCTGCTTGCCCTGTCTCTTGAGATTTTCATCCCAAGGATTTGCTTAGCCGGTCCTAAGTCTTTCATCGCAAAAGACTTGCCAAGTTCTTTCTTCAGCTTCTCAATCTTCTTTGGCATCATGACCTACAATCAGCATGTCATACAATAATAGTATGATAAAATCATTATCACTGAATTTCTTAAAGAATACACAGTGATCAGAACTGGTCCTGTTGTAGTCATGATCGGTCATGAAGGAGTCAAACTTCTTGTACCATTGTCTTGGAGCTTGTTTTAAGCCGTACAAGCTCTTCTTCAATCTGCATACCAAGTTCTCCTTACCTTTGACTTTGAACCCTTCCGTTGCTCCATATAGATTTCTTCATTCAAATCTCCATGAAGAAATGCGTCTTCACATCAAGTTGTTCGATTTCCGGATCCAAACCGGCGGCTATCCCAAGAACAACTCGATTGAGGACATCTTCACCATCGTGAGAAAATTTCTTGAAATCAACACCCTTCTTCCTCGATGAAACCCTTCACAACCAGCCTAGCTTTATACCTTGGTTGTAAGCTTTGCTCATCGATCTTCAACCTTGTACACCCATTTATTTTTCAGAGTCGTTTACCTTTCGGTAGCTTCACCAGGTCATAGGTGTGATTTTCCCGCAAAGAGTTCATCTCTTCTTTCATGGCCTCCATCCACATATCCTTCGATCATGTGATATGGCTTCTTCAAAACTTTGTGGTTCTCCCCCGTCGCTGAGCATTACATACTCATGTGGGCTATATCTCGGTAGAAGGTTGTCTTTGTCTGTGGACCTTCTAGCCGCATCTTCCAGTGGTGGAACCGAGGGACATCACGGGTTGTATCATGGTGTTGATCTTGCACATCTCCCCATGATTCTCGATTTCTAGGAGAAGAAACTGGATCTACGTCATCGAAACATATTGGTTTGATTGATTTCTCAATCTGTTTAAGATCTTCAATTGTCGATCCTCAAGAATACAACATCCCCGCTTCGATAACTTTCTTCTTGATGGATCCCATAACCTCGTAGCCGAATTCTTCATGGCCATAGCCCAAGAAGATGCATGACTTGGTCTTGTCATCAAGCTTGGATCGTTCATCTTTTGGAATGTGCACAAACGCCTGCACCAAACACTCTCAAGTGTTTGTAGGAAACATCTTTTCGATCCAAACTCTATCGGAATGTCGCCACCCGGAGGAGCTGATGGAGAAAGGTTGATTAGATCAACTGCGATCCTCATTGCTTCACCCCAAAAGGATTTGGGTAGATTGGAATGTGACAAAGATACATTTGACTCGTTCACAAATTGTCCTGTTCATCCTTTCTCGCTACTCCATTATGTTGAGGAGTTTTGGAACACTCTTCTCAAGCTTGATTCCATGATCCCCGCAATGTTGCTCAAATGGACCCTGGTATTCACCACCATTGTCGCACGAACTCGCTTGACTTCTTTCCTGTTTCTCTTTCAACACTTGCTTGAAAATTCTTAAAGATACCCAGAACTTGATCTTTAGATTTCAAAGCAAAACACCAGACTTTTCTAGAGAAATCATCAATAAATGTTACAAAATATATTGCACCACCAAGACTTCTATCTTTCATGTAGCATAACTCAAGATGCACGGATCTAGTGGATGAGATTTTCTTGAAGGTGAAAAACTCTTGAAAGCAACTCGTGTTGTTTTCCAATTAAACAATCAACACAAGTTTGTAGGGGCATACTAGTTACCTCTGGGAGAAGTTTCTTTCTGGTCAGAACTTCCAAGCCCTTCTGACTTAGATGTCCGAGTCTTTTATGCCATAACTCAATGGAGGAACTTTTATCAATTGCATTTACCTCTCCATTGGATAATCTGGCTTGCATCAGGTACAGAGAATTCTCGTCACCTTCTTAGCGACAATGAGAGAGCCTTTGGTGAGCTTCCATTTTCCTTCACCAAAGTGATTGTCATAGCCAGCATCGTCAAGCTTGCCAGTGGAAATAATATTGAGCCGAATGTCAGGAATATGTCTGACATCCTTGAGCACGAGTCTGCTTCCTGTATCAGTGTTCAATATGATGTTACCTATGCCAACGACCTCCGTCACACCATGGTTGGCCATTCTGACTTTGCCAAAGCTACCACCGGTGTATGATGTAAACATATCACGATGAGGTGTGATATGATATGAAGCTCTGAATCAATAATCCATCCGTCTGTTGGCATGCTCTGAACTAATACAAGCATCATCACAAATGATGACAACATCGCCATCAATCTGCGGCGATGAGTGTCTTTGTCATCAATCTTGTTTTCATTATTTCCATTCTTTTGATCTCTTTTCTTCTTTCTACAATCTCTCTCGTAGTGATTTGGACCACCACAATAATGACATTTGAAGTCCTTCTTGGATTTGGATCTCCCCCTGGATTTGTCTCTTTTATTTTGAGAACCTCTAAACTTGCTCCTTCCCCGTTTGTCATTTTCAGCTACTAAGGCTTTTGACTCAGAAGAATATTCTAACTCCTTTCTTCTGGACTCTTCATTAAGAAGACAATCTTTGACCATCTGCATAGTCAGTTCACCATTCGGCCGAAGAGTTCTTGGACCGACACTACAAGCGTGTCCCAACCGTCCAGGTAACGAAACGAGCGAAATAAAATAAAGCAATTACTTCATCATCAAGGGATATTTTCATTGTGGTAGATTGATTTATCAGACCCTGATACGCATTTAGGTGCTCCGTCATGTTCGCACCTTCCGTATATCTGAGTCGAACAATTTTTCTGATAATAGAAGCTTTGTTCAAGGCATTTTTCCTCTCAAACATAGTTTCAATATTTTTCCACAGAACATCAGCCTTTTCCTCATTAGCAAAATGATGGAAAATGCTATGCTCTTCGAAACGCTGGATATATCCTACGGTTTTTACGTGTAGGATTTTCCACTCGTCATCACTTGTATCTTTTGGTTTGGCAAAGATATCACCTTTCAAGGGCAAATAAAGATCCTTGCGAGAGAAGATCCAACATACTCGGCTTCCAAATATTGTAGTTGGATCCGTTGAGTTTGAACATCCCACCAACAGACGTCGATTCCTCCATTTTTTAATCCGCAACAACGTGGCTCTGATACCACTTGTTGGGAAAGAGTGCCAAAATAAATGACACCGCACAAATGGAAATAGTAAAATCTTTTCCCACCTAGTTTGGATTAAAAATGGGAACCAAACCAAGAATAAGAGTGCAAGACGATAAAAAATAGGACACAAGAATTTTTACGTGGAAACCCAAATTGGGAAAAACCACGAGACCGTAGTCCAAATAAATCCTCCACTAAATGTATAGTAGGCTTACAATATTTCTCCCTAAAAATAGGGGATACACAAAATATCTCAAGTTACTCAACTTGGAATACCCGAGAAAATAGGAATGCTATTTTGGGTGAGAATGAAAAATTACTACTAATTTTTCTCTCTTTTCTTCACTCAAAACATACACTTATAGATACACTCTCTACTCTCTATTTTCTCTCTTCTCTTGCAATTGCTAAAATGCTAATTGCTTGGTGTGATTTTGCATTCAAGGATGAAGCCCTTTTATAGGCATTTTCCATGCCCAATTCCAACATGTGAACAAACTTTGTCAACAAAGTTTGGCAACCAACCATTGAAGACTTGGTGGTGTTGGTTGGTTGATGCCTACCAAAGGAATAGTATTTACCACATGGGGTGGAAAATTCAACAAAAGTTTTTATAAATTAGCACCAAATGAAATGCAAATTACACTTATCAGTTTTGCATGTCTTCGTTGCTGTTTAATTCTTAAATAAGACAGTTTTTTGGTTTCATAAATTTAAATAACTACTTATGTATGTGTCTTTCTTCAAGTGTTTGAAAGCAATTAATGAAACTTGTTATGACTTATGTGCAATTTTGATCCCGTAAATTTTAATTTGTGCAACATTTTAGTTTTACAAGTTTTAATTTCGTGCGATTTTGGTCATCATAAGTAGGTGTTTCAACATTTCATGTGTTCCCACAATACATACTCAAAATACCCAAAACGCCTATGGATGCTTAAGTTACAAGACCTGAATTGTTATTTGCAAAGGAGTAAAATCGTCAAGGTCCGAAGCTGCCACATTAAGAAACTAAAGTTACTGAACTAAGATTACCAACCTAAGAGTTACAAGACTAAAATTGCAGTTAAGCCCTAAAGGCAACCTTGAACAGACTAAACAACATATTTGTGAACCCATGAAATCAGAATAACTATCTATCTGCAAATCATATCATCATCATCATCATTAACTCCACCTTATCCCACTATGTGGGGTCGGTGGTGTGAAGTTTATAGTGTCAATTAATTTTCTAAAATTAGTTAACACTGCAAATTCACACAAAAAGCAAAGTGACAAAGTTTTATGTCGGATGCCCTTCCTGACGCAACCTTCATACGAAGGAGAAATGAGATGAAATTCCAAAACCATCATCATCATAAGTTTTTCCACTTGCATGGAAAATACGATGAGACGGCGATGAGTTGAGATAGTTGCTCTTGTCATATCTTATTACATAATTGATATAACCACCACACATGCAAATCATAAGTACGATAAAACAATTCATAAACACATATCATTGTTAAAAGATGGACATTTGCGAATTATTTAGCCATCACACATGCAATGTGAGGCCATTTACTAGGTCGTCAATTTTCATACAGGCATACAACAAGTATGCATTTTACAGTCGTCAAGAATACGACATTAAAAATGTTACAAAAGTATATTAAACAAGTTATGTTTTAACATACATCAATCATGTTAGAACATGAACTTACTCGGACAGCATAATATGAATTTATGATCAATCATGAATTAAAGCGTATCAATCCATTTGCAGAAACTTCAATTCCTGCAGAAAATGGAACCGCAGCATTGGCACTTCATTTATATCAGCTATTAAGAAAGTTAACAATTCATTAGACATATCACATATGTCGATAAAGTCGTATGTACGTATATATTTAGTGATAATTACAAAAACACCCCTATGGTTTGGTCTAATTCCAAAAGAAATCCCAGAGGATTTTGAAAATTACAAAATCCTCTTAAAGTTTGATTTGTCTTACTTTTTCCTGTTTCATAAATAAAAACATTTTAAAAAATCCCCTCATTTATAGAAATATCATAATTACCCTCATAAATTAAGGCATAATCAAAACTCATGGGCGATTTTTGAAATTTTCGAAACCTCAACCTGATAGGTGTTTTTGTAATTATCCCATATATTTATACATATGACAGATATAATAATTGTCTTAGAAAAGAATTATCCTCATTAATTAATGCTAAAAAGCGGGATTAACTCTTACACTAATTGAAGAGGCGTTTGGTCTTGCCTAGGGTAATCATCATTTGGGTTTTGCAGCCCGTTGACTTGAAAATAGTTTCGAGCATCAAAAGTCTGAGGTTGACCAAGCTCAAAGTCAGAACTCCCAGGCATCAAATTCATGTGCTGCTGGACTCTCTCAGTTTCAGCTATCTACACAATATTTATATTCATCTAACTTCAGAAAACTGAGGGAAAATAGGCTTAATTACAATTTTGGTCTTGTAACTATAGTGGGGTGATATTTTTGGTCCCGTAAGTATTCGGTGTAATGATAAATCTAAAGAAATGGCATATTTGTTCCCGTAAGAATTATATGTAGCAATTTAGTCCCGTAAATTTTTATTTTTGTGCAATTTTGGTTCCATAAGTTGTAATTTTGTGCAATTTTGGTCCAAAGAGTACTTCACTATTTCACACTTTCAGGACCAAAATTGCACAAACTTAGAACTTACGAAGACCAAATTGTGCAAAAATCAAAATTTAAGCGACCAAAATTGCACTTGAGATTGTGCATGCAGATATTTGTGGGCCAACACAAACACCATCTCTCAACGACAACAGGTACTTTCTCTTGTTCGTTGATGATTATTCCAGAATGATGTGAGTATATATCTTGAAGCAAAAATCAGAGGCATTTCCAAAATTTCTGAAGTTCAAAAGATACGTGGAAAATCAAAGTGGCAGAAAAATAAAGACACTGCGAACAGATCGAGGAGGTGAATTCATTGGCAAATCCTTCATGGATTATTGCAAAGAAAAAGGAATCCACAGACAACTCATAGTTCGCTATAGCCCACAACAAAATGGTGTTGCAGAACGAAAGAATCGCACGATTGTTGAGATGGCACGGAGCATGATGACTTGCAAAGGACTTCCAAAAAGTTTTTGGGCAGAAGCTGTGAATGCAGCGGTTTATATCTTGAACCGTTCACCAACAAAAGTTGTTCCAAACAAAACTCCTTATGAAGCGTGGCACCATAGAAAGCCACAGGTAAATCATTTCAAAGTTTTTGGTTGCATTGCTTATTCACATATTCCATCTCAACATAGAGAAAAGTTCAATGAAAAAGGAGAAAAAATGATCTTTGTTGGTTATAGTGACGAATCCAAGGGATATCGTTTGCTAAACCCAAAGACAAATAAACTCATTATTTCTCGAGATGTTATATTTGATGAGATGCAGTCTTGGAAGTGGAATGAAAATCAAAAAACAAATCTGCCCGGACAAACACCGTCTTCACAAATCAAGCGATCAACCCGACAAGTATGCGATGCAGTTCAAGTACCACTCAAGCTCTAGCACACCAGGAATCTTCTCAAGATTCAAAAGCCCAATCGAAGAGTAAGAAATTTGTGAGATATTTATGAATCATGTAATGTTGCATTTTTTGCTTGTGAGCCACAGAACTATGAAGAAGCCGCCAAAGAAGAAGTTTGGCAAATCGCAATGGATGAAGAAATTGCGAGCATTGGAAAGAACAATACTTGGGAGCTCGTAGACCTTCCCGAAGGAAAAAGTGTGATCCGGGTCAAATGGATCTACAAGACCAAGTACAAAGAAGATGGTTCAATTCACAAGCACAAAGTCCGCTTAGTTGCAAAAGGATATTCTCAACAACCGGGAGTTGATTTCAATGAGACATTTGCACCAGTTGCTCGAATGGAGACAATACGAATTGTCCTGGCCATTGCAGCACAATTTGAGCTACCAGTCTACCAAATGGATGTTAAATCAACATTCCTAAATGGTGACTTGGAGGAAGAAGTGTACGTAGAACAACCAGAAGGCTACATTGCAAATGGCGAAGAAGATAAAGTCTATCGACTTAGGAAAGCATTATATGGATTGAAGCAGGCACCAAAAGCCTGGAATAGCAAGATTGATCAATACTTTCAACAAAATGATTTTCAAAAAAGTCAGAGTGAACCGTCATTATACGTAAAGAAACAATGTGCACAGAATTTTCTAATTGTTTGTCTTTATGTAGATGACTTGATCTATACAGGGACCAGTCCAACATTGGTACAAGAATTCAAAAAGGCAATGATGAAAGAGTACAAGATGACTGACTTGGGTCTCATGAAATATTTTCTTTGGATTCAAGTTCGCCAATCTAAAGGAGAAATTTTTATTTGTCAAGAAAAATATCTGGAAGCATTGTTGAAGAAATTTCAAATGAGCAATTGCAAGCCGATCTCAACTCCACTTGCGGTTAATGAAAAGCTCAATTGAATGATGGTGTAACAAGAGTTGATCCGAAGATTTACCGCAGCTTAGTCGGATCGTTGATTTACTTGACAAACACGAGACCGGATATTGTCTATCCAATCGGCCGATTTCAAGATTCATGCATGATCCAAGCAAGTCGCACTTTGCGGCAGACAAAAAAAGAATTCTTCGTTATCTTCAAGGTGCGAAAAACTCGGGATCAAGTATGTCAAAGAGAAGGACAATAAGCTCATTGGATATACAAATAGTGATTGGGCGGATCACTTGATGATCGCAAAAGCACATCGGGTATGTATTTTGTCTTGGTTCAAAAATAATATCTTGGTCATCAAAAAGCAAAAGACAATCTCACTTTCATCGTGAGGAGAATACATTCTTGCCAATCGACAAACTTGTGAAACAAGATGGGTGAGAAGAATTTTGGTTGATGTTCAAAAAGCCAAGACACTCCTACAACCATTTTCTCGTGACAATATGTCAACAATTGCAATGACAAAAATCCAGTGTTTCATGCAAGGTCGAAGCATATTGAACTTCGACATCATTTCATCAAGTCTCGTGAATGATCAAGAAATTCAATTAGAGTTCGTGAATACAAAAGAGCGATTGGCGATAGTTTAACCAAAGTTGTTAGTCTTGAAAAGCTGGAGCAATTTCGCAATAGTGTTCGGATTGCAAATTAAGAGGGTGTTGAAAATATGTAATTTGCAACCATCATCCTCACCGCCCAAGCTTTCATTGTCCACATTTTTGACCACCGTCCAAGCCACCATATTTGAAGTTGAAATCAAATTTGGTAATCTACCAAACCAACCATTAATTGATATTTTGTCTTTAATCTAGATTAAGCCTATAAATAGGCATCTTCTTCCATCATTTTGGAGCATCCGAGAGCAAGCAAAATAAAGCCAATTCAAGGTTATCTAGTGAGAGAAATTTGTGTAGAAATTTGTGAGATAAAAATTGAGAGTGTTTTCTACCTTGTATTTTCAAAAATATATTTTTAGTGAGAATATAATTTGCCTCCAATTTATTTTATATATCTCTCACATTTTTATATTTACACCCGTATACCCAACAATTTATACTTAGGGGACCAAAATTGCTATGCGTAATACTTACACGACTAAATATGCCACCCCTTATAGTTGCAAGACTAAAATTACAGTTAAGTCGTGAAAGTATATGTTAACGGATAATTACAAAACTACCCCTTAGATTTAGCCTAACTACAAAAAAAATCCTTACACTACAAGATTACAAATATCCCCTTGAGGGTTATATTTACCTAACAAATATTCCCCTCCTACCGCCTCTTGTGAGTGCAATTTTGTAAGCTAAATGTCTGGGGATATTTGTAATTTTAAAAGATATATGTGGGTTATTTTGTAATTAGGCTAAATGTTTGGGGCAGTTTTTATAATTAACCCTATATGTACACACACACATACCTTTGCTCGAAGGAACTGATTATTGTGATGTAAATCAATCTCCTGCTGCCAATTATTATTTTACATGACCAAGAAAACATAATCAGATAGTTGAAAATTTAAATAGAATGCTTAAAAGAACAATACTCTTATCTGGGATGCTATAACACCAACCATTTTCCTGACAATAATTTCTAACCTTAAAAAACTAGGGAAACATTCGACAATTTAAAGAATTAAAATTCGAAAAAAACAAGGAATAATGGCAGATCAACATGCCTGTCAATAGCAATTTTGCTGAAATTAACAATTGGGCATAAAGTATTTTGGCTGGCTTTGAACCATAATAAATAATTTCAAAAAGAGGTTAAATTGCATATTTAGTCCACAAGGTATACACTAACATATATCACTTCCGCTCACTAATTTAGGGGTTACAAAATAGGAAACTTACTTCTAATTTGTTGCACATTGAGTTCAATCTTTGCTTGCAATTATGAAATCAATCATAACTGCTAACAAATTTTGGGTATTTCAAGGGATCCATGTGGAAATAAAAAATAATTCAATATGTCAATCTAATTAAAAATTGTTGAATGGATTGAAATCCCCAAAATTTAGCAGCAATTCTAGCTGATTTCGCAATTGTCGATAGAGAGTGGAACATTGAATGTGCAACAAATTAGAGATTAGTGTCGTATATTGTCACATCTCTAAATTAGTGGATGAAAATACAACCAGCTATAAAAAGTGGATTAATTATGCATTTTAGCCTTTCAAATCGTATTTTTAACTAAAGGTGTCTTTTATTACATACTAGATGTGAAATTATCAGATTACACTATGAGTTAATGATAAATTACTTACCCTCTTTTGCATGTACTCAATTTCAGCAAATAGCAACTCATTCTGATCAGAGATATAAATAAGTTGCGTTAATAAGCAGAATTAACTCATCAGCCTGAATTACAAAATCCAGGATTGTGCTGACAAGATTAAAATAGCATCAAATTATTTTAGGGATAATTACAAAAACCCCTCTAATGTTTGGGCTAGTTACAAAAAAATTCAGAGATGTTTTAATATTATAAAATACCCCATTGTTAAAATATTGCTACCCATTTCTAGACTTTTCTTAATTAGGTATCATCTAGAATATCAATAATATTAAATAGATAATATCTACCACTATGTAGTACGTAGATTCTAGTAATTAGCATGTTCTAGTAATTAGCTAAACCGACATAATGCCTCTAGTAATTTTCTTTATTAATCACTCTTCCGGCTAAATATGACCCTATTGTTACAACAACAGAAGAAACTAAAGATATAGAAAATTTGTCGGTAACAGAATTAATAGGCTCACTTGTGTTGGAGGAGGGTTATCTCAAGTTTAGAAGAAAAGGGGTTATTTAGAAATTGGAAGTTGGAAGAGGGATTATTTTCTCTTTGTAGGAGGGGAGGTTATTTATGCTAAGAAATGTAAGAGAGTTTTTGGTGGAGAAATATTTGCTTGTATTGATTCTTCTCAAATTTTGGCTTGTTACAAAATGATCAAGACACCCCTATTTATACTAGTACAACTTCCTAACCAATGGCTAGGATTTATTTGATCTAATGGCTATAATTCATCCACTAGAATCATCCTCCAAAATATCTACTTTCCTAGAACATTCTACAAACTTTTCTACAAATAATATCTAAGATATTTTCTCAAGACATTTCTAGATAAATTCTAGAACTTGGGCTATTTGGGCTTGGGTTCTTATTTTATTCTTTTAACTCAAATATATATTTTCAAGCCCATATTAATTGGACCCAAATCAAGTTTAAAATCCAACACCCCCTTAAACTTGATTTGTCATTCCGAAAAACTTCTAAGTCGTATGAAGTCTTCATTCTTGAGTGGTTTGGTGAAGATGTCCGCAATTTGATCTTGAGACTTCACATACTCCACTTGTACGTCCTTTCTTGATATGCATTCTCGTATGTAGTGGTAGCGAGTGTCAATGTGCTTGCTTCGATCATGAAACACTGGATTCTTTGCCAATGCCATAGCTGACTTGTTGTCGACACGAATCTTAGTTGGCTCTTCATGTGTCATTCCCGATTCCTTCAAAGAAATTTTTCACCAAACCGCATGGCAAACACAAGTTGTAGCGACTCGTGCTACTTCTTCACAGGTTGAAAGAGTGACTATCGGCTGCTTCTTTGACATCCAAGTGAATGCGGTATCTCCCATGAAGAACACAAAGCCAATAGTACTTTTTCGATCATCCACATCTCCAGACCAATCGCTATCACTATAGCCAACAAGTTTATAATCATTAGTTGTTGAATAAAATAAGCCGTAATTGATCGTACCTTTGAGATAGCGAAGAATCCTTTTAGCAGCCTTCATGTGAGTAGTGGTTGGATTTTCCATGTAGCGACTTATTAGACCGGTGTCATAGAGAATGTCCGGTCTTGTGCATGTCAAATACCGCAAACTTCCAACCAAACTCTTGTACAGTGTCGGGTCCACTTTTTCTTCTCCGTCATACTTTGATAGCTTGATCCCGCACTCCACTGGTGTGTTAATAGGCTTGCAGTTATCCATCTTGAACTTCTTGAGAATCTCCTTCGCGTAGCCTTCTTGCGAGATGAAAATCCCATCTTCTTGTTGTTTAACTTCAACGCCGAGGTAATATGCCATAAGCCCGATATCAGTCATCTCAAATTCTCTGGTCATTGCTTTCTTGAACTCTTCAAACATGTCCGGATTATTTCTGTAAAGATCAAATCATCCACATATAAACACACGATCAAAACATCATTTTTTCGACCTTGACATAAAGTGCATGTTCGTGCGGGCACTTAGTGAACCCATTCTCTTGCAAGTATTTATCGATCCTGCTATTCCATGCCCTTGGTGCTTGCTTTAATCCGTATAGAGCCTTCTTCAGCTTCAAGACTTTATCTTCTTCACTCTTCACCACATAGCCTTTTGGTGCTCAATGTAGACTTCTTCCTCGAGAACTCCATTTAAGAAAGTGACTTTTACGTCCATCCGTGAATCTTCCACTGTTTTGAGTACTAAAGAAATAATAAGCCTTATTGTTTCCAAGCGGCGATCGAGCAAATACCTCGTCATAGTCGATTCAAATCTTTGACTATAGCCTTTTTTGCGACTAGCCTTGCTTTATATCTTTCAATTTCTCCTTTAGCATTCTTCTTTGCTGTACACCCACTTGCGACCGATAGCCTTATGTCCTTTTGGAAGTGAGGTCGGCTCCCACGTGTCGTTCTTCATGATTGCTTGTATCTCCTCATCCATAGCATCTCTCCATCTTTTATTTTGGACTTTTTTTTCAAAAGTCACGGTTCAAATCTGCAAGTAGAGAGAAAAAGTGTTATATCATCTATTCTCTCGGTGTTCTCATAAAGATCTTCTAGACTCCTTGAACGTGTTATGCCTCTTTCATTTAGAAATGATGGTGGCGAGTTTCCTTCGATTGTTGATTGTGAAGTGGATGGAGTAGTTGGCTCTTTGCGAACTTCTATTGTTGGCTCGATCGGTCGGCTCGGCTCCTTTTTCAAAATCCGGAAAGAAATTGAAGTTGTTTTGGGAGCCAAAATCCCAATCGATTCTTCATCAAACTCTACATCACGACTTATCACAAGCTTCTTAGTATTTGGATTATATAACTTATAACCTTTAGAATTTGAGTCATACCCGATGAAAGATGAATGTCTCGCTTTTGTCATCAAGCTTACTTCTTCTCTCGTCGGTACATGTGCATATGCTTCGCTTCCAAATACTTTTAGATGAGAGATACCTGGTTTCTTCCACTCCAAGCTTCTTGTGGTGTTTTTCCCCAAACACTTCGGTTGGTGAACGATTTGTGGTACACCGCACACGCCACCGCTTCTTGACCCATAACTCTTTTTTAGCGACCTTTTGCTTTTGAGCATGCACCTTGCCATTTAAAGAATTGTTCTATTCTTTCTCTCGGCCTACGCCATTTTGCTTTGGGATCTTGGGATCGCTGTCGGACGCCGGATTCCATTTGCTTCGCAAAATTCTTGGAACTCCTTAGATGTGAATTCTCCTCCACGATCCGATCGCATTGCCTTGATTTTGCATCCACTTTCATTTTCCACCATAGCTTTGAACTTCTTGAATGCTTGAACACTTGGACTTCTATTTCAAAAAGTATACCCATGTCTTTCTAGAGAAATCATCAATAAAGAGGAGGAAATAATTATTTTTACCGAGAGAGCTTGGCTTGATTGGTCCACAAACATCGGTGTGTATGAGCTCCGGGGGTTTTACGTGATCTCGAGCTTGATTCCTTTGGAAAACTCTTTACGAATTGTTTTCCCAATAGACATCCTTCGCATAGTTGATCGGGATGATTGATGGAAGGTAATCCTCTTACCATCTCTTTCTTTGATAGTAATTCTAATCCGCCAAAATTTAAGTGCCCAAACCGTAGATGCCAAAGCCAAGATATATCTTTGTAGCAAGCTTTGAGACATTTTGCTACATCATTCTGGATATTTAATAAGAACATTCTATTTCTAGACATTGACACTTTAGTGATTAAATTATTTCTATCATCTCTTATAGAAAAACTACGATCTTTCATGTGAATGTCATAGCCTTTCTCTAAGAGTTGTCCCAAACTCAAGATATTACTTTTCATATTTGGAACGTAATAGACATTAGAAATAAATTGATGACTTCCATTCTTCAATCGGATTAGAATTTTACCTTTTCCTTTGACCGGGACTTTAGACTCATCTCCAAAAGAAACATTGCCACTCACCGATTCATCAAGCTCCACAAACATGCTTCTTCTTCCACACATATGGTTGTTGCACCAGTATCGAGGTACCAAGTGTTGTCTTGTCTTCCATCACCACCTTTGTATGCTAGTAACAAATTGACATCTTTTTCGTTTTTATTTTCCACATAGTGGGCCTTTTCTTC
The DNA here is from genome assembly GCA_016081115.2 of Rehmannia glutinosa. Lineage (NCBI taxonomy): Eukaryota > Viridiplantae > Streptophyta > Magnoliopsida > Lamiales > Orobanchaceae > Rehmannia > Rehmannia glutinosa. The sequence continues at coordinate 579,876 of JABTTQ020002412.1, read as the reverse complement.
CACCTTGTTTTTGGGAGCTCTACACTCGGAAGCATAGTGTCCAAATTTTTGACAATTATAACACTTAATTTGTGATTTTTCGTACCTTGTTCTTGGATTGCTCCTCCCGCGTCCACTAGTTGGGTATTCTCTTCTATCTTCATTATTATTGAAACCTCCTCGTGCATGTCCACGACCACAGCCTCGTCCGCCTCGTCCTTGGAAATGACCTCTTCCATGTTGACCACGTTCATTGCTCATGCTTTCTTCTTTATCCTTCACTTGCATTTTAAAAAGTTGTTCTACAATATCTTGCTTCTTTTTATGTTTTTCTTCATATGCTTGTAATGACCCCAATAATTGATCAATAGTCATCTCCTCCAAATTTTTTGTTTCCTCAATTATTACGACAATATGCTCAAATTTAGGACTTAAAGAACGGAGTATCTTTTCCATAATTCTCACATCACTTAAATTTTCACCATTTCTTTTCATTTGATTAGAAACCGCCAAAACTCTTGAAAAATAGTCGGAAATAGATTCGGACTCTTTCATATGTAAAGCTTCAAATTCACCTCTCAATGTTTGGAGACGTACCTTTTTTACTTGTTCGGCTCCTTTGTGAGAAATTTGAAGCTTCTCCCATGCATCCTTGGCGGTAGTTGCACTCGAGATCTTTTCGAAACCATCATCATCCAAAGCTTGATAGATGAGATAGAGAGCTTTCTTGTCTCTCTTTCTTGAATCTTTTAAATTATCCTTTTGAGTTTGGGATAGTGTAGCCTCGTCTTGTGGCTCAACATAACCTTTTTCTACAATATCCCAAACTTCATGTGCACCCAAAAGGGCCTTCATCTTGATACTCCAATTATCATAGTTGCTTGTGTTGAGCATAGGGACTTGAAAGGAAGCCACACCATTTGCCATATTTTTATGTAAACCACAAGTGATCTTGTGGCTCTGATACCACTTTGTTGGAGGAGGGTTATCTCAAGTTTAGAAGAAAAGGGGTTATTTAGAAATTGGAAGTTGGAAGAGGGATTATTTTCTCTTTGTAGGAGGGGAGGTTATTTATGCTAAGAAATGTAAGAGAGTTTTTGGTGGAGAAATATTTGCTTGTATTGATTCTTCTCAAATTTTGGCTTGTTACAAAATGATCAAGACACCCCTATTTATACTAGTACAACTTCCTAACCAATGGCTAGGATTTATTTGATCTAATGGCTATAATTCATCCACTAGAATCATCCTCCAAAATATCTACTTTCCTAGAACATTCTACAAACTTTTCTACAAATAATATCTAAGATATTTTCTCAAGACATTTCTAGATAAATTCTAGAACTTGGGCTATTTGGGCTTGGGCTCTTATTTTATTCTTTTAACTCAAATATATATTTTCAAGCCCAATATTAATTGGACCCAAATCAAGTTTAAAATCCAACAACTTGAAGCCTATGAGAAAAGACTGAATATGCGAGAAAATGAATTTGTTGAAAATGCATTTCAGTCAAAAATTAATACGCGGTCTCAGAATTCTAGAAATGGGGGGAGAAGAAATGGAGAATATAATAAAAACAAAAATAATAGTGGAAATAATAATAATTATTACAATCAAAGAAAATCCAAACATCCTCCATGTGGTATTTGCAAAAAGACCAACCATCTTGAAAAAGATTGTTGGCACCGAGATAAACCAAAATGTGAAAGTTGTGGAAGAATTGGTCATCTCGAGAAAGACTGTCGCTCCAGAAAAAAACATCAAGCTAATTTTTCAGAAGAAAATGAAAAAGAAGACAATCTGTTCTCATGCATGCCATCTTTGCGTCGGAGGTGAAGAAACGACACATGGTACATAGGCAGTAATTGCACAACCACATGATTTGAAATGAGAAGAACTTTAAAGAGATTGACAGTCAATCAAGTCCCAAGTCGCTCGGTAATGGAGAACGGTGGAAGTTGAAGGAAAAGGTACAATTGTTGTCAACACTAAAAAGGTGCGCGTCTCATACAAGATGTCTTTGCTAGTTCCTAAACTTGACACTAATCTCTTAAGTGTGGGTCAAATGATGGAGAAAGGATATGAATTAGTTTTTAAAGGAGACTCGTGCACAATATATGACAATAAAAATAAAAATACGGCGATAGCAATGTAGTAAAAATGCAACAACAGAGGAACTTTCCACTCCACCGGGCGATGCATTGAAGCGAAAGACTAAAAGCCCAAGAAGATCAATCATGGTTATGGCATCGGAGGTTAGGCACTTCAACTTCTATGGGTTAAAGATGCTCCACCGAGAAAAATATGATGAAAGATCTTCCAAAGAATCCAAATAAACGATGACGTCTGCGAGAGATGCTTGGAAGGCAAACAACACAGAAGTCTTTTCCATCGTGGGACAAACAAGGAGAGCCAAACAAATCCTAGATCTGTACATACGGATGTATGCGGGCTATGAGGACTCCAACGTTCGAGAAAAGCAGGTATTTCATCCTCTTTATTGATGATTATACAAGAATGACTTGGGTTTATTTTATGAAAGAAAGATCAGAAGTCTTCAATATTTTCAAGAAATTTAAGAATCTAGTGGAGAATCAAAGTGGACGAAGAATCAAGGTATTGCGGAGTGATCGAAGAACTGAATACACCTCGAATGAGTTCAACAAATTCTGCGAAGATGAAGGAGTCAACCATCAACTGACTGTCGGTTACGCTCCAGAGCAGAATGGCGTGTCAGAAAGAAAGAACAGAACAATGATGGAAATGGCCAGGACAATGCTAGTAGAGAAAAACATGCCGAAGGAGTTCTGGGCAGAAGCAGTCTACACTGCAGTTTATCTACTCAACAGATGTCCAACAACGGCAGTGCAAAATAAAACACCAGTGGAAGCATGGAGTGGACGAAAACCATCAGCACAACATCTAAGAGTTTTCGGGAGTATCTGTTATGTTCACGTCCCAAAAGAGAAAAGACATAAGCTGGATGAGAAGACCGAGAAAGGCATATTCCTCGGCTACAGCTCTCAGTCTAAAGGATATAGAATATACAATCTTAAAACCAAGAAACTAGTCATAAGTCGAGATGTCGAGTTTGACGAAAATGCAACATGGAATTGGGAAAAAGAAAAGATGGAAAAGCAAAACATTATGGTACCACTATCAAGAAGTTCTATAGATCCTCTTGAAGGAGAAGAACCACAAACACCGGAAACGTTCCACAACCTTCAAGCCCGGGACACCATCTTCAAGTGCGGGACACCATCATCATCATCTTCAAGTGAAGATCAATCATCTCCGAGTCACCGCCAAGGAAAGTACGATCGCTTAAGGAGATCTACGAGACATGCAACTTTGTGACTATGGAACCCGAAAGTTTTGAAGCCCCATTAAGGAAGAGGAATGGGTAAAAGCCATGGAAGAAGAAATCAAAATGATCGAGAAAAATCAAACATGGGAGTTGGTGGATCTACCCGGAACAAAAGAAGTCATTGGAGTTAAGTGGGTCTACAAGACAAAACTTAATCCGGATGGCTCAATTCAAAAATACAAAGCACGATTGGTTGCTAAAGGATACTCGCAATTACCAAGAATCGACTACAATGAGACCTTTGCTCCAGTTGCTCGCTTGGACACTATAAGGGCTCTTATTGCATTGGCAGCACAAAAGAAATGGAAGATCTACCAATTGGATGTCAAATCAGCTTTCCTCAATGGTTATCTTGAAGAAGAGATATTGTAAGTCCAAGCGGCTACGATAATCTAGAGGGGGGGTGAATAGATTATCTCCATCTTTTCGATATCGCCCTCTTTTTAAAACCGAATGCTCAAATACAATAATAAAGGTGCGGAATATAAACAACACACGTCGATTTAAAGAGGTTCAACCCACCTAGGGCCTAATCCTCTACCACCCCAGTATATCCGGGATGGATTTCAAAAAGAAAAAGAATTTTATTAATTACCAAAATTAATACAAATTCAACTTACAACACCTTGAAGAGCACCACACTCTTCTTCAACAACACCTTTGGAGATTACCACAATCTCCCTTTGAAGATTACCACAATCTTCCGTCTTGAAGAGCACCGAACTCTCCAACACCACCTTTGGAGATTACCACAATCTCCCTTTGAAGATTACCACAATCTTCCTTCAACGGCACCTTTGAAGATCACCACAATCTTCAATCTTGAAGAATACCAAATTCTTCAACACCTCAAGAGCACCACACTCTTGAAATACCTATCACCTAGATCACCCAAGTGTATTCTTACCACAAGAATACTCACAAGGATATCTTGTGTTTGGTTGATGAATTACAATCAAGATTACACTTTGAAAAATATTACAACTCAAAAGTGCAAGTGTAATCAAGAATGAAAGCCTAGACCTCAAGATGTGAAAGTGATAGTACTTAGGCTATTACAACAAGAATGTTGAAATGAATAACAAAGATTATGTGCTTGTGATATCTCTTGTTGTTTGTATCAAGTCTTGTGTTTGATCCCTCAAGCTTTCATCTATTTATAGGAGAGCCTTCAAATTTGAATTCCAACATAGGCTCCTCCAAAGGCTCCTCCAACATAGGCTCCTTCATGGGCTCCTCCATGTTTTCTTTTGTCTACAAATAAGACAAAGAGATTAAAATAAATATGGTTGTCTCATAAGGATACAAAAATCAGATTATAGAACAATCCCACATTTTAAGGAAGAATGGTCTGCTGCACAACGGTTATATTTTTGCTGTCAAACTAAAGGGCGACCGGTCGCACAGAAATAGAGTTTGAAACATATAGCACCAAATTAACACAGGCGGCCAAAGTGCACCTCGACCAGTCGAGCCTATGTGCAACCGGTTGCCTTTGAACAATTTTGAGAGTTCTCAAGTTTACATTTCACGAAACTTGTTCCCGTGTACTGCGATTAAGCTCGCTCGGTCGACCGGTCGACCTCCTCAATGACAAGTTGTCCGATTTTTATCAAAAATAAACCTCAAGAAATACTCCAAAAAATAGTAGAAACATTTTAGATCAATTGGGAGTATTAGGACAACATAGTTTCAATGTAAAAACTTATTGTCTTAAAAACATTAAATGTGTTGTCCAATTTTTTATCGAAAATAAACTTGATGAAATACTCCGAAAAATATTAAAACCCTTTTAAAACATTTAGGAGTATTTGGACAACCTTTAAAAACATTGTTTTGGTGTAAAATCAAAATCATCAAAATCATGATAAAACCATTTATCAAACAGATATATGTTGAACAACCTCAAGGATTCGTGGTAGAAGGAAAAGAAGACAAAGTTTTAAAGCTAAAAAAGGCGCTCTATGGATTGAAACAAGCTCCACGAGCCTGGTACAGTCGAATTGATGACTACTTCATCGATCGAGGGTTGAAGAAGAAGTGAAAGTGAGCCGACTCTCTACATCAAGTTCCAAGATAATACAAACAGACTCATTGTTTCTTTATATGTTGATGATCTTATTTACACAGGAAACAATGAAGAGATGATTAAGGAGTTCAAAAAAGATATGATGAAAACTTTTGAAATGACTGACCTTGGACCGATGCACTATTTCCTCGGCATTGAGGTAAGCCAAAAGAAAATTGGATATTTATCTCACAAAAGAAATACGCAGAGAATCTACTAAAGAAATTCAAGATGGAAGGTCAGAAATCAGTGGCTACTCCTTTGGTTACAAATGAAAAGTTTAGCAAAGAGGATGGAACACCAAATGCGGATGCATCTACATACGAAGTCTCATCGGGAGTTTACTATATCTAACAGACTACAAGACCGGATATTATGTACGCAAACAAGCCTACTATCGAGGTTTATGCAAAATCCAAGTCAAGTCCATTATGGAGTGCAAAGAGAATATTAAGATATCTACATGGGACAAAGGACTACGGAATATTGTACGAACCCACAGACTACTCAAGACTGATTGGCTACACTGATAGTGATTGGGCTGGATCATCTGATGATATGAAGAGCACATCAGGTTACACATTCTCATTTGGCTCAGGTATATTTTCATGGTCATCTAAAAAGCAAAATTGTGTAGCACAATCCTCGGCAGGTTTAGCGACGCGTTGCGGCAAAGAAACTACAAGTCAAGCTATTTGGCTAAGGCGCATTCTCGGATGGATGGGAGAAGATCAAGAAAATCCTACGGAGATTTACTGCGATAATAAGTCTGCAATAGCAATGGCTAAGAATCCCGTATATCATAGCAGGACTAAACATATTGCTATCAAGTATCATTTCTTACGAGAGGCAACAAATAACAAGCAAATAGAGCTTAAATATATCAAGACAGAAGATCAATTAGCAGATATTTTCACAAAGGCACTATCGAGACCAAGGTTTGAGATATTACGTGAAAAGCTTGGAATTATTCAAATGAGTAGCAAGGGGGAGTGTTAAAATATTGCTACCCATTTCTAGACTTTTCTTAATTAGGTATCATCTAGAATATCAATAATATTAAATAGATAATATCTACCACTATGTAGTAGATTCTAGTAATTAGCATGTTCTAGTAATTAGCTAAACCGACATAATGCCTCTATAAATAGGCATGCAAGGCACTAATGTAATGTACAAGTGGAAAGGCTTCAACTAATCAATACAATAATATTTCCCATATATTTACAAAATCTCCAAATCACTTTCTTGCATTCCTAAAATATTAGTTATTTTTCTAAATTAATTCTCTTATCAAATCAAATACCAACACCCATTAAGTTTGATTATATCATAAATTTAAGTGGGTAACTACAATATTTTTATAAATGTCAAGAGGGATTTCAAAATATATTTTACTTATGAAGTCGGAAATTGTCAAATGTAACCAAATTTAAGGTGTTTTTTGCAATTTTAATAAACCTATGGATTTTTTTGTAATTAGACCGAACCTCATTTTTCTTTTTTCTTTTTTGTAATTATCCCATTTATTATATCAAACTAGTGTGCACCTTCTTGGCCCGGATTCTGCTTATTCCTCTTTCGACCCTTGTCTCCAGATTTTTTAGGTCTTTGAGTTGTAAAGCCCCTAAACACTCACCAAGCATGTTCCTAAATAAAAAAAAAAAAATAGGGAAAATATCATAACAGAGAAATTGAACCAATTAAGTACATTAATGTGAAAAATAAATAAAGGTACCTGTTTTGATTCTGCAAATTACTGATATGAGCACGCAATTTTGATGCTTCTTGCTGGTAATACTGAAATATTGTTGAAAAAAGTTAGAATTTTTGCTATTTTTGTGACAATTATAGTACAATAATAATCGATTAATTAATAATCTCGTTTAAATAATACTTTTGGTCGGTCCCAACTTGGGGACAACAAGCAAAATTAATAATTCATTAATTTAATAACTCGCTAAATTAATAAATATTGACAGTCCCAAGGTTATTAATTTATAGAGGTTTAACTGTAGTTTGAATAATCAACCCGGTATATAAATTAATCAAATGACCACACGCAGGTAGTAGCAAGAAATTAACCATATTCTAACACGGGAAAGCTATCTTAGACCTTGGTTTATTCTCTGTGCCAATTAAGCTTACATTAAACATAGGGATAATTACAAAAACTACCTCTAGATTTGGAGTAATAACAAAAAGAACTAAATAACTTGAGGTTTGATTCAGTGTTACATTTTTACCCCAATTATTAGTTAACCTAACGGAATTTGCTTACTTCATCATATATTTTGCAATTACGCCGCTAAACTTTTCTAGATATAACTGAATTTGGCGGATGGGATTTCTATATATTTTTTTGCGGAAATTTGTTTTTGCAATATGTACTATGACCGTTTTGCGGGTTTGGTACTTAAACTTTTTTTTTGTTGGTATTTAGTACTTAAATTTTTTGGGATTATTAAATTGCAACCTCAGTCATTTCGACGGCGGAATATTCCAAAAAGATGCCATCGTGTGCGCAACACGTGAGGGCAAAATCGTCAAATCATCCAAAGTGAAAAAAGTTCTGCACTTTGCAACCCAAACTTACGTTATTTGTTAACTTGCAACCTAAACTTTTTACATTTAAACTTTGCCACCTCACATCAAAATAAATCATAAAAATTAATATTAATAAATACGTATTTACCTTTTTTTATTCACAATATATATTTTAATAGTTAATACAAAATATATTGATAAGTTAATTATTAAAAATTCAATAGTTAGACGACTATTTTAAGTTAATAAATTATTGATATGTAATAATAAGATTTTAACAATGAAAATGCATTATAAAAATGTTCAAAGTTTTCTTATTAAATATTTTTAAAACTTTCAAATTTAAAATTGGTGTACATTTATTTATTTATCTTTTTGATTTAAAATTTTACTTTTTAAAATTCTATGAAGTTACTTAATTAATAAAATTTATAATTTAACAAAAAAAAGATAATAACAATAATTTTCAAAATGCGTTACAAAATAATAATAAAATATATAAATATATTTTTTAAATTTTACTATACATAAAATTTACATATAATTATTTAATTTTTTTTCAATTTTAATTTCCACCTTTTTTTAAAAAAAAATCTATAAAATAAATTAATCAGTATAATTCATAATTCAGCAAGAAAATAAAATGTTTATTTTTATTATACTAGAATTATAAATTCATTATTATAGATTTTTAATTTTATGAAACTTAAAATTATTGTATAATCAACCAAAAAATCATAATTTATTTTAATTTTAATATTAATCTTACTTTTAAATATATATTTTATGAATAAAAAGATACAATTACATATTAAATAATATAATTTTTATTATTTATTTTGAAGTGAGATGGCAAATTTCAAATGTAAAAAATTGAGGTTGCAAATTAACAAATAACGAAAGCTTGGGTTGCAAAGTGCAATAACTTTTACCACTTTAGATGATTTGATATTTTTGTCCTCACGTGATACACATGTGATGATATTTTTTTGGAATATTCCACCGCCGGGATGAATGAGGTTGCAATTTAACAATCCCACAAAGTTTAGGTACTAGATTCTGACAAAGAAAAATTTGAATACCAAACCCCCAAAATGGTCATAATACAGGTTGCTAAAAATAATTTCCTCTATTTTTCTTGACTACCAAAATCAAATGAAGAAATTTGCAGCTAGGGCTAACTAGTATACACAAATAAATTAAGTTTGAATTTGGATGAGAGGATTTGACGAGGGGGGTTTGAGGGAAAGATTTTATATGATCATTATGGATTTGAAATCTACCAACAAAATTCCAAAAATAGTGTAAAATAGAATACAAGAATTTTGAATCAATTATAGAATGATCTTGTCCAAATAAATTTAATGAATTTATTATTATAGATTTAAAATTTTCGAATCCATCAATCTAAATCTAAATGTAGGCTAAAAGAATAAATCATAGGCCTGGACATAATCAAATGCCAGTTGAAGTAAATCACATCAGATTGAAAAGTTGAAGAAAAAAAAAATTGAATCTTTACTACCTGAGTATTAGCTTCAGATATAGAGCCATTATTTGTTGAATCTGAGGAAGCTTTCTTGTACCTCTCAATTGTTGCTTTGACACTGTACATTAGCATTAATTGTGATTTCAGAAATCTACAATATCCATCCTAGTATGAAACAAAAAAACACAGACTAAGTGGCTAAAATCCATAATGTGACACTATTTCCATAAACCTATTATTTTCTCATAAGCCTAGAAAAAACTATTATTTTCTCATAAACTAGATGAAATTCACAACATATTAACATCATAATATTTTATAATTTTTCATAGTTATAAATGTTATTTCTAGCATTATGAATACAACGTATTACACTAAAAAGTAAATTCTAATACTATACACTAGCCAAACAAAATTTCCAAAAAGATTTACATTTACAATAAATTTTATTTATCCTAAAACACAAACCAAAAAAGAAAAAATTATCAGTTCCAAAAATCCAATAGGCAAAAGCATGAACAAAAAAGTGATTGAAAGGTGAGTGATTCTTTAGGTCAGATTTATTCTGTCAACTCAAAATGTCAAAGTGACATATTCTAATTTAGTAAAATGAAATGAACCCATCTGAGGCAACACCCTCATTTCCCAGTCTTCTGCTACCTTAATTTCGTCGAGCCACTGATTGGTTGCGCTTGCCTAGCTGGCACTGAACCTAGCAATATGATTGGCCCATAGTTCTAGGACATAACTTGTAAATCCTCCTAATATACCATGGTTAATTCTCATTAACCACTATTTTGAACCCTAGACAAGTTATTCCAGGATACACTGGTGATATGAGAGCAGATTTCTTGTGATTGTACCGTGCGACGGATTGCACTTTTAATGTAAAAAATAATACTTTTAGTGCAAAAAATGATAAATTATCTGAATACACTGAATTTTAGTATATTCAGACAAAGAATTATTTTTTACACTAAAATTATTTTACCCAAGTTTTAGTACAACCGTCTTACCCAAGTTTTTGCCACACATAACGTTAAACAAGGGAAAATAATTTCTTTGGTAATAAGCCTTGAACTATTTTGAAATATATTCCTCTAAATAGTCACATTTAAGTTTTAGTCCAATATCTTTTAAACATTTGGATATTTTGTTTTGTTTTTTGAAAATTGTGTAATTTTATTGGAGATTCTTGACTATGACCAATCAGGTGCAAATAAGAGAGGATTTTTTTCATGATTTAGCACAAAAATTACCACCAAAACACTAAAATCCTTATTTTGTGTGTCAATTTTGGGTGATTTGACGTCTCAGTTTTTGTGTAGAATCATCAAAATTCCTAAAAAAAATTAAACACATTAGCATCCATCGGTTCAAGTTAGCAATTACGGTAAAATTGCACAATTTCGGTTAAAATTAGACTAAATGTCCAAATTTTAAAAATATGAAACTAAAATTTAACGTGGGCGATTTAGAGGACTAAATCTCTAAGTAGTCCAAGTTAAAGACTATTTTCCACCGTTAATTAATATTAAGATGAAAATTGTGAGTACTTCAGAAGATCAGAACCGTCCATTTTAATCAGGAGTTTTCATTGGTTTGCCACTCGCTCTCACTTCTGTTTATTTCCTCTTTTAGTTTCAACAGTTTCAGAAGCTTTGTGAAGCCTCAAACTCAGTTAACACAATGAAAATGGGGTCTGCTTTTTTCCCATTTCCAGAGAAAATTTAATTTCTGAGCTAATTTTAAACATAAATTGGTATCATCACATATTACTTCTTTTTGTGAAGTCAAGAACAAGAAAAATATCGTGTATGACGTTCGAAAGATTCTTTAACACTCAGAAAAATCTATAAATAAAATAAAATAAGATTTTCATTGCCAAATTTAGATTTAAATTAGTACAATATACACCAAAAAAAAAGAGTTTATATTTATTGGGTCTGGATTGGTTAAATTAGCTAGATCTGTACATAGCAACAAAGATCCATCATTTTTGAAACAGCATACGTAAAACCCACAATCAGAAATTCTAATTTGAAGAAAGATTAAGTGTAGCAAACCCTAATTAGGGTAAATTTTCCATTGGAAAAACAATTTTAATAAATTTGAAGCTTGTAAAAATGTAAGAAATTGAAAACCCTGATTTTTATTTTTTTCCATCTAGTCAACCCTAATAAACATCAAGTCAAAAAAGAGATGAAAAAAAAGCCCTAATAAGGTTGTAATTTGGCCTTTGGCATCTTTCTTGAATAGTCCTTTTTTCTTTTTTGTTTACCTAAGTGATGCTAAAACTGATTTGCAATTAAACAAGTTCAAAAAACATGAATGAATGGACAAATGAAAACTTGACAGCTTGGTAAGACCCAAATAGCCTTACAGATGAGAGAGAAATTAAAGAGATATATGAAGAAATTACAACTTGACAGAAAATATGAAACCGATCTCACAGTTCATTTCTCCATAATTTTCCATAAACATTTGACTAAGTCTGTTGTGAGACCGTCTCACATATTGAAATTCATAAGACGGATTCAACCCATTTTACAAATCAAAGAAAGTGATATTCAAATTCAAATAGGTCCGTGAGACAGCCTTATATAAGTTTTTGTCAAAACATTTACGACAGATCTGTGCATTTATCAAAACATGGACTAAAATGGGAACATAAAATTAAAAACCCATAAAACACAGTGACAAAACTGGAAAAAATAGAAAGAATTGAAAAATCTGTGTCAAGAAAAACTTAAAATCTTCACTGCACAAAACAATATTAAGTCCTTGAGCTCAAAATCCTCCACAATATTACCAAAAACATATCAAACCGAAACTATTTAACACGACAAAACAAAATCACAACAGAAATACCCAGATCCCTCAAAAAAAGTTAAAAAATAATTAATTAATATTTTTTTTCTAGATAAATAAATAAATGATACATACCTGTTGTTGGCATACTCATAGAGACGGCCTCTGGTAGAGAAGACAATCAAAGCCACCTCAGCATCACAAAGCACAGATAACTCATACGCTTTTTTCAGTAACCCATTGCGACGTTTACAGAAAGTGACCTGACGATTAGTCGTGTTTTCGATCCGCTTTATCTCGATTTTTCCCCTTCCGTTTTTCCTCTGTGGAGACATTTCCCTTGATTGATCACTAGTTTGGAAATCCATTTTTTTCTGCTGCCAAACACTGGAGAAAATAACATTATTAGTACAAAATATTGGCAGTTGATTTTTTTTGTTTTTTTTGTTTGGCAGCCTTTGAAAGTTGATTAATATCATAGAAATCATGTGAAAGCATCACAAATTTAATTAACCTGGGAAAAATTGCTTAAAAATGAAAATGTTTAAAAATGGATTTATGTAGGTAAATTTCACTAACCTGCTACGGTAATTAGGGAGAGATGGAGGAATATTGATTGAGCAGAAGCTCAAATAATGCTTTTCTTCTTCACAAATCTGAAAAGGAGAAGGTAGAAATTATGGGATGAGCTGCACTAGGGGCTGTGGATATATAAAGTTAAAGAAATGTTTTTTTACCTTTTTTTTAATTTCATAATAATCAAAAGTATACTTTATGGGTTAATTTACTTGTATCTTGTAATAAATCTATGAAATGCATGCGTATTAATTTGTATTTCAATTTTGGTTGTTTGTACAGAAGGACAACAGAACACAATAAATGGAAGAATGAATCACTCAAATTTCGCAAAAACTTATGGGAGACGGTGAAAGTCCGTGAGACTTATCAGTGATATTTTTAGTGTAAAAAGTGATACTTGTCTAAATACACTTAAATTAGTGTTGAGATATGTCACTTGTGAGTTGTCTCACATTGATTAATTAAGAGAAGATAGTCCAATTTATAATCCAAGTGAGCTACTCCTCCTATCACCAATTGGTTTTAGGATGGAACCTCACTTGGTGGGCTTGAGCTCTCTCCCATATTGGGTACGCTTCATGTGTGGGACCGTACCGAGTCTCCCCGAATTTAACATGGTATCAGAGCAGGCCCATGTTCGGCCCAAGGTGGGCCGTATCACATGATGTGATTGAGCATGGTGGATCCTGTGATGATAATTAAATGATAAATGAATTGACGAAGGACTCACAAGTGAGGGGGGCGTGTTGAGATATGTCACTTGTAAGTTGTCCCACATTGATTAATTAAGAGAAGAGAGTCCAATTTATAAGCCAAGTGAGCTACTCCTCCTATCACCAATTGGTTTTAGGATGGAACCTCACTTGGTGGGCTTGAGTTCTCTCCCATATTGGGTACGCTTCATGTGTGGGACCGTACCAAGTCCCCACGAATTTAACAATTAGTGCATTTACTTTGAGTATCATTTTTACACTAAAAGTATCACTTGTTATACTAAAAGCATCACCGTCTCACAAGAGACCTGCTGCTCAAATTTAGCCTCCCCTAGCCATTCGATTTTTTTAATTGAAAAAAATTAAAAGTAAATTCTTACCTTTTTTTTGGGCCATATACTACCTTTTTATCCTTCCAGTTTTACATTAATTTAATCCATTCACAAAGGATGCACCCAATCCATGAGGGGCCCACTATCCTATGATCCTGCCCTTAAAGCTTCGTGGAGGAGGTGAATCGTGGGACTTGAGCTGACTTAGACTGAGTAATCACACAAGAAATCATTCTTCAACATGTTACTAGGCAGATTCGAATCCTCACATTGTGAGTGCCAGCGAAACGGACATTAGATCTCATTTGCACCATTGAACTATGCTATGAGGCATTAATTTTATCTATTCATGAGAACATTGTGGGTGGAGAGGAGAGCCCTAAGGAAAAAGAGTGGTAGAGTAGAAAAAGACCTCTGTGAAGCTGAAAGTGATATTTCATGAGATGATGGAACCTTGGACTAGGTTGCCCTCAAGTTTCACTTTTTATTGTCTATGAAAAATAGGAGTATAACACATAAATATTGGACCTCTTAATTATTTCCCATAATAACTCAAGCACTTAGACAACATAATTGTTTAATTTCCTTGTAATTAGAACAAATGTTGCATCTTTTAATATATTCCTTCCATTTGGTTATGGGAGTTATTAATTGAAGTTTACGTGTATACACATTAATGATATCAGTGTATACACGTAAACTTCAATTAATATATTGAAATACTAGATGAAACACATTCAGAAATACGAAACCGGGTGTGATCAAAGGGAAACATGATTGAAAAGGGGCTATGACAAAGAGAAGCCACTGCCATGTGACATCCAGTCATGAACTATTGAAAGTTGAAGTTTATCAATGGTAACTTTTGACATGACAAGCAGTAATTTTGCTTTTATTTGTGTGTATATGGTATATATGTAGGAGTGATGATCCTTCATGCCTAGATTTTCTATCAAATTTAATTAATACTTACTCGACTAAATTTAAAATTTAAAAACGAACATGACTAATTTTGATATCTCCTAAGTTACAGGACTAATTTGAAAATTTTCCGTATGTTTTCCTGTGCGTTCTTCACGTGAGAGTGAAAATCACTCAGTTTCGTCTAGGAGTGGCAATTCGGGTCATCAGGTCAGTTTCAGTTAATTTCGGGTTATGCTTAATATACTCGAAAAATAACTATGATTTAGACAAATTGGTAACATCGTGTCAAATTCGTGTCAGCCGTGCTCGTGTTTGGGTTCGGGTTTCTTTCAGTAACTTTAGGTCGGGTTTATGTCAAGTTTTCGTGTCATTATAGGGATTGCGACCCCTTCACTTTCGTCTTTATATTTCGATTTCATTTATAATTGATCAAATATTGCTTGAGCCTTATGAGTTGTGATCTGAGTTGACCTAGCAACTGGATTGGTGATATCCTCTTCTCATTATCCTGGAAATTGTCTTGCTATTTAGAACCAATTTTCTTGAAAGATAGGTCATTCATTTATACCGAACATAGGCCATGCTTGGCATTGCTATGACAACTCAATGTGTGCTACATAAGTATATTTAATTGCAATAGTATATATTGTCAAACTTTCTTCTATCTAGATCAAATTTAAGATTACTCAGAGATAAAACATTCAAAATTTTGTACAAATTAACAGATAAATTCACTACCAAAAAAAAAAAAAAAACCAGTTTACCTACAGAAAAATCTGCAGGTAAATATTAAGATAATTGTAAAGTGTAGGTAAAATCGTTGTAGGTAATATCATTGTAAGTAAATATTTACGTACATAATCTCTAACTGTTGGTAAATACGTACCTACAATATTTCTGTCAGTAAATTTAAAAATTGTCGGTGATTTGAGGGTAATTTGTCGGTATAATTTGGAAAAAATAATTTTTTTTATTCTGTCGGTATTCTGTAGATAACAGTAAAATTTAGTGACAAAATCATTATTTTTGTCGGTAAATTCTATCGGTGAACTAGAATTTTCTTGTAGTGAAATGCAATGTAATATATATGGTTATACATATATAATCACTTTTATTTTCTACAATGTAACATTTTTTGGGTTGGATTTTATCCTCATAATTACTCAAGGTTCATATGTATGATACATTTCTATTTTATCATTAGCATAACTTCTATTCCTTTAATTTGTTAACATTGTTTTCTATGAGCCTATGATTAGGTTAATTTTTTGCAACCTGATACTTTATGTTTGAGTATTTATGTTGTTGGAAAAAAATACTGAGAGCTTTTTCAAATCAAAATGATGCTTAAGACCATACAAATTAATAATTATTACTTATTTTTCTAATAGTGATTTTCAGACCCCTAAAACTATATAAACAAGCATTATTGGATTAAAATTGTTAAAAAATTTGCAATTCTAAAGAAAAACTTTAATTTTCTTTTTTTAGCCAAGTAAATAAATAATTAAAATCAGAATGTATATCTAGAAAGCTGTTAGTTGTCAGCTGTCTCCAAACTACCAAAACCAATATTTTTGTAGATGAAATAATTGCTCATGGTCAATACATCATCTATAAGAAGAAAATCAAAACATTGAAATTTTCTAATTAAGTGGTACCCAAATTTAGTACTTTAAGTTTTCCACATCGAACCGATCACCCAGGATCCTCTAATATTAACATGGTAGTTTTTACCTGCTATAGCAGGTCGCAAGACTAAATATCCGGAAAAACTTCACCTAAAGGACTAATTGTCAAAATCAAAAAAAATGAGGATCAAATCTCTAAATTGGTCCACTTAGAAAACTAAAAAAATAATTTTGTCATAATCTCTTCATCCAAGTTACCATTTTTCCAGGATCCTAATAATTGGGGCCGCTTGGGTAAGGAACATTTTTCGTTGAAGGAAAATAAGTAGTCTTAGTGATTTCCCTACCAACACTTTCTCGGTTGAATCTGTTACATAGGGTTTGCCTAGTGTAGTTCACGGTTTGCAGGCTATTGCGTTGAATCCCAGAGTTTACCAAGTGCGCATTCAAAGAGTAGAGGATGTGGGTTCCCGTCTCAAAAAAATAAGTAAAAATGAAAATAAGTAGGTTTGAAATAATAGAAGGGAAGATGAAGTTCATAGATCATGAATAGTGTGATGCCCATTTTACCCTTATTTTTCGATTTTGGTAAATGCACTTTGTGAAGATACCCCAAGGCAGTTGCCATTGGAGGAAGTTGGCAGGGTAGAGAAGTGAAACAAAGATTGAGAGAAGGGTTTTGCAGTTAGTGGAGGAACTTCCATAGTCCTTATTGGCCACAACAATAAAATCTTTTTTGTATCTAGTGTGAGGACCACAGTAACGGAAACTTTGGTTTTTTTTTTTTTTTTTTTTGGGGGGTTAATTAAAAAAATACCCTGAGGCGTTGCATACTTTTTTTTGGGTAAATCAACTTCCAAGTTTATTCTTGACTATGTCTGAGAACAATAACTACCACCCTTTTATCACTGCCATCAACATAAACTGTGAGATGTGTGCGAACTGACAAGTATTTTTGGTGGGGTTTATTGACATACAACCAGCTCCTCCAAGACATACTTTATAAGGAACCATGAATTCTTGAACCAAGCTCCCTCAAATTAATGTGAATTAGAATTGAGTTTTTCCTTAAAGCAAATTAAGAAAATAGTAAGAATTTAAAAAGAATTATTTATCATGCAGGGCAGAATATGATAACTTTATTGATCATTTTGATCCGCAAAAAAACAAAGAAAGGTGCTTTTCCATAAGGGTCTATTGAGAACCAATATGCTCTCCAACAAGGGGACCACGAAGATCAAACTCTTGATTTTATTTAGGGCTTCTTTGATGTTGAAATTTTGCAGGGACTTTAATGCAAAACACCTAATCCAATCAGTGGCACCCCACAACTCCATTATTATCAAAAATCCGGCGCTCTTCGCTCTCGCTTTCTGAAGAAAGTGGAGGATGTGAAGCGTGGGTTATCGCCAACTAGTCTGGGTCTTGGGTTCAAGATCGAGTCACCACACAAGTTCTCCTCCACCCCGTAAATCATTACTGGGAGGATTCAAACAACCACACTGTGGGTCAAAGAAACGATATCATGTCACCCAAGTCCTTTACTAGAGTTGAGTTATGCCCCGGGGGCCACAACTCCATTATTATCCATTCCACCTATGGATTTAAACTTGATTGACAAGTTTAACTGATATCATTATACCAAATCAGTTACATGATTTACTAATCTTAATTCCCATCAAGATGATGCCGATGCCCATATAATATGTGATTTTAAGGGATACTTTTAATAGATTGCTACAATCACTTTTAATAGATTGTTTCACTCAGACATGGAAGTCAAAAAAAACTCCTAGAAATTCATCTGATGTTGGTATAATTTTTCGAAAAAAAAAAAGCCAAAGAGAAAAATCGGTTCAAGCTAGGCCAAAATTCAATCGTATTTTTGGAGCCCAACTGGCTCATGCTTTGAAGATACATGTAAAATGCACTAGGCCGACCGGCCCATTCTGAATTTCAGACCTATAAAATTGCAACCCAGTCTGACCTCGAGCTCTACTAGTAGTCAGATACCAAGCATATTCATTAATTTATAAAAGGTAAAATTGAAAACTTAGTCATGGAACATAAAAATCACACATTGCAAAAAAAAATCCTGCAACTATATAAACATATCAATTTTAGTCTTACAAATGCACGATTTGCAAATAGTTTTATAATTGTATTAAAATCTCAAATTTTGACCTAATTTCACCGAAAAATGGGAACTACATGCTACTCACGTGATTGAAATCCAGTGAAATTAGTACCAAAATTGAGATTGTCACATACTTACATGACCATTTTGCAAACCATGCGTTTTGTAGGACCAAAATCGATAATTTTCTATATTTACATGTCTTTTTTTGCAAAACATTGACGTTTTGGCTACCGCCCTATGGTTGCAGTTTTGCCTTTATAAAAGGGTTAATTGCAAAACCTATCATTAATTTTTAATCTAATTACAAAAAGACTAGTATATATTTCAAAATTACAAAATATCCTTTTATTTGCTTATACTTTTTACATTGCACTATTGTGAAGGGTATTTGTAAATCAAAAACACACTTCAAATATATATTTGTAATTTAGAAAGATAATTGAAATCTTCTGTAATTAATCTAAACCTCAGGGTAGTTTACCCTTCATAAAAAAAAAAAAAAAAAAAAAACCTAATCAAGTTCCATCCAGGAAATGAAAATTACAAATGGCAGGTCCAATAGTATTTCACAGCAACAAAATATCCACCATTAAACATATCAAGCATTTGTCCTGTGTTCAAAAGCAAGCTATACTATACTACTACATATTTACAACTTAAAACAAATGTACACATTCTTTTGGCACAAAATGTATACACATACCTTATCACTTATTTTCAGCCCAAAACAAAAATGGAAAAAAAATTATTCATCATACTAACATCACCAGTCAAACAAAGAATCTAGATGCTCCGTGTAGATCTAGATGAACGCGTACCTAAACTGGACCCACCTTTCTTCGAGTCTGAAATCCGAAAGCATTTCAATCGTATAACCTATATATGACATAAAGAGCAGATAGATCATATTAGAGGGAGAGCAATGGGACAAAGGAGATGATAAGGGCAAAAGAAAGACCTTCCAGATATTTCTCTGTGCAAAGCGGTTGTAGATGGCATCTAGCCGAGGAATAATTTGCTTAAACGTCGGTCTATTAGATGGGTTCTCGCTCCAACACCCCTCGATCAACCTGTGTAAGAAATGCGAGGTGATCACTACTTTTGACCTTGTGTATCAAACAAAGAAATTACAGTACTAGTACAGAAACACATGGAGAAGATATGCAGCAAGAGCAGTATACAAATATTGCAATAAAAACAAAATTAAATGACAGGAATATAAAAGGGTTGTCATATTTAAGATAAGGGATAACTAAACTACCCCTGAGATTTCGGTTAATTACAAAAATAAAACCAAAGGTTTTTGAAAATTACAAAAAACACCGTGAGGTTTGATTCAGTATTAACTTTACCCCATTTATAAGCAAAAACATTTCAAACACCGCCCTTATATTAATAACAAAATCAAACCTCACAAGTTACTTACAAAAATAAAACCACAGGTTTTTGAAAACTACAAAAGGTTTGATTAAGTATTAACTATACCCCTTTATGCAGCGGCGAATTTACGTGCTAACTTAACTAAAAAAATCCAACAATATTTTTTAGTAAAAAAGAAAATTAATAATAATTTTTGTACCCCTATTTTTACAAAAAGAACTAGAAAATTCAAATAAAACCACAATAAAATTTCAAAAATTAAAAGATTGACTTAACAACTTGAATAAATAAACCATGACAAAACTCAAAACCTACAAAACTAAAAATATCAAAAGAAATAAATTCTAAGAATATCAATAATGTTACCAAAATTGTGTTTTGTTGTCTCTTGTTTTCTTAATTATTCTAATTATTTCTTTTATATATGTGTATAAATTTTTAATGTACGGTTACATGATCAACTGTTACAAAATTTTAAACATCGTTTTGTTTATGACTACTTTAAATATTAAACAATATTTATATGCACATTTTTTTTTAAATCTATCGTACCCCCATTTCAAAAATCTTGGATCCGCCACTGCCTTTATGAGCAAAAGCATGTCAAACACCACCCTTACATTTAACACAAAATCAAACCTCACACGTATCTCTGTGTTTTTTTTTATAATTAACCCAAACTTCAGGGGGCAGTTTTTGTAATTATCCCTTATGGAGAAAAATGTTTGCTTTAGGATACTAGATAACATTCATAATTTGAGAATATTTGTAAAAGAATATAAATAAAAAATACATACTCCTTTAGCCCATGGGCATACAACTTTGTTGAGGCCCTAAAAGGAGGGCGCTCTTTTGCAACATAAGATTTGGGCACTTCATGGTCTTGCTTTGAATAGAATGGGGGGCATCCTTCAATAAGCTGAGGTTGAGTACATAAGAAAGATCAATCACAGTTTTAATCATATTGTGTTGCATGCAAATAAATACTTCACATGAAACTAGAACCAAAGTAAAGCCCACAGATTACATATAAAGTAGCGTCCACATAATTGTCCCGAAATATCATAATTTCCATTAATTCAGGATAAGGTAATAGATACTTCACATGCATCAAGTATAGCCCAGCACCCACGAGAAAATAGAAAAGTATGGGTAAGAAAATTATATCCCAATTGTTCATGTCAATTTTGTGAAAATCAGCGTTGACCTTAGAGCAGCCATTAGAATCACCATCCAATATCTAAGTCTTTTTCACAGTTCCGTAATTAATCAAAGGCGGTAAACATTAGCAAGCAAACTAGTCGAGACTCGTTCTACTTCCACTGCAAACATTACTAGAAAAATCTTCGTAAAATCTATGAAATAGCATAATTCCCACATTGGCGGGACATCTAAGGCAACTTAAAAGAAGAGTCGAGAATCGAGATAATAAGAGAAGGCAAAGCCACTATCAGTGCGTAAGTCAATTGTCTCAGGTAATTTTCCTCAAATAACCGGAACTAAAGCTTTTTGGCAAGCGCTGAATAAACAACTGATTTCCATTCACAACCAGCATGTGCTTTTCTACTCATAAAGAGAATCATACTATTTTCAGTTTTTTTTTTTTACAGCTCATTAAAAACCATGCAAATAAACAACAAAACTAAGTTCTGAACCCAAGCCATTAAATATAATTTCATACCTCTTGTAGAATTAACGCAAATGAGAAAACATCCACTTTAGTATCGTACTCTTCATTTCTGAAAACCTCGGGAGCCACATAGCGACCTGTTAATGCACATATAATATTTGACAGTAATGTTATTTATCGTATTAGAGTTGATCATTTGACATCAATCCACAGGTTCTGAATCTAGTCAAACTGGAGAAATACAGGATTTTTTTTTTAATGCCCACAATGACATACAATAAGAAGCCTCGTTGGGTTTTTTTTTTTGTGGGGGGTTGGGGGGGTTAGGGGGTGGGGGGCTTGGATTCTCCCAGTCCAAGGTCTAAGTAATTTTTTGGGAGAAAGAACCTTCGGTCATATTACTAGCTCTAAGAACTGCAAACTCACATGCAGTATCTTGACAAGTCAGAGGCCTGTCTTCTCTAACTCCGTTGGCAACTTTAAGCAACTTGCTAACCCCAAAATCTGCAACTTTCAGGTTTCCAGAATCATCCCGCAAGATATTACTGTTATCTTAGTCAAACAAGGAAGAGTGAATTATTTGAGAAACATATATAACAAAACAGAAATGAAACTGACATTGTCCCAGTAGTTTAGCACAATACACAGAAGTAGGGCAAACTTACGAAGGTTCAAGATCACGGTGAATAATAGCTTCAGGTTTGTGTTCATGTAGATAGTTCATTCCCCTGCAAGACCAATAACTTATTTAGACCAATACTTGTAATCTGGAAAATTTTGATTTTAAAATGTACAGCAGACAAATCTGGACTATGCCATATCAAACTACAACCTCAACAGTCTACATTAAATGAATTACTAAATATCTGAGCCAATGATATTTTCATCTAAATTCTTTACTAAATTACTATGTCAAACTATTTTCCTAATTTTCTTTGTGTTCTACTGTGAAACTGCATAATTGAATTTTCTCCATCCAAGTATTCACAAAATTCCACAACCTGTCCCCAGTTATATTAAATGCTCACCCTGAACTTATTCAGACAAAATATTACGGAAAGAAAGTTATGTTCTCATAATATCATGAACCTGGCAATATCCATAGCAAATCTGAGAGCTGTTTCAGGCTTAAGAGCACCTTTTCTTTTCAGATATTCGTGAAGGTCACCCTGCACATGCAAGAAATATATATCAGGTGACGTCAAAAATTGATCACAACCAAGAGAAGTTTAACTTCAGCTATGCTATCAGGGAAGACTGCAAAACTCTGGAATACAGGAAGATAAACACCTACTAAATCATACAAAGAAAATTATGTAGCTCAAGTTCTCTCATGATACCGCATATTACCTATAACTCACTTTCTCTACATCATTAATGTCAATGAAATATTAAGGATGATGAGGTCGAAATGCAACCAGCACAACATATATCAAAACCCCTAAGAACATGAGAAAAACAACAGAATTAATGCCATTAGTTCTTGGGTGAAAGGTCTAAGAAAAGAAAAAACGGGCATGTATCATTGTTTTTACTGTTCCGTATCAGGAGTGAAACAATAAATGAATGTCAAAAATCTAAAATATATGGCACTTCCAAAAGTGATTCATGTCCGACACCAAGTCCTTCATGTCCACAAAGACACCCTCTACACACCTTGAATACAGAAGGCACCGGGAACAATGTCAAAAGATCAAGCAGAAACACAAAAACAGCAGACACGTCTCCCGCACATTTGGCACCCACACCACATTTTTATTGGACCATATAGAGAAATATATAACGCAATGACATGACATCACATCTATTGTTAGGTTTAGCTTATCATATACCCCTTTGTTACATGGTTTGATATTTGTTGCTCACACCACTGTAACAGAGTCAGTATGAATTTCCTTATTTTGAACTATTAGAGTTGTATACCCTCATATAGACATACTCATATATATAACAATATTTTTACACCATATTTTTCTCATATCCTAAGTTTTTCAACACTGCCTAGTCATTTCCGGGCTAGTCCACTCTGTGCAACTTAGAGGATGTTTGATTGAACTTATAAGATCTTCAAAACATCTGATAACATCTTATAAGATATAAGCTCTCTAAAAGTGTTCGGTAAAGTTTTATTAGAAAATCTCAAGCTCCCAAAATAAGACGTAAGGAGCTTATAATCTCTTTTCAAAAAGGGTGGGGGTTCCCACCTTATTTTCAAAATAAGATCTTATTTTAACTAACCCCCTTTCACTTTGGCCATTTTAATTAAAAAATGTCATTATGAACATCTTATAAGCTCTTTCATCTTATTTTATACAAACGCTTCAACCACTTATTTTTAAAATAAGATTTAGGTGAGACATTCTTTTTGTACTTAACTGTCTATGGAGAAGCCATCAACAAAGTACTTGTCCGTGAGTATCAGCAAGAACATAACTCTAAAAACATCTTATAAGATGTAGGAGCTTATAAGATCTTTTAAATAAGTTTGGTCAAACACCCTCTTAGCGTGTATACAAATTC
The DNA here is from genome assembly GCA_016081115.2 of Rehmannia glutinosa. Lineage (NCBI taxonomy): Eukaryota > Viridiplantae > Streptophyta > Magnoliopsida > Lamiales > Orobanchaceae > Rehmannia > Rehmannia glutinosa. The sequence goes on along the minus strand of JABTTQ020002412.1, from coordinate 555,765 downwards.
TCTTAGCGTGTATACAAATTTTTACTAAGCAGGTAAACAACAGCTTCTGTCTGATAACATGGGAATACCTGTACATAATTAAAATACCATCCATAAACCTCATAGAATATCTTAAGGTAAGGTTCAATTTTTCTGAAAAAAAAAATGGCTATTTTTAATATCATCTTTACTAGTTGACCATCCACGAATACCACATTCCAATATAGAGAGGTAAGGACACATAATGCATTAATGCTATATTTAGCGCTACATTTTTTTCAAAACAACCATGAGTAGAGAGGCATTTGTCACATTCTTATGGAAACCTTGTCAGTTTGTAGTTGATATATTAGTATATACAGGAAGAAACAAAGCTTCAAGGCTTTCAATTACAGGATAACTCCACTCCACAAAAAAAGGGCTACAAAAATGAGAAAGTTTGGTGGGACCTCAGTCATTTGATGAGTAAAAAATATTTGTAACCCTATACAGAAAAGAGTAGCCATTCTCAATCATGATGAAAGTAATCAAAGTTTTCTACCAACTTGAAAGCACAGCCCACAAATCGAACTCATATGTCAGATGAGGAATAGACGTCCTAAACCTTTGCTATATTTTAGAATAAACCCAGTTTCGGCAGACAAAATACAGTGAATCCACCCAACAGAAGAAAGGGAACTCAAACATAACTATGCCTAACCAGAGAAAACTTTGCAGTGCATAAATATTTTTACGTATTAAAAGGAAACATATGCACATGGTAGCAATATTAAGTATGACGAACATAATAGACAAACACACCAAAAGCAAAAATGAAAGGTGGAACCATGAGAACTAATAATCAGAAGACTTCCTAATGGATACCTTTGGTAAATATTCTGTCACAATCATCATAGGACTACTTTGCGTTACAGCGCCAAGAAACTGGACAACATTTGGATGTCTTATTTTCTGAAGCAACGAAAGCTCATCTCTGAATGCCCTCCTACAGAAATCCAGTGAGTTAGCGAGCAGTAAGCTGCAAAGAAGTACTAAATATGTCATCTGTTCAAAGCCTCACACTTTATCCTCATTAGCAGTCCCCTCCCAAAATATTTTTACAGCAACTTGTGTCCCACCCCAAGAAGCTATTCTATAGGTTCCCTGGATAAATGTTCTTACTGTCAGGCAAAACAGAAATACTTCGATAAAACCAATATAATATAATCGTACAAAAGTAAGCAAACAAACTGACTCTGGGTTCATAGTAAGACAGACAAACTTGATAATTTTGACCGAACCATTTTACAGTGTTCAATGTTGAAGAATCTAGTCAGACTTATCAAACAATACGATGTGTTTACATAGGAATGAGTTACTTCTACAGGCTACCTTTTTACATTATACGGAAACATCTCACTCTTCAGCACCTAACTCTAGAATATTGTTAACCAGAAGCTATCTCATTTTTTCTCATAGTCAAACTGTTTAATTTTCTTTATTTCCCTCGATTTCCTGTAAGACCAGATAAATATTGGTGAGCATCACTCCCAAGGAATGCAAGGAAATATGACCATGATTGATGAACAAGATTTTGGTAACTAAATGTAAGTTCTTACTTCTTATTCATTTTCCAATATATAGAGCAGATCACAACATTAATACATCAGATTAAAACTCATATTACCAAGAAGTCAACATGAACAATTTACGCAACTTTCTAGAACCAAGACTCAATGCAGGAAACAAGACAGAATGAAAGCGAATCCATACTAATGTTTGCCAATAGCGAGTATCAAATAAAAGGACACAGCGGAATACCTTAGTTATTTCAATACTGTTTGTAAAATCAAGTTCTCTGGGATCAATCTCGTATTCTGGTACCTCACGGGCATTTCGTACATGCATGGGAGCCATCTAATAAAGACACCATAAAACAATAAACACCAAATTGCAAGAGAAAAGTACAGAAGATAGTCCCCAATGCTTAAAAAACTTTACATAAGAAAACAGTGGCTCATGAAAATAAGAGACTTACTACTCGTTTTGCACCATGATTCTCCAATAGTTTGATCACGCCATGATTTTTATAATGTATGGCATCTGCAAGAGGCTATTTAAGCAAGTTCAAGGTGTTGTGGGGCAGGAGTAGGGTATGCAGCAAATACAGGCTAAAACATAAATAACTATATGAATTGGAGAGACATGTCACAGAATTGCAAGTACCCTTTCTAGTATTAATCATCAAATCCTTCAAATCTCGTATCTTCCATTTGAGAGTTCAAGTACATATTCTGAATAGTCATGCAGCTTGTAGTAACTCAATCTGGTAACCCAAATAATTAACTCTACTGCAAAATTCTTCGATCATACAACACATATGCTCAATGAATAAGACATCCTAAACATAGCCGACTCTAAGCTAATTATACAAACAAATTCAGTAGCTTCCCCCTCTTCCAGAACAGCTCAACTTAAAACTCTAGAAAATAATACTTCAAATTGAGCATAAGATTGAATTTGAAATCACGTATATCTAGGTTCTTCCCTGTCACCGAACTCATTCACCTATTATATAAACTCTTATCTTCAATGGACAATCACCAGATAACTCAAAACTAGTCTTACTAAAGGAAACTCAGAGACACCACTCAACTCAAAAAATAAGATGTAAATCCCTAAGAATTGGCTTTAATGCCTCTCTTTCTATGCATGAACTCACATAGTTGATCCCATCAAAGCAAGCAAACAATGTAAGTGGAGTAGCCTCTCCTTATGGCGCAAACTGTAAACTAGTAAGCGTACTAAATCATTCTGACATATGTTTTAAAGTTCACACAGAGGGTATCTTCAACAAAGTTAAAGACAACACGCTTCAGAGAAACACAGATACACACCCAGAGAGATGGAAAATATTTATAATCTCTGCATGACCACATTGATTCACAGCACAAAACAATCATCAAAATGTCCATAGATAGCAAACACCATAGTATAAACTCCAATCTAATTACGAGACAATTACGTTCACATTGAACAATTAAGAAAAATATAACACAAGGAGATACCAAAAACAAGTGTGCAAAATGTGAAATGTTTGGGTCTCAAGATTATACCGTGCTTCCCCACCGGTCTTTGGGGTCTACATCTGCTCCATTCTCAAGCAACAGCTTGGCAACATCACCGTACCCCTGACATGCGGAAACATGAAGTGCAGTCCTGTAATCGATGTCCCGGAAATTAACATCAGTACCAAAGTCTAAAAGCTCCTTGATGCTATCCACGTCACCCTCATTGGCCAAATACATCAGCTTAAACCCTGGATCAATATCACTCACACCACCATCTTCGTTATCTCCCTCCAGATCATCAGGGGCCTTATGGTCCCTCCCGGGCGCCATGGATGATTGCTTCCACAAAGTAGGTTTCACAGGCGTCATGGATTCCATTGAGAATTTTATCAAGGACCGATAAAAAGATCGAGAAAACCTTTGTTGCTTGAGAAATCACGAAATCTTGAAGCAATTTTTATCAAATAGAATTCTTTTGGCGAAAATCACGAAATCTTGAAGAGATTTTGTAAAATAGAAATTCCTTCGACCGGAAATCAGTGGATGAAATTAATCTGGGACGAAACCCCATATTCTTGAGGCATCTCCGCTCTAACAAAGCAAATGGTGGTTTATAAGGAAATAATATCAACCGCAGTAAGGAGTAATGAAAATCTGAAAAGATCAAAACCCTCAAATATAATAATAATCTGAATTCGATCCAAAATTTTGCGAATAATAGTTTAGTGCTGGGTTTAGGGGAAGAGAGATATTTTCATACAGTGGCGGTGGAGCGGCTGTACAACTGGTGTACGTTGTCAGAATTTGAAAAGGAAGGAGAGTGGCGTTTACGCGTCCACGAAAGGCGCGTGACATTTGAGGTTTTACGTTATGGCGGCGTGAGTTGTAAGTAATAAGTGCGTCCATGCTTATTTAAAATTATAACTTAACACATTAATTGGAAAAATGATTAGTAATTTAAAACATTAATTAGTTATTACTCGCCATGTAGTTATTATCACATAATTACATTAAAAATATGCTTGATTGTTTTTATCCCATAATTACATTAAATCAAAGACTAATTTTGACAACAGTTGCAATTCGAGAAAGTGAAAGTCGGAGAAAGAAAAATAAATTGAATAACAATATATTTAAACCGAGATAAAACCCTTTTTATGTCAAATTTCAACTAGAGTCATTAATTAGAAGGATTCGTTAATTTTTTCGAATATATGCATGTCAGTTGGGGGCACAGACCTTACACTTTCTTTGGACTATAAGACATCCATCCATTATTTTTATCTCAATTCAAATTATGGAAACATCCATCATTCTCATGGATAATCATAATCTCTTGAGAATGAGGGACAACTAAAATCCCTCGTGACGTTGAGGTTGTAACATGTAGTTACAACTTCAAAGTCGTTAGGCCAACCATTGGGAGTTAGAATGAGTTGTTATAGCAAGTAGCAAGAGCAAGTTGTATTTTTAATGTTAAAATTTTACGAGATCATTCTTACACATTCAATAATATGGATTTCAGAATTGTATTTATATATTATGTAAATGGATAACGTGAATTAGTAAAAATAAGAATTAGAAAGTGAGGTTGCGATTAGATATGAAAGAAATTCATTTTTCGTTCTACTGGAGATTTTTTTTAACCAAACATACGATTGCTTATGAAAATTTCCAGAAAATATATTATTCTCACACTTTCACTTTTTCTCATTTGTTTCTCTTATCAATCACTTCTACACATTTTCTGACAAAAAACTAATCATTATTACATATTATCCCACAAATTTCACTATTCACTTACACATGTTTAACTACCAATTATATCATATAATTATTTTACTATTTTTAAATCAAATCAATTTTAGTCATTAATTTATCATATCACATTCTCAAAATTCATCTTTTTTCTTTCAAAAATTTTTATACTATTATTCTCTAGTAAAATAAAAAAATTCAAAATGAAAGCATATCCAATCGCAATATGAATATTTCCTAGCTAGTGTAGATTTTTCAAAGTTATATTCAGTTGATTTAATGTGTTGATCAGTGATCATCTAGAAAGAAGATTAGTCCTAAGCACGTGAATTTTGTAGTCTTTTTCCTTGTTGTTTGGTTATGACTTATGACAATGGTCTATGTTGATTAATTTTCAATTTTCTTTCTGAATGGTTAGTTTATATGACTTTGACAGATTCGACCCTTATCTATACATATTGGGCAATGTGCTTGAATGATCGAATCAAACCCAATAGCCAAGCACTCGAGGGAATAAGTTAGGCATCAGCAGGCTGATCAATGGTAGCTGCTTGGAGCTTTCTCTATACCTTAAAAGGCGGGATAAGGGAAGGCCTTAAGAGAGCAGGGGTAAGTCTTTCAAAGGCACTCGAGGGAGTAGAACTAACCACCTCATGTTTGGGCTTGGCTGGCACCAACCCCTACTGAAAGGATTTTGTTGTCACAGCCCATAAAGCCATAAATTGATGAGTAAGTCTCTTTTAAGACGGTCTCACGGATCTAAATCCGTGAGACGGACCTCTAAGAAACCGTCTTGAAAATGAACCATGAAAATAAATTTAAAAATAATAATGAACCATGAAGAAACAAAAATAAACCCTAAAAACATGGTTCATAAAGAATAAACCCGAAAAACAAAAATAAACCCAAAAAAAACTAAAAATCCTAAAAACCCAAATCAATTAAAAATAAACCCAAGAAACAATATAAACCCTAAAAAAACAAATATAAACCCTAAAAAAAATAAAATCTTAAAAAAAAAACCTTTAAAACTTTGTGTAAGAGCTCCGTCTCACGGATCTAAATCCTTGAGACCGTCTCACGCAAGTTTTTGCCTAAATTGATGTACCAATGGTTTTGAGTTCGTCCAACGGCCCAATTCGCAATTTCAAGAATACATAATTTTGTTTTATTTTGGACAAAATATATAAATAAGCATTAATCAATGTTTCAACATGAACACCATTTCTCAAGTTAAAATATGACTGCAGAGTAAGAATGAGGGATCATTAGTCATTACCATAAAAAAGAAAGAAAAAAATGAGGTTCGGATTCATTACAAAAATATGTAGAGATTTTTAAAAATGACAAAACATCCTTTATATTTTCCTCCAATATACGCAAAAAAAAAAATTAAAATATTTATAGGAATATTACAAATAACCCCCTTAAATTTAAGACAGAATCATACTGAGGGGTTTTTTCTAATTTTGAAACATCTCTGGGTTTTTTTTGCATTAAGCCAAACCTCAGGAGGGGTTTTGTAATTATTCCTAAGAATTAAAATGAGATATCACACAAATAACAAACCGTTAAACTGTCAGAATTGCACAGTGCAAAACTTGTTATGAGTTTATTGTATCTTCACACAATGTCATCTTATTCAAGGTTTACAGGAGACATTAGTTTAACCAAAGGCCAACTGCTGTAGACCCAATTAAGGTTTGAGCTCGTATTCAGCCACCTTCTCCCAAGATTTGCAGCTTTTGTCTTCCGTGTCGGTTTTATACAACGCCAACCGAGATATCTGGAAATCCAAACTGCCAATGCTGTCATCAAGAACATAAGCTTTCTCTTGAGCTTTCTTCTTCTCTTCGTCTGTTAAATCCGCATAGAGGAGGCTCAAGTGCGGCATATACGCTGCAAGAATGGAACATATGCCAGCACAACAATATGCATGTGCACAATACAACGTGGTCAGAGATCGTTTCCTTAAACAAATAGGAATTGGAAAACAAGAGAGAATAAAGTTACAGCCAAGAGAATTTGCTTATAGAATTCAATTTTATTTCAAAATAAGCAAAAATAAGTATTGCTACTAAGGAGATAGATGAGAGAATTAATTTGCTTGTGCGCAAGGGAATGCGAATTGTGGATATAATTGTCATGGGCCTTCCAAACTACTTAGTTCTTCATCAAATAATAATAAGCATAGAAACTGTGAAATAAAAATATCTACATGGGTGCAGCAGTCGATGGTTATCCATGCTGGACGTACAGAAATCAGTAACTGCACCTTCTATAAGAACAAGTATCTGAAAAACTGAGAATTACCGGTGCCATTATTTAGTATGACTACTAAAACAATTAAATAAGATGACACTAGTATTGGTCTTTACTCTCCGAACTCTTCATTAATCATTATTATTCCAAGAAAGACGTGAAAATCCACGTGCAAGACATAAGTGAAGAATTCGCACTGATGCATAATTTCATCTGCTATACATTTACATTTTATTTTTTGCTCAAACTTTTCCCCATTCATGGGTTACTTTTCCTTAAAATGAAGATCACTCTTGGTTTCAACAATTGATTTCATATTCACCCAGAATTTCTTGCATAAGACTTATTCTTTATATATTTTCTCTCTTTGCTCATTTATGTTTTCGTTTTCTCAAGTCGAACATATATTTTGTGCTTCCTGTAATATTTGATTTTTTTTTCCAATTCTTTCACCATCCTCTCCTTTCACACCCATGTTTTTATCCGAGAGGGGGGTAAAAATATCCAGAGTCTTGACATTCGGAAGTAAGGTAGCTTACGAGTTGAGTTCTTGTAACCAAAATGACCACAGCAATGTGCACTAGCCTCCGCCACCTGTTTGAAGGATAACAACAACAATGTTAAATCCATAACTACTATCTCACGCACAAGTGATTACAAATGCATTAAAGTAATACAACCGATCAGGATCAACAAACCACGATATGGAGAAACAAGACTGCTGGGCTGTCATTTCAGTAAACTGTATAAATTCAACACCTATAACTTGTCATTACTCATCAGCTGAAAATCACAGGTTTATCCAAAAATTTCGCTTGTACAAATTACCTCTATTTCTTTGGAAACTCAATGAAATAGATGTAACATATGTTTCAATGTCACAGGTAGCAAAACATTCCATATGCTTCTTACTAACCATTGTTCTAAAATCCCCGCCTAGCCCCGATTAGTCCTCGCCTAGGCGTTTGGCCCCCCTGTCCGCCTATGTTATTCTTCCGATTAGGCCCTGCCTATCTCCGCCCAGGTCCCGCCTAACCCCACCCAAGCTACGCCTAGGCGCTAGGCCCCAGTCTGCCGCCCGACTAGCGCCTAGCGCTTTATAGAATATTGCTTCTAACATTACCAGTCAATGGAGCTGAAAAACAGACAACTAAAATAGTACAACATAATTCTCCCTGAAACTTTCTGTCATCCTTTCAAGCTAGAATTGGACAAGCCCAAAGTAGATGATGAAATCAGCATAGCAAATAACTCAATAGTTGCCACGTTAATCACAGAACTTTTGACCTCCCAATTAACAATTCTGTCTACCAATCTTATTTCATGAGCAAGAAGCAAACTAACCCTAGATCCTCCCCCTCTGCGCACCAGCTTCAATTTACAATCAATTTACTAGAACAAAATCATAATAGACGTTCGATTTCACTTTTCATTTACACAAACAAAAGGGGAAAAATTCACAAATTTTTACCTGAGGCGTTGGATGAAGAAGAAGAAAAACGCACTGATAATAGAATGTGCCGGTGGCGACTTTCTCCACACTAGCACTGTACGCCTTGAGTCCCTCACACGCCTTGTTGAACTTATCACGCGCCTCGCTCTCCGTTAAGCTAATAGCCCCAACGACCGTCACGTGGGGCTCGAACTCGGCCCCACCAAACTCCGATCTGAGACCCTCCATCAATTTCTTCAGCCGCGGGGTCAACTCCGGCGGCGGAAGAGCCCACACCGAATAAACATCTCTCTTGACTTCGCTTGGGGCGGTGGTTGAACTGTCCATTGATATTTGCGTAGAAGAAAATAGGAGAAGCTAGCAATTCCAAGAAAGGAGAGGTATTAGTGGAGGTGGAGTTCAGAGGTCATTCATCAGGGGATGCATGGAGATTGCGTGAAATCCACAGTCCATGTTCTCGAGATCGGGGTTTTTTTTCCGATTACTAGATTATTAGTTTATTTTACGAGTTTTGGAGGTGCCCGGTGGCCCAGTGGGTGGGTGGCGAGGTGGCGGAGGAATATGGAAAGATGAACTTGACACGGTGACCGTTAGATCGTGTGAAATCGACGCACTGGAATAATAATTATAATAGATAAAGGCATTTTAAGGGAATAATTAAAATAGAAAATTATTATTCGGATAAGGAGGAGACAGGACTCAGGAGTACATGGCAACTTGGACCCGCAAATTGCTGATGAATTGGCTCGAAATTATTAAATCGACGCTTAATTCTTGGTCATTGACATTATTAAAATCTAAACCTAAAATTAATTAAAAATATATTTTGCCTAAATTGACAGTCATCACTTCACGTGGTGTGACATGTAATGACGACGATTATGGGGGGTTTGATGGTACCCAAGTGGGTTGTGCCCAACCCTCTTATGATTTTGTCAAGTGTCCCACTTTGACATATGCATGTATTTTTTTCCAAAAAAAAAAATCAAAATGGGACACATGTCACAATCCGACGGGAGTTGGGCACTACCCATTTGGGCAGCATCTACTTACCCCGATTATGGGTCTATTACATGCTAGCCAAGTGGGTGCATAACCCTTACAATGAGCACACACTTGGGTAGCTATCCACTATGTGTGGACTTTACCACGGTTATGTAATGCTACACTAAGCATAAACAAAATCTTTTGTATATTTCATCTCATATTCCACTGTACAAACGATTTATGCTTCAAAATAAATATAATAGTTTTTATAAACGTAATAAACATCCGTGCAGTGAAATAAGAGATGAAATAACATAAAATCTCATCCACACTCGGTGGACATCAATCATATATTATATATAAAAAAGGACACTTGTCCTTATCCACACATCAAGTGTATTATATACTTGGTGTAGCACGGCTAGCTTCTATTAATGACATTATTAATGTACACTTTTAACATGCGTTTAAAATACTTGGAATACGAGATGAAATAGATTTCGGAACAAAGGATCGGACAAACAAATATAAAGTCAGGTGAAAATACTAAAACACAACCAAGAATCCCAATTCCACTCCAAAATTGATAATAACTACAGGAGATAAATGCAAGTAAAAATTGATCAAATCATCAGGGAAACGGAGCCCTGGTTTTCATATCTGTGCGCTGGACATCAATGGCGAAACCTTTGCCAGTCTGCATCCAATAATCAGCATATTTAGGATTCGTCGACTCCGGCACTCCGATGTCTATCCTCGTTCTCGTCAGCTCGTCCGATGATATGCTGTATTTCTCATCCCTTTTCTGAATGAGCTCCGGCTTAATCATGCCCATGTTCACTCCTTGTGGTGACATCATTAGTGCAGGTGCACCTAGGGGTACCCTATCACCTGCATTCAACATTCACAAAGAGTCAATGCTGTTAAACCCAGACCCGACATTTTATCGAGTAGTTGGAGCAATTAATTTAACCGATCGAATCTTTTGTGAATTCGGATAAAACTTATTACTATATATACATGTGGTATAATTAAGTTGGGAAAAAAGTGCAATACATGTTTGAAATTTGAAAATAAGAGTTAAAAAAAAATTTAAAAATAATTTCTAATTATACATAAAACACAATTTATATTGTTTATATGTTTAAATTAAGGATGACAATCTCTGACACAACATGATAGCCTCCCGAAGTTACTGAGAGAAACCCGAACCTCGAACACGAGAAATTGGAACGTGAAAATGGCTAACATGAATCATCTCACATGATGTTACTAATGTGTCTAAAACGTAGTTATTTTATATTTTAATTAATTTTCATGTATTTTAAGCGTAATCCAAAATTAACAAAAAATCAAGCACGGAACCGACTTGATGACCCGAATTGCTACTCCTAGTTTAAATTATCAATTCTTTTCTTATCCAAAAAGTGTTACTAGTATCCAACTTATGGAAGAGTCTATTTAAAGCGGTAATAGACCAAATTAATAATAGCCATGTTTTTTCAAAACATTTTTTTTTTTTGCTATTTTGATTAAAATTTGACAGTTATACAATACCCTTCTTGTATTTTCTATATACTATATAGTACTAGGTCATTTTTAAAAACTGATGTGGTATATTTTTCGGTACCGATCCCAAATGTGAACAAAGAAAAAAGTGGACATTTGGACCAAAAAAATAATAAAGCACATGTTTTTTGAAAACATGGCCAAAAAATATTTTTGCTATGGAGAATTGGCCAAAAATCAGACAGACTCGTAATTAAATCTTAAATTAATAGTAAATTAATTATAACCTCTATCAACTTGCCAAGTGCACCAAAATTTGCCATAGGTCCGGGCCAAGTCTCGGAGCTCCGACTTCTGAATCATCTCTGGAACTCGAGGGTTAATCCACAGCCCTGATGTGATCTGCACCATAAATATATGTGTAAAAAATCAAAATAAATTTACTATAATTTCAAATGGTTTTAAATTTTTTTTGATGCAAATTAAAAAATTCATGACCTCGTATCCGTGAGAGTGCCAAAGCTTCTGTTCCTCCGGCGGAAGGGTGTCAAAAATCCGGTCTGATACTATGTACTCCACGCCTGGCAACCCAAACAATTCCCAGGAGAATTGAGGATAATTAATGTGAAATTAAAGTTGTACAAAACTAATTAATTTAAGAATTATGGCTTAATTGTAATATTGGTACTGTGTAAGTATTTTATGTATTAATTTTGGTCCTGTGTAATATAGGTGCATATTTGATTCTTTAAGAATCTTACGTAACAATTTTGGTCCCCTAGATTTTGAATTTTGCACAATTTGGTCCCACAAATTTTAGTTTTGTGTAATTTTGGTTCCAAAATAGTGAAATATTGAAGTACTCATTGGGGACCAGAATTGCACAAAAAATAACTTTTACGGGACTGAAATTGCTACATAGAATATTTACAGAACCAAATATATCATCCCTACATAGCCAAAATTGAGCACAAATCAAAATATATAGGACCAAAATTACTACATAAGATCCATATTAGATACACAGAGGACCAAATATGACACATGACCAAAATTGCTACATATAATAAATATAGGACCAAATATGACACATCCTTATACTTACAGGACCAAAATTACTATATATGATACATAGAGGACCAAATATGAGACGGCTACATGACCAAAATTGCAATTAAGCCGAAAATTATTTACCAATGAGACGGCCGATGGAGTCATCGGAGTCATAAACGGCGCACTGGAGGAAATCTTGATTGAGCCGGGTTACATAATGGTGGGTCTCGATCTGGCGACTCATATCGTGGCTGTAAACGGCGAAGGTGCATACGTGCTGGCTCATCTTCTTGATGGGTTTTAGCGATTGCAACATTTGGGCCCCTTTATCCAGAATATGTTGCCCCACCGTCATCGCTTTCCCCGGCGGAACGGAGCCGTCGCCGGGTGGCATTGCGCCGGGGGTTTTGTCGCTCGAAGCCATGTCGGAGTGGAGCGAAAATTCTTCAGATTTTTTTTAGCTTTTTTCTTTGTGGCTTTTTATCAAACACTTGAGATGTGTTTTCAGATTATCGATTCGGGTGAGATGTATCAGTAATGGAGCTATAAGGAGCTTTGTTTTATGATGTGGGTGCTTGTGTGGTTTCCACGTAGCAGTGCATGAATATCGAGGTGGCTGAAATCGCTTCAAATGCTCTTGCCATTTGGACGTCATCAATGGAGACTGACGTTGCAAAAGAGGAAAAAACTTCGAAGCAAATGTAGGCGCTTTCTTGGCCATAGGGTTGGGTTAATTTAGGGTAATTTTTTATTTTGTAAATAACTAATAAAAATCGCACAAAAAAACAAGTGGAAATGATTCAAATTAGCCATTTCTAAAGCGTAAAGATTAAAAATAGCAATTTTTTCAAATACATCTTTTTTAGGCATTTTAGGAGTAAAATGGCATTCATACACTTCTAGCATGTTTGTTTTATATTTGGATTATTTCTCTCTCATTCATTTATCTCTATGTATCATCTTACTCTTTCTTTCAAGTTTTTTAAAAAATCGAATCTATATTTTTCGTTTATAAATATGCAATATGGGTGTTGAATTATAGATATCGAAAAGAGGATTAATTTGATATGTTATACATGCAAAACGAATTTAAAACGAACAAGTTATTTGAATTCAAAATTTTCTAGAGAAAAACAAAATAACTGTGTTATAATAAATGAGGTAACTTGGATGTCGAGTTACTGTAGGAGTTACAGTAACTAGACACTGTACAGTGTCCTGCTACAGTGTCGATTCGCACATAACTTGTGCTACACTATCGTGCTACATTGTCGAGTCACATGTAACTCGCGCTATAGTCTTTTGGTGCATGTAAATTCACTCAAGGGTAAATTGAGTTTTTACACCCAAAAATGGCTAAAAGAATATGTGTTTGAAAAAGATGGCTAAAAACATCGATTTGATGGGAATGGCTAAAAAAAACACACTCTTAAAACAATGTTACATTCACATTAATTATTGAATTCCTAATTTTTAAGCTGTAATTAGCCGGGGAGAAAATTGGGATCAGATTCCCTTTCATTTCGTATTTCATTATTGTAAATGATTGACAAGTGTAAATGCATCCAGGGACGGAGCTAGACCCGAAACATTGGGGGCTGAAAAATTTTGGGGGGTTAAACCAATAAAAAAAATAATATCTAGCACTAAAAAATAATATTTTAAAATAAAATAATACATATAAAAAATTGAGATTTTAAAATTTTTGGAGGGCTTTACCCCATTCATTGGGGTGGATGCGCCCCTGATGCATCTAATGTATTTATTCTATTATGCGTATCGATCAATCATCCACAACAGTTGAATAGAAAAAGTAGAACACACAAAGTGAAATAAGAAATCTCACGCGTAGAACATTGATTCAACTTTTGACATGAACATAACAATCATCCTTCGTAGTCATACAAACTTTAAAATCAAGTATGTATGGTTGTGTTTTTTTATTAGTTTTTTTTTTTTTCAGCTATTCCGGTAATGGCTTATGTTTGCTTTAGGAAGTTCTCGGTAGAAATAGTTTCGTGTTCATTTTTTTGATGGAAATAGAATTTTAGAAATACAACCTTACAAATTTTCACCATAATCACCTCCAAATCCATGTCATGGAAACATGCTTCAAAAACTATAACTAGACAAAATTTTACAAAATGGTTATAATCACCTCCAAGTCCATGTCATGAAAACACTTCAAAAACTATAACTAAACAATTTTTTTTTTTGACGCAACTAAACAAAATTTTTACCCCATGACTACAATCACACAAATCTGTTATAAAACACTTCAAACACTAAAATTATATATTTTCATTTTCAAACATATACCATAACAGAAATACATAAACAACTAAACATATTTTCAATTTATAGTCTGAAAATTCATTTTTCCAACACTGGAAACTGCAAATTGGCTACTTGAAATACATCTTTACTCTAAATTACCATCTTCCCCTCTAAATTATGCAACTCATGCACTTTACTCTCACCTGTATTCTCAGGGCTCTCTTGCCTATACTTGTACCTCCTCGAAACAAACAGATACACACAGAAATTCAACAAGCTCAACAACGAAAGCAGCCAATAGAACAGATTCAAATGCGACCTATTGATATTATTACCCGCAAGCCATCCCCCACTCCTCGTAACATCCTTTGTCGCACTATTCACAATCTTCACCAAAATCGTACTCAGAAAATAACCCATAGACATCGACGTCCAAAGAAAACAGCTCGAAATCGACTTCAGATCTCTCGGCACTTGCGAGTAGAAAAACTCGAGCAAACCAACGTAGGTAAACATATCAGCAATCCCAAATATGAAATACTGAAACGACAGCCAGAAAACGCTGATTGGCAGTGGCGGCTGTAACATGGGAATTACGTCGAGCATGTTGTGGGCTTTCGCGACGCGTTTGCGTTTTACCTGTTGGAAATTTTTGAAGAAAATTATTATTTTAATTTTGACCCTTATAATAGTAATGAGCAAATTCTAATAGTAAATGCCAAATTTTTTTATTTTTTGACATTTTCAATTGTAGAGGACAATTATATATTTAAGGGATAATTACAAAAATATCCCTGAGGTTTGGGTTAATTGCAAAACCACCCAAAGATGTTTCAAATTTATAAAAAAAAAATTCTTCAGGTTTAATTTTGTCTTAAATTTAAGGGGGGATAACTGTAATATTTTTGTAAATGTGAGGGGTTTTTTTGAAATATTTTTTAAAATTACCGGGAAAAATGTAAGACGGAATCAAATCTCGAGGGTTTTTTTGTAATTTTCAAATAACTTGGATTTTTTGTAATTAGCCCAAACCTCAGGGGTGTTTTTGTAATTATCCTTGTATTTAATTGTGATGGAAGGTTATGACTTATTTCTCAGATTTGAAATAGATGGAAACTTATAAAATTTCCATATATCTCTCTTAAAATTTCTGAAATTTAATTTTTCGCGGTAATTTTCAGTTCGTCGGTAATTCGGTTTTCTCGTCTTATACTGGGAAACAGACGTCGACGAATCTGTTTTAAAATTATATGAATGTTGAACACACTATTCGAGCTATTTTTATTTTGCTTTTCTTTGCAAATTTTACCGACTAAATTTTTTTCGATTCATATAAAATTGTACTAGATAAAACACTACTATTTCCCAACATTACCTCGACGATCGCGGCGACTGCCATGGACAGGAGGAGAGGATCAGCCCGACCCCGACGCGCTGGAGGTAGGTTATGCCGGTGGGGATTCCGGTGAGTTTTCGGGCGAACGGGACGACGATTCGGTCGTAGATCGGGATGATGATAACTAGGAATGTGACGGGGATGATGGGGAGGGAAGCGGGTGGGATCCGGAAATTGTTGGTGATGCGAGTGTCCATGGTGACGCCTTGCTCGATGGAGAAGGTTTGGAGCTGGGCCAAGCAGAGAGTCATGATGATTGTGCAGCAGAAGATTGGGACCATGTTTAGTAGGATTTTTGCGTTTTCGACTTGTGTTATTGTGCAGAGTTTCCATGGATTTGGGGTCGGAGTTTGGATGGCCGCTTTGTCCAAGAACCTGGTAATTAAAGAATTTTTTATTATTATTAGATAAAAACTTGTACAAAGACGGTCCTACGGGTTTCGTCCATGAGATAGATCCTAAATATAAATATAAATGGCAAAATTGTAAAATTAGTCCTATAACTATAAAGCTAGAGCAAAAAGACCCTGTGAAAATCACGTTCTGCAAAAATGTCCTTTAACTGTATAAACGTTTCAATTTTGGTCCTGCAAAATGCACATTTTATAAAATAGTCCTTTAATTGTATGAAAATCTTAATTTTGGTCCTAATTTCACAGGTAATTGGGAACTACATGTGCCGCTCGCGTGACTGAAATTCGGTGAAATTAGTACCAAAATTGTGATTTACATATAATTACAGGACTATTTTGCAAACCGTGCATTTTGCAGGACCAAAATCGAGAGTTTGCTATAGTTATAGGACATTTTTGCAAAATGTGATTTTTACAGGACCTTTTTGCTACCGTCTTATAATTACAGGACCAATTTTGCAATTTTGCCAATATAAATTCAACCCAAATCCAAATTCAAACGTATAAAAAGTATTCATGTTTTTTGTGTTTTATAGGATCCGCCTCACGAAGTTGTGTACAATGAGACGGACTATTAGTAAACGTTGAGAAACTTGGATGGAGGATAAAAAGGCGACATAATTGCCAAAAAAAAATAAGGATGAAATTTGATCTAATTGCAAAAGAATATCCAATTATCTTTTAAATTACAATTTTCCCCTTACAAACACCTCTCTTTAAGTTTGTATTTACTTATCAAATATCACTCAAAGTGTATAATTTGTAAAATATAAACAAATATCAATTGTGTATTTGTAATTTAAAAGATTTTGTATTTACTTGATAAATTCACACTCAAAAGGTGCATTTATAGAATAAAAACAAATATCAAATTGAGGTGCTTTCAAAAAAAAATAAATCAATTGAGGTACAGTATAACATCGATAATTTAATACTCAATTAATTAATAATCTCGTTTAAATAATATTTTTGGTCGGTCTCGACTTGGGAACAACAAGCAAAATTAGTAATTCTCTAATTTATTATCTCGCTAAATTAATAAATATTGGTAGTCCCAAAGTTATTGATTTATAGAAGTTTAACTGTACTTGTAGAGTTAGCAAAATTGGTCCGGGCGTCCGGCGTTGGCCAAACCAGCCCCCGGATAGGGGTAAGGTTTTAATTTTGATGGTACAAAAAGAATCAGGCCTATTTTGCCCAAACGATGTGGAAATAGATGGACTGGCCAAAAATACACATAAAAATGTTATTAGGCTAGGTTGGGCCATTGGAAATAGCGGTTCGACGGAATTTCGGTTCAGGACAACCCGAGCCAATGGAATCAAGCCGAATTGACCCGACCCGAATCAACTCGTTGCCAGCTCTAGGTCTTTGTAATTCAAAAGATAACTAATTTTTTTTTTTTTTGTGATCATATTGAACCTTAATGGTAGTTTTGTAATTAACCAAGCAATAAAAAACAGGCAACCTGAAAACATTAGTGTGAGGCAGAAATTCTGCTTGGATTGAAGCTTCCTTGTCTATGTTTATCTCATAGAGCTCGTTAGAGTCCACAGGTAGTTGAAGGTTCCTGTTTCTGAAGGCCGCAACATAAACCTATGTATTTGCACAAACAAAAAGCATGGATACAACGTCAGAAATGCATTTATTAATAATTAATTTCCACAGACAAAAGTGAAACTTATGTTTTAGGGATAATTACAAAGACCCCGTGAGGTTTGAGCTAATTCCAAAAAGACATTTCAGAATTATAGAAAGCTCCCTCATGTTCAATTATATCTTGAATTTAAGGGGTAATTGTAATATTTCTAAAAATAGCGGGGGTTTGAAGTATTTTTTTGCTGATGAAAGGAGAAAATGTGAGACGGAATCAAACATCAAGGGGTTTTTTGCAATTTTCAAAAATTTCGCGATTTTTTTGTAATTAGCCTGAACCTCAGGTTTTTTTTTTATAATTAGGGATAATTATGAATAAAAAAAACCCTGAGGTTTGGGCTAATTACAGAAAAACTCAGAAATTTTTGAAAATTACAAAAATCCCTTGACGTTTGACTCTGTATTACATATTCCCTTTTATAAGCAAAAAAAAACCATTCAAAACCCCCCTAACATTTATAAATTATTACGTTTGGCCCTTTTAATTTAAGACATAATCAAACATAAGAGACTTTTTTTGTAATTTTGAAATATCTCTGTTTTTTGTCGTAAGGGGTGTTTTTGTAATTACCCGTATAATTATTCCTATGTATTATGTTTACCTGCACAATCTCAACAAGGGCACTACTCCCATTAACAACATGGATCCGATACTGTGGTAATCCAACGACAAAGATTATTAATCCCAAGAACATAGCAATAGTGCTAACACTAAAACCCCAATCCCATCCTTTATGATCTTGTATCCAAACAACAAACGTTAGACTGATACAAGCTCCAATGCACAAAGACAGTAGAAGCCAATTAAAGAAACTGGACTTTTGTGTGGCCTCTTTTGGGTCATTATCCTCAAACTGATCCGCACAATGAGATGGCAATGCGGCTTTAACTCCTCCTGATCCAAAGCCCACTAAGTAAAGGGCCACAAAGAGAAGTACAGCATTGGCCCCACTAACTTGCTCACATTTGGAATTTGGGTCAAAGATTTTGCAGGCTGGTGGTTTGAGTTTTGGGTAGTGGGCTTGTAGTGCTAGCAGTCCAAGTCCCTGGATCAAAGATAAGTTTAGTGATGGGAAGTAAAATAAAAAAATAAATCCCTTTATTGAAAAACTGTTAAATTACAAAAACTACCCCTAAAATTTAGCCTCATTACAAAAACCTCCACTTATCTTCCAAAATTACAAATACCCCCTTAAAGTATTATAAGCACCTCCTTGAGGTTTGCATTTGCTTAGCAAATACCACTCTCATGTGATGCAATTTGTAAAATAAAAACAAATACAGGGTATTTTTAATTTTGAAAGATATCTGATTTTTTAATAGTTAGATTGTATTTAAAAGGTATTTTTGTAAAGGATGTTACAAAATACCCCTGTCGTTTGGGCTAATTGTAAAAAAATCCAGAGATTTTTGAAATTACATGAAAACCCCTTTAAGGTTTGATTTGATCTTAAATCTAAGGGGTAAGGGGGTAACTATAATATTTCTATAAATTTCAGGGATTTTTAAAATGTATTTTTGCTTTTAAAGGAGAAAAATATAAGACGGAGTCAAACCTTAATGGAGTTTTTGTAATTTTTAAAAATCTCGAGGTTTTTTTGTAATTAGCCCAAACCTCAAAGGTACTTTGTAATTACTCCTTTTTGTAATGTAACCCTTTTAAAACTAGTAACTAGAGGTGTAAACGAATCGCTTCTATCCGAATACAGACGGTTCGAGCTTGTTTGAATATTTATCGAGCTTGGGAAATTATTTTTGAGTTTGGTTTCATTAACATTAAATCGATCTTAGAGGAGCTTTAGTCGAGCCAAAAACGAACTAAGCTCGAGTAGCTTGATATTTTTACCCAACTCTTTTTTTATTATTATCAGCGGAGCCTTACATTTAACCGAACGAAAGAATATTCAAATTTGGTTTGTTATATTAACGAATCACGCTCAAATTAAACCAGATTTTACCAATCGATCTCGAGTCAAGTATCAAGTGATTTGGTTCGTTATTCATCTAAGCTACTAGTAACCTATGTGAAATACACTTACCAAGAACTGAATGGATATTGCCAGAAGAACTGCTTTGAATCTGCCAACATAAGCATCTGCTAAAAATGCAATGAGGATTGTAAGAATATAGCTAGTGCCCATGAGGTTTGTCAATTGGTTTGCTGCATCAGCTATATTGAAGTGCATCACCCCAGTAAAGTATGTCACCAGATTTACTGCTAAACACATTGTTGCCATGCTATCAAAAGCAAATGCACCTGCAAATAAATATTTATGTTATTATTAATACCAATAATTAAAAGGGTTAATTACAAAAAACACCCTTAAGGTTTGACCTAGTTACAAAAAAACCCAGCTAGCTTTCAAAATTACAAAAGATACCCCCAATGTTTTATTTTGTCGTATTTATAAAAATATTGCAGTTTACCTCTTAATTTTAACACTGAATCAAACCTCAAGGGTACTTTTTGTAATTTTAGAAGTTAGCTGAGTTTTTTTTGTAATTAGGTCAAATCCTAGGGGTACTTTTTGTAATTATCCCTAATTAAAAAAATATTTCCTCTTAATTGGAATCGAAAAAATAAACAATCCCACGTGTTGGCCTAGTGGTGGCTGAGGGGTTGCAATCGAAACCTTGAAGTCCAGGTTTGAGTTCTGATTAACGCGGAGTATTGGGATTGGGTTTGTCCTTTCTCTCCTAGAGATTATGATAATCTTTGGAAAGGATGGATGTCACATACTTCGAAGTAAGTGCGGGGATTGTACCCTTAGCTGGTGTGAGGATACTCTAGTTCGAAAAAAAAAAAAAAAAAAGAAAATAAACAAGTATATACGTACCTAAAATGAGTAAAGCTGCACGAGGTCCCCCATGCTTATCTTTCCTTGCTGGATTTCCTTTCCAGTCCACTTTCCCTTCAATGAGTTCCATTTTATCCTGTGTATATGAACAGGAGTTGAAGAAAAAACGAGAATATCACAAAAAATGCACAATTTAACATAGGGTTAATTACAAAACTACCCCTAAGTTCAGCTTAATTAAAAAAAAAGTCCAGTTATCGTTATTTTAAAATTACAATCAAGAGGGGATATTTGTTAGGTAAATACAAACTTCAGGAAATATTTGTAATTTTGAAAGTAACTGGAGTTTTTTGTAGTTAGACTAAATCTCGGGGGTAGTTTTTGTAAATATCCCTTTTAACATATTTAGTTGGGATAACTACAAAAACACCCCCAAGGTTTGGGCTAGTTACAAAAAAATCCAAAAATGTTTCAAAATTACAAAAAGCCTCACCAGGTTTGATTTTGTCTTAAATTTAAGGGATTAACTGTAATTTTTCTACAAATATCCGGGTGGTTTTTTGAAATATTTTTTGCTTATGAAGGACGAAGAAGTAAGCAAAATCAAACATTAAAGGTTTTTTTTTGTAATTTTCAAATATCTTTGGGGTTTTTTGTAATTAGCCCAAACCTCGGGGGTTTTTATGTAATTATCCCTATTTAGTATACAAATAAGAAATACCATTGCTAACTGGAGTTTTTGAAGCTAGCCCTGTTGCAGAAAACTAGACAGGCTGTAAGATTAGGTAATTTTAGAATTAAAAGAAGCTATATTTATACATGCATGATTAATATATAATAATTAGTGCTTCTTAACCACAGATCAGGGAACAGTTCTCTTTTGTTTGAACATCCTTGTACAGAATGCAGGAATTTTGCCGACTTGGTTAGGAAGATACCTGCTGACATCGTCAGCAGCAAGCCGTGAATGCAATAGGCAAACATATACAATAGGAATAGGACAGTGACAGCAACATAATTTGCCGTAGGGTGCCAATCTCCTACACGACACGAGAACACGACTCGAACCTAATGAGTTATAAGTGGGTTAGGGTTGAGGTGTTTCAGATTCGAGTCAAAATCGGGTTCGAATCGAATAACACAAATATGGACGGGTCAATTTTGGGTTGACCCAAAATGACCCATTTAACCCGTTTGTAATTTGTTTTGTAATATTCATTTTATAAAGGGATAATTACAAACCCCCCGCCCGAGGTTTGGGCTAATTACAAAAAACCTAGAGTTTTTTGAAAATTACAAAAAAACCCTTCATGATCACATCTTATGTAAGGAAAAGCAAAAATATTTCAGAAAATCCTCTGACATTTATAAAAATATTACTGTTACCCCCTTAAATTTTAGACAAAATGAAACATGAAGGGGCTTTTTGTAATTTTGAAACATCTGTGGGTTTTTGTGTAATTAGCCCAGACCTCATGGATGTTTTTGTAAGTATCCCTTTTATAAATTAACCCAAAGACCTACATAACCCATATAACCAATAAATAGACGGATTATTCAGGTCTAAAAAATTTATAGGTCATTTACGGTCGTGTTGGGGTTGTCGGGATGATGTAAATAGTGTCTCAAGCTCAAGCTGTTCTAAAAATTCCTGTCTAACCTCGACTAGTCCCCGCCTAGGCGCTAGGCCCCCTTGTCCGCCTGTATTATTCTTCCAATTAAGCCCCGCTTAACCCCCCTCATACTCCGCCTACACGCTAGGCCTCAGTCTGATGCCCGGCTAGCGCCTAGCGCTTTTTAGAACATTGGACTCTCAACCCGACCCGACCCGTGAAGCAGAACACGACCCGAATTGTCACCCTCGGTATGCCGCCTTATGCATGCCATTTTGAGTTTGATATTTTTGGCGTTTTAAAGTAACCACTTAGCTTAAAAATCAACATCAACATTCCATTTTACGACAAATTATATTGTGTCACTCTCACAAATTAGATCATTGTCAGTTTGGGAATTATTCGTTGGGTTAAATGGAATCTGAGAGGTTTGGGAACTATTGGGGTTATCATGTAGACAGACAGAAGAAACAAAATGAGGCAAACTAAAAGGGAATCTGAGAATCAGTAGCTAATCAACTTATTGACAAAACATTGTCTAATTTCTTCTTGGACAGTCTTGTTAACGCTTGTTAAAACACTGCGTGCGTTAAGGACATCGTTTAAGAAAGTTGAAAGCTACAAGCAGAAACAGATTGCAGCTTGTGTCTTATAGTAAAACGGCACCCAGAAAGCGTCTATTCTTGAAACCTGTCTTCGGAAAAGGCAAAAACTCGTATGAAACAGCTCATGGTTATCGTCGATAAGACGGGTCCAAATTTTAGTAGAATTCTAACCCAAACCCAAACCCGTAACATATTTTCTGTGTTTTGTATGATTTTTCTCATGAAATTAAGTCCATGAGGCAGTCTCATATAAGACTGCTTGTTCTCAAAATTAATGATCCTACAATATGATAGTTGTTTTCCAAACTTCGCATGGAGAACTATTTTCTTTCCCCGCTTTATTTAGAGAGTATCATTTTATTTTTTTGATGCCGTCAAGAAAGGGTGTGAAACGTATAATATATGAGGACTATGACCAGTGTAAACACTCGTAGTTGAAACAGGATTCAAATTTCATGTTCCACTTTTCTGTTCAATTGTTCGAATGAATGAGATATGTAGAATATATTAGAACAATATACAATCCATATTCATATGAATCACATGCGTTATTCATCTAGTTAAGTAGAACATGGAAATGGAACAGGAAATCTGGTCCCTTTAAAATAGGCCAAGAATGTTTAATAGCAAGTGATCTGCTAGGAAACGACGAACCGAAGGTATACATACAAAAACCATCATGGATTTTGGTGAGGTTTTACGCTAGCAGCAATTTGTAGGGTGTTCATCAACAGGCTACTCAGGGAATCCCTATTCCATATATTAGATAAATGACACGTGTACAATTGTGACATCATCATGTACACGTGACATCCATCCAATACATAGAATAGGAAATTTCATTCCCTACGCAAGTATATAAATGGTAATTAAGGTGTAAGAACTAAAATAGGCAACAAATTCTCCTTTTATTAAAGTACTTCAATAAGTAACACATCATCACTCAATTGCAAAAATGCTCAATCACATTGAATAACAATTATATCAACAAATGTACACAAAAATAGATCAATATAAGTCACCTATGCAAAAATTTGCTAACCTGTAAATAACAAGTAAAAATCCTAGACAAAATCATCTATCAATAGTTAAATAAAGAGTACTTCACGCGTAAAACGATTTTCCCTTTATCGACCCCAAGCTTTGCTCCGGTCACCAACCAATGACCCGGCATATCTTGGGGCCCTTTCGACATTTCCGTCATATCCACGATTTTTGCCAATTTCCCAATTTGCCCCGACCCATCCCCTTTCTCGTTCGACAACGAAGAAGAAGACGAACCATCCGATTTTTGCAGATTGGAGGGGCTATGATCCCATACAGACCGCCTTATCGTGCAACCAGGTACTTTCGAGAAGAGGAGTTTAAGGTGCAACACGCTTTTAGCACCGAAGTCCCAAACGCCTAATTGAGCCCCCGTGACAATGTGGACCCCAGAGAGATCTCCAATGCACGTGTCTGTAAATTCTATCGGTGCAGTGCTCACGTGTGAAAAATTCTTCCACTTGATCGGTTCGAACCAACGGCTGTCCTGCTCTTCGGGCCCTTGCCACCTCGGTGCACCTATAGCCATGTGGGTGTCCCAGTGGGGCTGAAGAATTTTAGGAAGAGAAACGAGATGCTGCAAGTTGATAGCGAGTCGGTTCTGTTTGATGCCTTCTAGGCTGAGTTTGAGTCCAGTGACCGGTTTACGCCCGACTGTAACCTGCAATATAGTGAAAACTTAGGAATTGATGGCTGAAATAAATAATAGGTATAATTACAAAATAACCCCCTGAGTTCGGGCTAATTAGTAATTACAAAAGAACCCAAAGGGCCTTGTTTGTTTATGTTTCCAAGTGCCTATTTTTATTTTCCAACTATTCATAAAAACGGTTTCATTTTTCACATAAAACTTCTCAAACCTATACTTTCAATTCTCAACCTATACAAACCTATACTTTCAATTCTCAACCTATACAGTACTTACATCACTTGTCAATCATTATTCTCATTTTTTGATCCAAATATACATGTGGAACCACTAGCAACTATATATACTTAAAATATTATTATTTTTATATTATATCTATCCTTTTTTAAGGAAATTATATTATATCTATCTAATGGGACCCACCATTTACAATTTTACAAATATAATATTATATATTAAAATTAAAAAATAAAAGTGGACCCCAATACTATCAACTTTTCGAATTATTATATAGATAAATATTACTTCAAAACTACTCAACCAAACATAATCTCACTTCCAAACCTATATAAATTCATTCGTTCAAATATAATTCCATTTTGCACACGAAAACCACTAAGTTTTTAAGATTCATTTTTCAACACTATTGGAAATGAACCATGGAAACATAACCATACAAGACCAGATATTTTTGAAAATTGCAAAAGTCTATTGAGGTTTGATTCCGTCTTACACATTTTCCTTTTATAAGTAAAAACATTTCAAACCCCCCGACATTTATAAATGTATTACAGTTACCCCATAAGACAAAATCGAACCTGAGGTTTTTTTTTTGTAATTTTGAAACATCTCTGGATTTTTTTGTAAGTAGCCCAAACCTGAGGGGTGTTTTTGTAATTATCCCTAAACAATAGCAAGTATATACACATTCAAATGAACGAAATAACGCAACTCTGCAATAATATTACCTGATCTGGGCTTATATAGAGCTTAGGACCCATTAAACTGAACTGAAGAGACGAACATACAGGCTCTTTCCTATGCAGGTTGTTCTGCTCTGGAGCCCAAACTCGAGGAATTTGGAAATCTAAGAAATACTGTAGATCCTCAATGGGCGGCTTGTCTGAACACAATGGAAATAACAAAAAATTAATATATAAGAAAAAAATGGTATTTTCTAAATAACGTGTCAAGAATATCAAAGATTAGAACAAACATGTGTTCCGTTTCAGTTAAGTTCATCATGGTGCATACAGATAGAAGAACTAGTACTTGCCGACTGCATGAAACAAATGATATAAACATGGCGGCCACTTATGAAGTAAAATTAGAGGATTTTGTAAAGATATAGCATGAGTTATTAGTGTCCCTTGACTGAAAATAAATACATAGTTCCTTTTCCAAAAATTGAAATTCATTCAGTCCGGTTTCCGTATGTTGAAATTGAATTGTTATTCTTATACACTTGTATGAAGGGAAAAGTAAAAGAAAGAACATGTAAGAAGAAAAAAATCATGAAAGTGAGAGAGTTGCAGCATAATTTACAGGGATAATTACAAAAACTACCCCTGAGGTTTGGGTTAATTACAAGAAACACCTAGAGATGTTTGAAAATTATAAAAATCCTTAAGGTTTGATTCTATTAAATGGGATGTTTGAAATATTTTTACTTATGAAGGAGGAAAAGTGTAATACAGATCAAATCTCATGGGGCTTTTTGTAAATTTCAAAACCCTGTGTCTTTCTTTTCTTTTTTTGTAGGGTTAATTACAAAATGTACCCTTGAGGTTTTACCTAATTAAAAAAAACCCAGCTAACTTTCGAAATTACAAAAATACCCCCTGAGATTTTATTTTTTCTAACATTTACCCCCTTAATAAGCAAAAACATTTCAAAATACCCCCTCATATTCATTAAAATATTACAGTTTACCCTTAATTTTAATACTGAATCAAACCTCAAGGGTACTTTTTGTAATTTTGAAAGTTAGTTGGATTTTTTTGTAACTAGGTCAAAAATCAAGGGTACTTTTTGTAATTAACCCAAACCTCAGGGAATCACTGAGAGGATTCAGAATTGTTGCCTTTCAAGCCACCACAACTCATAATATCAATTCTTCAGCCTAGAAACGTATTTCTAGGAATCTCCGAGAGGATTATAGAAGAAAACCAAAAAAACATGACAATATTACTGGGAGAAATGAAACAATAGCAGAGAAAAAATTCTTACACTCCAAGTATAACTCAATAGCACGACTCAAGTGTTTTATTCCAGCCACTCCATCAAGCAAAGAAACGATGGGCGTAAATGTCATGTTGATCACATCGGGCGCTCCTTCTACAGTCCGGGCCCACTTAGCATAGCTCTGTTCGAGGTCATCTCCTCCTCTCCTTCTGAAAATGACGGTAACATCCTGCGGATAAATAAACTCATTTTACTTAACCACATTCATATTGATAAGGGATAATTACAAAAACACCCCTAGGTTTGGGCTAAATTACCAAAAAAAAACCAGAGTTCTTTGAAAATTATATAAACCCCTTGAAGTTTGATTTTGTCTTACATTTTTCCCGATGATTTTCAAAAATATTTCAAAAAACCCCTCACATTTACAAAAATATTACATTTACCCCCTTTAAATTCAAGACAAAATGAAACTTGAAGGGGTTTTTTGTAATTTTAAAACATCTCTGGGTTTTTATGTAATTAACCCAAACCTCAAGGGTGTTTTTGTTGTTATCCCTATTGATAATAATTATCCCAAAGAAACTTGAACGTCCTTTGAAATTATCCCAGAACTAAGTGTCAACATTATGAGAAAAAGACGAATTTCAGAAAGATTTCTTCGATACTTTAATGCTTTGATACCTACAAAGAGGGATAATTACAAAAACTACTCCTGAGTTTTAGCTAATTACAAAAAACTCCAATTATCTTTCAAAATTACAAATACCCCCTTGAGGTTTGTATTACCTAACAAATACCCCCTCCTGATGTAGTGCAATTTGTAAAATAGAAACAAATGTCAAGGATATTTGTAATTTTGAAAGATACCTAATAATCCCGAACAAAGATTGTAATGATATAACTTAACGAATCCTGCTTTACTAACCTTATCCTTGTATTTTAAGGTGCCTGTACTTGTATTGACCTTAGAATCGGAGAACCTCTGATCTCCGATGTCTTTCACATAGTTCTCAATATCTGACGCTGATAAAGGTGACGATTGGTGCTGTCTAATATAGACTATATCCCTTCCACCAATTGTTGCAGAGGTGACAATATGGGTCCCATAGTTTTCAATAAAGCTGAGAGAGAAAACATCATATCACAGACTTAGAAATCATGACATCGAACTTCTTCACATGCTTCAAATCAGCAACACAATTTTTTTAGCCATTTAAACTTTCAAAAAACGGAAACAAGCATAATTTTTAATGCCTATACAGTCAGTCACCTTGTAAAAAAGTAAATAACCACAAATTTTTAATAATCGCAGCAGCATATAAACCAAACAAGCTCATTTCATGTGATATCTAAGATAAAAATTAAAGGGATAATTACAAAAAAAACCCTGAGGTTTGGGCTAATTACAAAAAAAACCAGAGATGTTTCAAAATTACAAAAAACACCATAAGGTTTGATTATGTCATAAATTAAAGGGGGTAACTGTAATATTTCTAGAAATATGAAATATCATGGGGTTTTTTGAAATGTTTTTTGCTTATGAATTGGAAAAATATAAGACATAATCAAACGGGCTAATTTTTTGTAGCCCGAACCTCAATTTTTTATTTTTTTGGTAATTATCCCAAAATTAAATGATAAGATTTTGATTAGTGGTTCACCTTGCCAGGGATGCAGGATCCCAAGTGTACGGAACTGCACGTTTGATTTCATCATGCAAAATTAAATTGGTATTCACTAGCTTGACACTAAATAATGGGATGATACATCCAACCATTGCAAGCGATTTTGTAGCCGCTGCATCAATTTGCCAAGAGCCACTGAAATTAAACATAGCATTAAAGCTTCCAAGAGGTATGTGGCCAGGTAAACTTGACTTTTCGTTGAAGTATTTTGCCATCTGTAAATTCAAGAGCCAATAATGCATCATTCAATCTTATAAGCTACATCATATAACATTCAGGGAAGCAGTTTTAGTGCACTATTAAGGAAAACAAACCAGGGGCCGCGAATGTCGCATTTCAGAACATAAAGGGAGTGTTTGCAAAAAAAAACATTGTTTTTGTAAGAAGTGATTTATTGTTGCTGAAGCTAAAAGTAGTTGAGAATCACAAGTTAGTAATGTTAACAAATAGAAGCTAAAAGTAGTTGAGAATCACAAGTTAGTAATGTTAACAAATAGAAGCTAAAAGTTGAATTAGTTAATTGAGTGTTCCGTAAATAAGTTGTAAAAGTGTTTATTTGTTTGTAAAAGTCAAACCAGAAGCAAAAAGTGGCTTCCTTGTTCGAGCAAAATAAAGGGCACTGTCATATCTATGACCACAATATCTCGAGCATTTCCCAACCAAGGAAAAAACTGGAGTACTAATTCTCCAATCCATACATAAGTTTTCAATTACGCCGTGACCTCAAAGGAAAAGTTATCAAATATTTTCCTAATGATGAAAACATATTTCCGATTTTGAATCAATTGTCTCTTTCCCTAATATTCAAACTTGAGCAAATGCTACCTCCCTCGCAACAGGGAGCATCTTTTATACTGATTAATTTTTCAAGAATGCAATTGAGAACTTTTATCAGTGCCATTTGGATACCATCAAAAACTAATCAAGCGCTAATTTGTGCTCAAGGATTTCTACAATTTGGCTTCGTGTCAGGTGTCGCTCTTTCTATTACCATACGTGTTAATGAGAATGGCAAGAAGAGCAAGTACAAATTCTCATTTCTAGTACCAGGGTGAATCGGGAAAAAAAAAGAAAAATAAAATATATAAGATGTGCTAATAATATTCTTCCATTTCAATCCGAATGTCGTTTTATCTCCTCGGGCAGACTCATCTTTCTATTATCCTTCTCAAGTACCCTAACCAAATTAAAGTTTCTTCGTGCCAAATTTGTCCAAGAATTGACTTGCCTATGCATTTTTTTCCAACTAGAAAAAAGATCATATGTGATTTACATTAGGTCACGTGGTAATGGAAATAAATAGAACATTTACAGTGTTGTTTACATCCTTTCACTGAAAACTCACGCCAACACAAACAGATTTTATTACCGGGGATGACTCTCTCTTCTTTATTCAGGTCATGCTCATACCATGCTCTCTTCTTAAAAAAATGGAAAAAGAACTAGACGAAAACTAGAGATACCTTTCAACTTAGGACACAGAAGAAAGACTTTGAAAATAATGCAACCTTAAGGACGTAAATAGAGCAAAAAAAGAAACAAAAGGTCGGTTCAAAAGCACCAATGGTCAGCCATTTCGCCTACATCCAAGGCAATATGCGCAAAGGGCTATAACTTTCACTTTTCTCTCTTGAATGTTATATTACATTGACTACCTATTTTTATAGGTGAAAAATTAACACGTGAATAAAATCAAAATAAGTAGAACACTCCAATCACATTATAACAAAATCATTTTACGATACTCAATCTCACAAACAATTCTCAGAATCCTAGCCCAATCAGATTTTAATTTTAACCCTCTTGATCAATTTTCATTGAAAATAAGAATTAACATCTAAAAGAAAGGCAAGTAAAACTAAAGAAACCGGAGAAAGATCACGGCAAGATGAAGATATCTGTGTACACCATTCCACCCTTGTCAATTTTCTTCACAATTCAAGTTAAGGAAAGATATAGTACTGCTTAGTTAGCCAAGATTGCACTGAATATCAATTATCTTGCTTTTACAAGGACAATCAGTTTCACCAAGAAATGCTTATAACAAAATCTAAGGATGAAACTTTTTCACACTGTTCTAAAAATCCCCGTCTAGCCCCCATTAGTCCCCGCCAAGGTGCTAGTCCTCTCTTGTCCGCCTAGGTTATTCTTCCGATTAGACCCCGCCTAACTCCGCTCATGTCCCACCTAAACCGCCCAGGATTAGGCTCCAGTTTGCCGCCCGACTAGCGCCTAGCGCTTTTTAGAACACTGCTTTTCCATCATGATGCAAACATATTCTTATATCAAGATCCATTCATCAATTTCACCTCCGATACAAATCCAATATCAATAGCCCATACCAAAAAAAAAAAAAAAAGCTAGATAGAAAAAAAAAAAAAAAAAAAAGTGCTTCAATCCAATCAGGCATCAACCAGATAAGCTATGCACCACTTAGAGCAAAAAACATAAAAACCCACGAAAGAAAACTACTGAAAAAAAAAAAGAAAAAAGAAAGGGTAAATAAAAACTGAAAAATTGAGATAAAAGCTGACCTCATGAAAGCTCCAAACAGGGGTCTTTTCATTTTGACTATGGCCTTTTGAGCATCCAATGTCAACAGACACATTTGGGATCACACAAGATTCAGAAATTTCAAGATTTCTCGTTTCCTCTTCATCAATACGAACCAAACGAGACCCAGGGGCGCCCTTACAATACAACAGCCTGATGTCAGAAGTGACATCAAAACCACGACCCAATGCTTGGACCGAGTTGCAGAGAGTTGTTATTAATGCGTTTTCTGTAGGTGAAGCCATGGGAATAGTAAAAAAATCAAGAATGCTTCATTGCGCTGTGATATATTCTTAAAAAAGATGGGATTTTTGGGGTTTTTCTTGATGGTCTTGGGGGGACTCAGAAAGGGGGGCGATGGCGGTGTTGGTGAGTCAAAGATTGGACTTTTTTGGTTTTGGACTTAACAAATAACAATGTTGTTGTTGTAGTTGGTGTTGGTTTTGGTTGTTTGTTTGTTTTGTGTTCAAATTAAATCAAAGGGGGATTGGGAAGTTTGACTGTAATAATGGCAAGAAACGCGTTTGTACTTGTGTATGGATAATCTTGGGATTGACCAGTCTTTTTCTCCCTTCTCACTTCTTGTCCCCCTTTTAATCTTGTCACATTCTTGTGCTAATTAGAACTGTTTTTGAGGAGGTCTTATATGAGACCGTCTTATGTACTTGAGTTTATGAGGTGGATTATACAAAGTACAAAAAATTTGGTTTCTTATGGGTTTGAATTTGGATTGAAATTTTGTTTTACATACAGGGTTCGTCTCATGGATAATGCCCCCGCCCGTGAGACCGTCTCATATAAGTTTTTGCCTTTAATATTTTGAACTTGCTAAAATAGTACTTATAATAAACCAACAAGCCAACTATATTCCTTGAACCAAACCACACTCATAAACTGAAGTACATGAGACGGTCTCATATAAGACCTCCTCAATATTAAATACATTTACTCAACATTATAACTAAACATATGATGCATAAAATTGCATTTGTTATGAGGTCATAGGTCATGTTGATTATACACATACATTTGGTGTAGAACTACAGTTCGTATGTATCATTTTTTATGAAATAGGACACTTGTCAGTCATTCGTACACTAAACGTGTCTATAAACCTGGTCTAGTACGGATATTTTCTAGGTTGTAGTAGGAACACTCATAATTACTAGTCCAATTGTATATCTAGTTGTGGTCTTCAATGGTAGCAAATTGGGTTCTTAATTACAAGAGGGCAAATTGGAATTCAGATATAGCCAAAGTGGTCAAAGGGCTTGTTACTGAGCAAATAGACTCACGTCCGAATCTCATTCCCCTCTCCCCTACCAAGACATCCATTTTCCCTTTTCCACCCTTCAAAAGAAGATTACAACGAAACAAATCATTTTTTGTGGAACATTTTAATCATTAAACCCCTATCTAATTAATTAAACCAATTCTATAAACGAGAATTTAGTGCAAAATTATAATAACCATTGCAATTTTAATGTTTAAACACAAGCTAGAAAAGCTATATTTTTTGTATTAAAGCATTACATACACACAATTAGATTTTAAAAAAAAACAGCCCTACTTTGGACAACCCAAAAATTCCCACATGTGAACAGATAATAAGAAAATGAATCACAAAGAGGCAAAAGGCTTTACTCCCTTTTTTGACTCTGTAATATTTAGACAGGTCACTTGCATTATAGGTAACACAAATTAATTGCTTGACTGATCAAATATGGTGACAATGGCTACATTTTTCTCAATTTCCTTTATCTGTTCTAAACTGAGGCATTTTCTTGCTGAATAATTTTAGAGGAAGTTTCATTTTCCCTTGTCAAAGATGTACTAACATGGATCTGAGTTTGACTCGAATCGGGATACAAATCGTCGTACTTCTGTCTGAGTGCTTGAAGTTTCAATTCATTACTATAAATGCTTGGACTCATGTTAAACTCCTGAATACTGATATGACCTTGAAGCATGCTAACAACCTCGGACATTGTCGGTCTGAGAGCCGGAGATGGACTGGTGCACAAGAGAGCGATTCTGATCATTTTCTCTGCCTCGTTCTTATTGAAGTTCGAACCGAGTCTTGGATCTACAAGATCCATTAAACTCCCTCCCTTCTGAAGAACAAGCGCCTGAGACATAACTAGAACTAAGATCTCATGACATACTAGTTGAAAAAAGGGATCATTACAAAAACTACCCCTGAAGTTTCGGGTATATACAAAAAAAACCCAAAGTTTCAAAATTACAAAAGACTCCTTGAGGTTAGATTCCGTCTTATACTTTTCCATTCATAAGGAAAGAAAATTCAAAAGTCCCCCTTAAATTTATAGAAAAATTACAACTAGCCCCTTAAAATCAGGACATAATCAAACCTTATGGTAGTTTTTGTAATTTTGAAACTTCTCTGGGTTCTTTTGTAATTACCCCAAACCTCAGGGATAGTTTTGTAATTATCCCTTTGAAAAATAAAACAGAATGCTTCTTTTGCTCTTCATTTTAGGAAATGGGGATAACTACACAAACTACACCCGAGGTTTAGCCTAATTACAGAAAAACCCAGTTATCTTTCAAAATAACAAATACCACCTTGACATTTGTTTCTATTTTACAAATTGCACCAGGAGGGTGGTATTTGTTAGGTAAATACAAAACTTAGAGGGTATTTGTAATTTTAAAAGATAACTGGAGCTCTTTTGTAATTATGTTAAACCTGAGGGGTAGTTTTTATAATTATTCTGGAAAATAGGATGTCTTACCCAGTCGAGAAGACAAAAGAAATTCTCACTGGGGCGATATTTCATGTTGTTCTTTCCAGCAACAATTTCTAATGCCACAACCCCAAAACTGTACACATCTGCTTTATAAGTTAAGTAACCCCATAATGCATATTCTGGAGCCATGTAACCACTGAGAAACAAAAATGACTCCTTTAGTCCAAAGAGGATATCATGAAACAGAATTAAGTTACATCAAAGTGTTAACACAACAGGAGTTCAAATGAAACTAAAATCTACTATAATAATATAGCAGCACTACAAAAAATGTGTTTCAAGGATAAATAGGGAATTTTCCGTGCCCGTAGGCAGCTAGCTAGAAAATAAAAATAGGGATAATTGCAAAAACTACCCATGAAGTTTAGCCTAATTACAAAAAATTTCAGTTATCTTTCAAAATTACAAATATCCCCTTGAGGTTTGTTCGGTGTTGTAAGCTAAAAACAAATGTAGGGGGTATTTGTAATTTTAAAAGATAACTGGGTTTTTTGCAATTAGGTTGAACCTCAAGGGTAGTTTTTGTAATTAACCCTAAAAAATATTTCATAACCTTAAAGAACAACATCATTGGCAATAAATAGGTGAAAAGAAAACTCACATAGTCCCAGCAACTCTAGTGCTGATATGAGTGTTCTCTTCTTCGTCAAGTTTGGCTAATCCAAAGTCGGCAATCTTCGGATTAAGATCTTTGTCAAGAAGAACATTATCCGCCTTAATGTCTCTGTGGACAATCTTCAGAGTTGATTCTTCATGCAAAAAAGCCAGTCCGATTGCTATGCCAACACATATCTTTTGTCTTGTTGGCCAGTCCATTTCCAGCTGCCATTCCTCTGGTCCTGTAATCAGGTACGAAAAATCAATGTATGTTTTAACATAAGAAGACATACAAACAGATTTTGAATTTAGATACGTCATAGTAAAATCATACGAAAAATAAACCAAGTAGATAAGATTTTCTTCACCAAATAGAGCTCGAGCAAGGCTGTTGTTCTCCATGTATTCATACACGAGTAGTAATTGGCGTCCTTCAATGCAGCATCCGTACAGTTTCACAAGATTTGGATGCTGTAATGCAGAGATCATACCAATTTCGTTCACAAACTCACGGTTCCCTTGTTTTGATTTGGAAGAAAGCTGCTTGACAGCAATAATCGTACCATCCAATAGAGTGCCCTGCCATTAAAGAACAAGGGCACTTATACTCCATTTTATGGTGTCATATATATAAAGAAGCTATGCACAAAAGGTTCATATTGTTACATACTTTGTAGACAGATCCAAAACCACCTTCCCCAATTTTGTTTGCAGCGTCAAAGTCGTTTGTGGCAGCTCTGATTTGTCTATAAGTGAAAAAACCGGTACGCAAATCTAATCCTCTTAAATCTGCCAAAAAAAAGGGAAAAACTGATTTGAGATGCTAGATTTGCTGCAACCTTCAGAATAGGTCTCTTAAATTAAAAAAAAACTTCATAATTTCTGGATTCATCAATGGGCATATCAGCATCAGTAAACTTATCTCAACTTCTGCTCCATTTAAATTAGAAATTGTGACTGTCATTTTATGCAACATCCTCCAATACTAACAGTGAAATTCATTGAATGGTGTTCCAAGATCTCGACAATGAAAATATGTTTCTTGGAAATTTATTCTTGTTTAAACACTCAGAAAGTTCTAGCTATGGCATCCTCATCACCTTTCTCTCTTGAAATCCTGCCTTGTATATATCGGTTCCACCAACAATAACAGATAACTGCAAGAATGAGAAATAAGGCCGAAAGCCCTGCTCCTGTTGAGATGAAAATCTTCTTTTTTCCCTTGGATGGAGGCTTGAAATCTACATAGCAGAAAATCCGGAGGGACGAGACAGATGATGTTCAGTTTTGTTTTATACTAGAAATATAACATACAGGAATTAAATCCAATAAAAATGAAAAGCCTAGAAAACCAAGAAATATAGTAAAGTGCAAGATTAAAGAAAATAACCTTAAGTTGCATACAACATACTATTTTGTAACATTGGCAAAATACTATTTACTTTACGAAGTGAATCACAAGTTCTGACATACTGCGAGCAGATGTATTTAAGAGTCATAAAATCATACCAGATTTCACGGAAATAGCAGATACTAAAGGGCCATAAGTTCCTCGGGATGGAACAGCTGTTGTTCCCTTCCCAGCATATTGAAAATGTATCTCCAGAGTTCTATTTTTCACGATTGCTGTGAAGTTTCGTTTCACGATTTTATCAACTCCTTTTGCCTCTCGCACAATATCAAAATCTTTCAACCTCCGTTCACCCTGGCATTAAAATACCCAAATCAGAATTAACACATGAATCAACCAAGCAACTGCATTTGTTTCATACAAGACCTGAATATACACATCAAACATCCGTCTTCCAAGACTTTGAAATGACCGATTATCTCTGAAAATAATCTCCGCAAAGTGAAGTGTCACGGTGTAGTTTCCATTTGCTAAGCAACGCCCGTAATAAGTGAGAGATAAAGGAGAGAGGCGAGCCTCTGTATACAATTCAGAGTCATTCAATCTGAGAGCAGATACGTTTTTGGCCAGATAGTCACCCATACTTACATTACGGCCCCAAAAGTGGCCTGTACTACTAGCTCCCCAGTTATCTCTTGTGTGAACGAATTTTTCGGAACCCCCCGATTCTTCATCAGCTTCAAAAACTGTGTTGCCAATTTTAGTTCTTGCTCCACCGCAGTTGACATGAAATGAATAGTAATCTGCCAAAAATCAGGCTGTGGTTAAGTGGCATGATATATAGGGAGTGTTTGCAAAAACTTCCGCTTTTAGAAGAAGAAGAAGTAGTTGAGAATCAAAAGTTGGCAGTATTTGCAAATAGAATCAGAAGTTGAGAACCAGAAGTTGATAGTGTTTGGTGAAAAAGTTGTAAAAGTGTATATTTGTTTCTAAAAGTCAAAGCAGAATCAGAAATATAAGACATCCATCTCCCTGCTTCTAGATGGTAATTACATGAAGCAGAATCATAAGCAGAAGTTGGCATTTAGAAACACTAAATAGTGGATTTATTTTTTCCAACCAAAATCTGAGAAGCACTTTTTTTTAGTGATTGAAAACAATCCTATACTGTTTAGTACTTCTGATATTTAAGTCTCATTTCTTTCATGAGCAAGTTTATATATCTGCTACTTCTCTGGCTTAAACTGTTAGCGCATAGAAATCGATATTCAACTGAGTAACCTGTAAACTAATTTCTCACCCTTTGAACAAGGTTCGAGGCATCTGCCAAGGTCTCTGCATAACTCATTGAGGAAATAGAGTCATTCACAATATGAAGCCACAATGACCATAATCTGAAAACTATATATGACTAGCAACATAACAACTTACTTGGTGTTTCCCCCGCCATAGCTTCTGAACAAGTTTCTGAATACAAGAGAGAAAAACAAATGAAAAGAATATAAAGAACTATAAGTAAGGCCTCGAAAGCATGAAAAAGGCAAGATCTATGTGAAAATATGGCTCACAGAGTTTCCCGACAAGTTGATGGCACAGAGCTCTCAGAAAAGTTGTTGTAAGAAAGATCAATTCGGCTGCACATAAAATAAACAATTCTGTCAGTTTTTATCTCAGGCACTTGAAACTAATGAATTAAAAGGTGTTTTTATTCAACTATTGGATCACTGCAGCATTTTACTAGTACTTTTTCATTTAAGAAACTAAAAGTGGATCGAGAGAAAAAAAAAAACAAAAATTAAAAATATTGACATCACCACATTGGAAGCTACAGGAAACAAAAAGTTGGCATACTGTCTAATATCTCTGCTCTTGATCCAATCTGGAACTGGCCCGGTGAGAAAGTTACCAGTCAGATACCTAACATTACAACAAAATCAAACTTACTCACATATGTACATTTAGCAAATTTAGGCACATATCAATCAGAAAATGCATACACTTGCACAAGATGGAATTTATAATGAAGTGAAGTTTAACTATTGACAAGAGAGATTTAGTAAAAAATTACACATGCACAGGGGCCAAATACCCATGCTTGGTTCTGTAGAAATGAACGAAAAACCAATTCTTCCTGTAAATCATGAAAATATACTGAATAGTATTTTTTTACGTACATGGTTTCCAGCCCCGACAGACCTTCAAGATTCGGAATCTCCCCTTCCAACCTGTTGAAACTCAGATCTCTGCCAATATATAATAGGAGTATCTAATAAAATGATTTTTTTTTCTTTTTTTTCAAAAATGCAAACGTCCCGTCAAAACTGAATCAGAACATCAAAAGAAAAATAAAGACCAAGGAATTAGGATCGAGAGTTACAGAGTCTGCAAAGCTGGCATATTTGTCAAGTCAGGAGGGATTTTCCCTGAGATATTGCAGCTCCTTAACATCCTGCAACCCCAAACATTTTTTGTTTCAATTAAATGTTCCCAGGAATGGAATATCAAACTCTCCGGGTGGTTTTGAATATAGACTTTTACTCACAGCTTGCTCATTCCTATCATGTCTCTTAGCTGTGGAAACTCCGAAGCTCCTCCATTCAAATCACTGATCCTTCTGCACAGATATCACATTAACAGTTATTCATCACCACTAGCTATGTTAATATACGATAAATTATTTGAAATGAATAAAAAACTATTTCAGGGGTGATCTAAAAGGTCAATAACTCACAGTTCAGTTAAATTCTTCAAGACCGATATGCTTGAAGGTATTGGTCCTTCAAAACCACTAGCCTGCAACTCTCTGTTGGTATGCTTAAAAGTTAAAAATAAGACAGAAAACAAAAATGCAGCATTATGGAAATATGTCTGAAAAGGACTTACAACATTTGGAGGTTTGTCCAACTCTCGAAACTAGGTATTTTTCCGGTGAAATGATTGCTGCTAAGCCTACTGCATTTTTCTCCGCGAGAATGATTTATCAGTTAGCAATAAAACCAATAGAAAATTATTGCATTTTACCATGTCAAAAACTGCACTAATGTACTTACAGTTCTGTCAGCTTCTTGAGATTATTTAATTCCATAGGCAACTCAGCTGTCAGATTATTTGCACTGAGAATGCTGCATTAGCCAAAAAGAAGCTAACTATTATGTTACTAAGAATAAAATTAAGATTCAACTTTCAATCAGTTAATCAAATTGCTTAAGTCGTCAAAAAGGCCTAACAGGTTCTCTAAGTTGGTCAGGTTCCCGAGCTCTGCTGGAACCACCCCATAAAACAGGTTGCTCTCCAAGCTCCTGAAAATTCATTACTCTCAAAAGCTAGACAAGCATTCCATCAAAATACATCAATCGAGTCTTGAACTAATATCTGTAAGCGTTGTAGTGCATATCATAATAGAGAAAGAGAGAGAGTCCACTCACATATATACAAGTGTAGTAATGTTTCCCAAGTATTTTGGTATGGGCCCAGATAACCGGTTTACAATAACAGACCTGCAGAAGGTTCACTCTTGGTGAAACTAAGAATCGGACTTGGTAAAATATTGCCCAGGATTAAGTTACAGTTGGAGCTCACATGTATTCCAATTTGGTAGATGCCCATTCCGGAGGGATAGTACCACTGAGATAGTTGCGAGTGAGGTCACTGCGACAAATAGATATGTGTCCATTAAGAATAGCGATATAGTTATTTTACGTAGAGATAAGGATAGAAACTGAATTTATTGATACATTGTCTTAAGGTAGGGCAGCTTTGCCAAGGAGGGTGGGAGAACACCTGCTAAATCCTGTCCTTTAAGAAATCTGTCGTCAAGGAAACGGAGGTTTTATTAGTAAACCATACACCAAAAACCATATGTGAAAACTAGAAGCACGACAAAAGGAAGATTTGATACGGAATCACATAAAGAGGTACGTGTTTGAGTCCATGTTTTAATAGAGACAAATCAAATTTCTTGGAATGACAAAATTCAAGCAAGATATATCAACATAAAAGTCCGCGTTGCTGTCACGGAAAAACATAAAGACCGATTATCTTGTACTAAGGTCTTTAAAGAACAACGGAGTAATTGATACAACTTTTCGCAGATTTCAAATGCTAAACTTGAAGGGCATGTCAACATGTTGAAGATTTAGAAAGCACGTGTTAAGAGTCTTGCTGATACAGAATATGGTGTAGATATTGGAAATATGCTGGATAATCGAACGGCTTGAAGATTGTGAAGTTCAAACTCTAGATAAGTTACCACCTCATTGACTCAAATGATATAAGATTAAATTACTCTATTATTCGTACTAAAGATTTGATTGTTGTGAAACTAGCAGAAACCAAATCATATAATGTAAAAAAATCAAGACAGTAATGAGTCCCATATGTAGCTACTTCAAATTCAAAAGAGCACCAGACTACACTTCATAATTTAAGTCGTGATTCGTAGAGTTTAACAGCCAAAATTGACTACTTTTAGGCCAATTCAAGACAAAAATATGAAGGGATAATTACAAAAACACCCCTGAGGTTTGGGCTAATTACAAAAAAACCCAGAGATTTTTGAAAATTACAAGAAACCCCTTAGGTTTGATTCCGTGTTACATTTCCCCCTTCATAAGCAAAAAACATATCAAAAAACCCCTATTATTTCTAAAAATACTACAGTTACCCCTTAAATTTAACACATAATCAAACCTGATAGGGTTTTTTGTAATCTTGAAACATCTCTGGTTTTATTTGTAGTTAGCCCAAATCTCAGGGGTGTTTTTGTAATTATCCCAAAATTGAATGAAAAGTTTCTTCAGAGAGAAAACTTACATTTTTTCAACGTGACATACTGAACCAGGGTATGAACAATTACAAATGACAGTATTATTGTACAACGGCCTGTCATTACTTTTCGGTGTTGTCCAGTTTGAGTTCCCATCACAAGGATTTAAGTTGAAGTCCCAATCGTTTTTGCCCAACTGATCAGCTATTTCACGAAGAACATTCTCTGCAAGATCAAACCCATCACCAAGATTGAAAGATGAATGGAGACAAGTTGAATTGTTTCAAAACAAGTTAAAGTTTACCCAGAA
Source organism: Rehmannia glutinosa (assembly GCA_016081115.2). Lineage (NCBI taxonomy): Eukaryota > Viridiplantae > Streptophyta > Magnoliopsida > Lamiales > Orobanchaceae > Rehmannia > Rehmannia glutinosa. Next base: position 515,044 of record JABTTQ020002412.1, on the reverse strand, counting down.
ATATATTTTAACAGCCATCAGACTCACATTGAGATAAGTTCAAACTCAAATCATGAACAAAAAAGAGAAAATGGTCCAACTAATAACAAGAACAAAGAACCTTACTTTCCTCCTCAAGTAGATGACCACTCTGTGCCATAACAATTCTTGCTTCCAGGCACAGAAATATTGTCAAGAAGTACATGAAAGTGAAAAAGGTTCCTGAGATATTACGAACTGTTGACATCCTTAATATGAAATTCACTAGGCTGACATATTCATGGTCAAACACATATATATATGTACTAAGGATGAGAAATTAACTTTAGGCAAGTAATGAGACATGAATAAGGTGGGACCTTCATTGATATGCCATAATTCCAACTTGTTTGCTTTGATTTCCTTATTTTCCCACAAAGACATTTAGTAACTGCTGTTTTTAAGCTCCATCACATGTAGATCATAACAAGTTGGTGCTATGTGATATATGTTATGGGATAACACACTAGAATTTGAAGTAATAATTCTCTCCTCTACCCTCAACTACCTCCTAAAAGAAAGGCTTAATTGCAAATTTGGTCTTGTAAGTATATGGAATTGGCAAATTTTAGTCCTTTAATTATTGTGTGTAGCAATTTTATTCCTATAAATATAGACAATTGGCATATTTGGTCTTCTAAGTATGCTATGTAGCGATTTCGGTCCCGTGAATTTTTACTTTTGTGCAACTTTGGTCCCATAAATTCTAGGTTTGTGCAATTTTGGTCCTAAAATGGTGAAAATGACTTATCCATTTGGAACCCAAATTGCACAAAAATAAAATTTATGGGACCAAAATTGCACAAACTTTTAATTTTCGGGATCTAAATTGCTACATAAGATACTTGCTAGACCAAATATGTCATGCCTTTGGATTTACAGGATCAAAATTGCTACATAAGATACTTACTGGACCAGCTATGCCACCCTCTTATACTTAGAGGACCGAAATTGCAATTAGGCCTAAAGGAAATTAAGAGAACAAACATTAGAGTACTAATTCAATAAACTTTACTTCTGATAAGCTGTATCATTAAGTTTGTAGGTCGAATGAAAAGGACCTGTATTTAATTTTAGGAAAAAAGACAAATAACCAAAGCCATCCAGATCTGAATAATATCACACACTGTCTGCAATTTTGTGGAATACCTTCCTTCCAATGTCAAATAATTTTGCACCACACGATGGCCTTCTACTTATCTATTTCTATCACAGTTAAAGTTAAAATCTCCATCAAAGCTTCAAATTAAGCCATACATTGACCATAATCAGAAAAGAACAATGCAATTAATAGTGGGCCAGACAAACCTGTAGGCTGTAGGGTTTACTATCAGTAGTAAGCCTGAAAATCAAAGTCCATGCAACCTTGGGCCCTCTCTCCGACTTTTCAAACCCTTAACACTGCCATAAGGAATAAAGATTAGAATCCCCCCCAGAAAAAATCATAAATGCGTTTTCAATAGATGATTTTTTGAAATTTCAAGTTTCTCCACAAAATTTACAAACCCTAAGAACAAATTTTGAATTCACAAACAAAAACAAAAAGCATGAGACGGACTTTTTGTGGCGCCGCAGTTGTTGTCAACCAACTTGAAAATTTCTGTAGCGAGCCAATTTAATGGGTTCCCATGCAAAATCTGGAAAAGTCGCCATTAACAGTGTTATTGAGAATTGGTAATGGCCCACCTTCATTTTATTACTTAGAATAATCCCAGAAGTTGTACAGTGGGAGCGGACGAAGGAAAAGGAATAAATTGCCAATCTTGAAATCAATATCAAATTATTTCCCTACAAAAACTGAAGTCGCCAAGAAATTAATGCTATGCGGTAAAAACGCGTGAAGTGTATTTCCGTATTTATAATATTTACCCTCTGCTAAAAACAAACGGTAACAAAAAACGAATCAATAAATCATTTCTTTCCATGAGAAGAATATTACCATATTAGTGCGTTCTATATTATTGTACTGATGACTGATAGTATTAGTGGTTAGTGAATTTTTTGTCGAAAAATTTGTTTAATTATTTTGTAAATGACTAAAGACTCATAAATTAAAAAATAAGAATTATGACGCATCATATAGTGTTGATTCAACTATTAGTCGTACTAACCCCAGGGGTTGGCCTGTTGGTTGAGGGGTTGCAATTGCAACCCTGAGGTCACAGGTTCAACTCCTGACTAACGCGGAGTTTTGGGGTTGGGTTTCTCCTCTCCCAGAGATTAGGACCATCTCTGGGAAGGACGGATGTCCCATAGTCAGGACCATCCCTGGGAAAGACGGATGTCCCATAGTCCGAATGAAGTGTAGGGTCTGTGCCCCCGGCTGGTGTGGGGATACTCTGGGTCGACAAAAAAAAAAGAAAAAACTATTTGATACTTTTTTAAATATATCCTCAATATAAGTTGATAATTATGAATAAAATATTTCGGCCTGGTATAAATTGAATATAATCGTTATTAAATTGGATTTTATTCAACTATTAATGAAGTACTTTATTTAATTATACTTATTAAATTAATATTATCGGAAGTTTAAAGCCAATCATAAAGTAATCCAACCAATTTTGTGTGTGGTGCAAGTATCACTATACAATTGATCAAAAAAAAGGTAACATTATACAATGGGGATTAAAATTTTGCCAACATTCAAATTATTTGTACAATGAGGTACTTCTTTTAGTTATCTTCATTGAGTTCATGTTGGGAATTTTAGAAGTTTATTCTTGTCAAGTATCAACCACTAACTAATAGAGGGGGTACAATTGACATTACAGGTAGGAAGAAACAAGCTGATGAATTCATATTTGTATATACTTATATAGTTATAGTATTATAGATATAGATAAAACAAAAAGGGAACAATTACAAAAACTACCCCTGATTCGGAGCAATTACAAAAAAAAAAAATTAGAAAAATTACAAAAATTCTCTTGAGATTTGATATTGTATTACATTTACCTCTTCATTAGAAAAAATATTTCAGAGATCTCAAAATAGCTTCGTTGGGTTTCTTTGGTAATTATCCAAATCTCAGGGATAGTTTTTGTAAGAGATAATTACAAAAAACTCCACCGACTAATTACAAAAAATCCAAAAATATTTCAAAATTACAAAAAGCCCCTTCAAATTTGATTATGTCTTAAATTTAAGGAAGTAATTGTAATATTTCAGTAAATATCATGGAAGTATTTGAAATGTTTATTTGCTTGTGAAGAGAATATGTAAGACGGAATCAAACCTCAAGTTTTTTTTTTCCATTTTCAAAAACATCTATGTATTTTTGTATTAGTCCAAACCTCAGGGGTGATTTTGTAATTATCCTTTTTTTTTTAATTATCCCAATAACAAATGGAACTATGGAAGGTCAAAAAAGGGAGATAAATAAGGCTATACACTTAATAAACACTCGTTCATGAACCAAAAGGGATAGTTGTGACTTATGAAGAATAAAAATATGCACTTCTTACACAATATAAGATTCTCAGCCTAAAAATTAAATTACACATTTGGCAGCAAAAAAATTACATATTTACATTACATGTGGGAATCCCATTACAATAAATACAGTTACACTACTTTGAAGCCAAAATAATATAACGAAACTCATCAATATGATATCATATCTCTACTGATTTCATTAAAACCCGACGTCGATGAAGAATAAGCTGCGTCCGTTCTTACAGTAGTCGAATTCTGCGATTGGCTCCAAGCAGGGCTTCGAGTTTGCTTCTCTTGGTGGAAGTCTTTCATGGCTTTGAACCTTACGTCATTCGTATACGTGCTTCCCTCGGGATTACATCTGGAATGGCCATTTTCCCTTCAAGCATTTGCACTACCTCAGACATTGTTGGCCTGACAGATGGAGTTGCATTTGTGCACAGGAGTGATACTTTTACCGTTCTCTCTATTTCGTCCCTGTTGATGCAAGAATCTAACCTCTCGTCGATGAGTTCATCGATGTTTTTACTATCTTGCAAGTGGCCAGCCTGCATAAACATTGTTTTTGTGGTTGTAACTTTTAACAGTTTGAAGAAATTTTAGTTAGGGATAATTACAAAAACCTCCCTGAGGTTCGGTGCTAATTAAAAAAAAAGGCAGAGGTTTTTGAAAATTGCAAAAAAACCCTTGAGGTTGACTTTGTCTTTCATTTTACCCCTTCATAAAAGAAACTTGAAAAAACCCCAGATAGTTATCGAAATATTATAGTTATCCCCTTAAATTTAAGACAGAAGCAAACCTGAGGGGGCATTTTGTAATTTTGAAACATCAGCGGGTTTTTTTGTAACTGGATCAAACTTTGGGGGAGGGTTGTAATTATCCCTTTAAGTTATGAAGAAGAAAGTGTAAATTACAAAGAAATATCCTTGAATTTTAGCATAATTACAAAAGTTACAAAAATAATCTAGTTATCTTTCAAAATTACAAATATCCCTTCAGGCATTGCAAATTTCCCCATTAGGTTCGTATTTGCTTAATAAATATCCTTCTCTCGAGGGTGCCACTTGTAAAATAGAAATAAATGTCGATGGAGTATTTGTAATTTTGAAAGATAACTAGTCTTTTTCGTAATTAGACTGAATCTCGAGGGTATTTTTTGTAATTAATCCAAAAAGTAAACCGAGAGTGAGAGGTGAAGAATGTTTTCGTACCCAATCGAGAAGGCAAACGAAATTGCGACTTGGCATGTAGTTATTGTTGCTTTTGCCACTGACGATTTCCAAAATCACAACTCCGAAGCTGTAAACATCTGCTTTATCAGTCAGATAACCCCATAGTGCATATTCGGGTGCCATATATCCTCTGCAATCAAGAAGTGAGAAGTCAAGGCGAAAGCATTGAGAGCATTGCTGACAAATCCCCACTAAAATATAAAAACTCACATTGTTCCAGCAATTTTCGTGCTAATATGCGTCTTCTCATCTTCGTTAAGCCTAGCCAATCCAAAATCTGATATTTTAGGATTAAGATTTTCATCTAGCAGCACATTAGTGGCTTTAATGTCGCGATGAACAATTTTCAGTCTGGATTCCTCATGGAGAAAAGCTAATCCTCTTGCAATTCCAATACATATCCGGAACCTTGTCGGCCAGTCTAGCATCAACTGGCTTCCCCTTGAATCTGGAGAATGATCCAGCAGACAGCTGTAGTCATTGAGTAAACTAGGCACAAATATAATAGAATAATTACACATACTACCCTTGAACTTTCGCCTAATTAAAAAAAAAAACTCAATTATCTTTAAAAATAACAATACCCCTTTTCATTTGTTTTTATTTTGCAAATTGCACATTTTGAAGGTGGTATTCGTAAAACAAACACAAACCTTCAGGGAGTAGTTGTAATATTGAAAATAACTGTTTCTTTTGTAATTAGGCAAAACCTCGAGGGTAAGTTTTTTTTATTGATCCAATATAATATATTGACAGAGATTCACGGAATAAGCAAAATTACCAAACAAAACATGGGCAAGGCTATTGTTTTCCATATACTCGTACACCACTAGCAATTGATCTCCTTCAATACAGCAACCGTATAGCTTCACGAGATTTGGGTGTTGTAAACACGAAATCATCCCAATCTCATTCAAGAACTCACGGTTTCCTTGTCTTGATTTAGACGAGAGCTGCTTTACAGCAATTACAGTACCATCAGGTAGTTGACCCTGCACCAGTTTGTACATCAGAAAATAGTAATCACAAAAGGGAATATAGAATAAGCAAATATTTCAGCAAAAGTAGCACCTTGTATACTGGACCAAAACCACCTTCTCCAATCTTGTTTGCAGCATCGAAGTTGTTAGTAGCAGCTCTAATTTGTTTCAGAGTAAAAGCAACTGTTTGCAATTCTAGACCTTCAAAATCTGTCCAGAAAAGCAGAAAATGAATGTTTACTGGCAGTTGCAACTCCATTCACATTTTAGATAGCAGAAAAATTAATATTTTGTATTGTTTAGACCTATTGGAATCCTCTTCTATTAGTGAGCTGAGATCTTGAAAGAATGTCTGATGCATATTTTTATTGCACCCTAAAACTCCTTTTAAATTCAAATTTGACAAGCTTAACTATTCTAAATAAAAATGTTTGGCGTGATTAATATAGCTACCTGCGTCCTACAATGATAGTTTTCATGCAATTAACAAAGAATGATAACTTATGTCTCAGCTTTGTAATTTTTCTCAACATACCTTTTCCAAATTGTTTTCTGCGTTTTAAGATTTTCCACCAAAGGATGCCCAATATCAAGAAAATAGCCAACACTGCCAAAACTGCAGCTACTATATAAGCAGTTACGTTCTTCTTGTTGCCATATGAACAAACTCTAAAATCTGCAAGGAGAAAAAAAGATAGATAAATAAGATCCTTTGGGAAGAAAAGATGTGGGAAAAAATATATTCAGCTTTACAGAAGTTTATCTGAAACTAGTGGGTTATAAGCAAGGTGAGTGGACATTCTTATAGCATATGTAAGCTGAAGAAACCAAAAGGGCATGCAATTAAGATGTCATGACATTTGCACAAACAAAATCACAGGTAACGAAGGCAAGAGATAGCTAACTACAACTCTCAATATATAGAAAACTCCTCGGGCAACATGTCTTCAACTGAACTTGGACTTACATGGTGTAATTGCTGAAAGTAACTCTTAAGGTACTACTCGTTATTAACTGCTTTTAGGATGAGGTAAATGTCTCTAGTCTCCCTCCAATATTTTGAGATGATTTTAGTTAGAACGGAATTCCAAAATAAACCCCTTCAGACATATTTGTTACATAGATAATTTTATAAAGATAAAATAATCAGATGATAATTGAGGACTAAACTACATAACAATATTAGATTAAATACAACTTAACTAAGGTGTAGTGAATGGAAAATCATGGTGTTGCATTAAGATCAACTTCAAGATATAATTGATATTTCCAATTTGTTTACTCAATAAAGCGTGATGTCTAAGTGTAAGCAAGGAGACCTTTATATAATTATTTCTTCAGATGTGAGCAACCCATTTCAACCTACAGCTGGTATAAAGTATGATCATCACATGATCTTGATCTTTGTACAACTCTTAGCAGAACAACTTTGACTGAAGACAGCAACATTAGATTCGCTATGTATTAGTATGTCAGAAGACACGAGTTTCAAGTTTCCAAATAGGAAAAAGGCTGATCATCATTTCATAATAACATAGCTGTAGCATGACTATAGATGATTATCTGCCTAACAGCACGTAAGCAACCACGTTTCAGTCAAGGAAAAATGTAGATTCACCAGTTGCTTTGTCATGATTATAGAAAGGGGACATCTCAATATAAGATTATAAGAATCTACAATTTTCTGTTATGCCTCACATTATACAAGAAATTTGCATTTACTAATAGGGATACTTACAAAACCTACCCATGATGTTTGATCTAATTACAAAAAACTCCATTTATCTTTCAAAATAACAAATACCCCCCTTAAGAAGTGCTACAAACACTCCCTTGAGGTTTGTATTTACCTAACAAATACTCCCCTCTTGAGGTGCAATTAGTAAAATAGAAACAAATGTTAGGGGATATTCGGGTATTGAAATATAACTAGGTTTTATTATAATTAAGCTCAACCACAAGAGTAGTTTTGTAATTAACCCTTACTAATATGATACCAAGTTTAAAAATTAGAAAGATAAGAAATTGATGTGAAACAAAACCACTGAAGTACTCACTTGGGTTAACCGATATAGCTGATATAAGAGAACCATAATCTCCTCTGTTGGGGATTCGTGTCGTCCCTTTACCAGCCCAATAAAACCGGATCTCCAATGTACTATCTGTCACTGTGGCATTAAAATATCTAACCACAGGCTTTCGAGCTCCACGAGCCTCATCTTCAATGCTAAAATCTTTCCAAACTAATTTCTCCTGATGAGAAACAGGATCAGAAAGGCAAAAAAGTGTCTTGCTAATACAATTGAGTTCTATTCATATTGAAACAACCTGGATGTATATATCAAACATTCGTCTTCCAAGACTGTTATATGAACTGTCATTTGTGAAAAGAATTTCGGCAAAGTGCAGGCTCACATTATAACTCCCATTCTCCAAGCAATAATGGAAATATGTAAGTGAAAGCGGGCTAAGGCGTGCGGTACTGTACAAGTCAGAGAGATTTGATGTCGGTGTAATTCTGATAGAACGTGAATTTTGGTAAATAGGTTCATCTATGAAGTCACCCGTGCTAGTAAAGCCCCAGTTGTTACCACTTAAATATCTCGCAGAATCACCTCCAGTATCTCCTTCATAAATGACTTTTCTGTTGCTTTCTTTGATATTCAAATCATCCCCACCACAATTAACATGTAAAGAACATTTATCTGCTAGAGGCAAACATAAAATTCTTGATTACAAATTCAAGCTCTTAAAGTCTGCACAAAATATAGAGTAACTGAGAAGCTATAGAACCTTAAAATCAACTGGATGAAAAAAGGAGCTTTTACAAACTTATCACGAAAACATTAAAGAGCCTAATAGAGTACTCATTACAACCTCAAAGGTATGTGTCTAGTGGGTTTTCACAAAAAAAGTTAGGTGCAGCAAGAATCTGGCTTCAGGTAAAGATAAGAGCTCCCTAAGCAAAGTGCCCAAGAAATTCCAGCGTATATAGAAAAACACACGAGACTTATTATTTTGAACAAGATGAGTAGCATTGATCTGTGATGGGAGAAGGAAAGTAACCTTCAGTTTCATATGCTGACATAAATTGAAGGATTTATTCATGATGAGTGCTCTTGATGTTTTTATTTAGATTTTAAATTATGTATAGTACTGCAAAACCAAAAGTATTCAAATTCTGTCATACTTCTATCTTGATTATGCATATTCAAATTTGAGAAAGCACGGGCCAAATTCATCTTTTGCTGAGTTATGGAGAATAAAAGGAAGAACTAATATAGAAAAGAAAAAAGATATTGTCACTTCACAAGATACTTCTAAGTTTTCGAAGGAAGAAAAGGATAGAATACTTACAGTTAGGGCAGACTACATCCTTATTACACGGAAGGATTCGTTGTCTGTTGAAGGTCAAGAAAAAGAGCAGTTAGCATGTGAACTGAAGTTGAGTATATTACTAACTTGCTCTTAGCTATTGGCCATATCAGTATTCTACTAATAGCAAAAGAAACAAGTGCATCTTACGGTGTGTTCATTGTAGATGAGCCCTTGAACAAGTTTACGTTTCTATTCCTGCTATAGGAAAAATATAGCAACAACTTATTGTCAACATCATAAAACTGAAAAAGTTAACTGCACTTTAATAAGAAAAATTGAATGGATTTCCTGACATGTTTGGTTGACAAGCAGGTTCATCAGAGCCTCGCAAAGTAAAATTGTTGTAGGAAAGATCACTGCACAGAATCAGTAAAGCTAGATGTCAGATGTTATTATATGGATATTAAATTAGCAAGAGCACCACAAAAAGAGTGGCTTACAAGTTGTAAAGATGACAAAGTTAGACTTAACAGTTTTTTCAGAGTTTGCCCATAGCTCATTCACACGAAAACTTATTATTCTTTTGCAGTGAAGCCACCACAATATTAATAAGCACCACTGACATTAGTACCCTCCCATATTCTGTTTTTTGGATGTCACATGAGATAAAATTAGCTCTCAGAAATTGAAATACACAACGATGGTATTCCCAAATTCACTCGTTTGAAGGTAACTGACATATTCATAAACTCAATTACAATATGGTAGAAAGAGGAGTTTGGATTTGAATATTTTAAACAGTGGAGGAGATTTGTTGAGCACAAAAGTCAATTTCTTAACTCTGTGCCAATGGGTGGTTCATTGCGAGACAATTAGATTGCATACCAAACACAAACCAACTCCCTACCAAACCGAAAAAATAATAACAATAAATAAAAGTGTTGAATACACAATGAAAACAAAATGTGCAGCGAGTATTACAGATATAGACATACATATTGCTTCCATCCTTCAAAAGTGCATCAGGTATGTTTCCACTCAGCATGTTGCCCGTCACAAACCTGTTTACAGGAATACTAGTGGTAAGTATGACTTGTAGGCTTATCAAGAAGGCAAAATTACCATTCTCTCAGATTGAAACTGCGAACAACAAAGAAGCTTAACAGAAGCTCCAGGAATCTGGCCGAAAATTATGTCAAGCAAATAGGAGGGGTGCAAAGGGGACAGTAGGAGAAGATGGGCATGACTTGTTGAAAACTCTCATACTCCAACAGATTATATGCAATTGAATCAAACATAATGAAATGAAAACGTTGAAATTTGCACTCACACAAGTTTCAGATTTCTCGCAATGTGATCTGGAATCTGCCCCACTAACCTATTGAAACTGACATCCCTGACAATTTCATAGAACACAAAAAATAGTCAATAAGTAGAACGTCACTTATCATAGATACTTACATACAACTTTTTCTTAAAGAAAATCATGATCAAAGGAGAGAATATGGTGATTGGTGCCAGAAGTAATATGACCAAAACATGCAGTTAAAAGTCCCATCAAGGTGACATGATATAACGAAAATCCCCCTCTCCAATCAAACTCCAATTTCCGAAAAAAATCAAAATAAAGGACGACTTGATAAGATAGGATAAGACTTCCAAAATTTAGGTACGAATACTACTAAATTCCAAGGGGGAAATTGTAGTGATCTCCTTTTTATCCACCATCGAATAAAGGAGTGTTTGCAAAAGCTTCTGGTTTTTAAAAAGAGGTAATTTATTGTAGCAGAAGTGAAAAGTAGTTAAGAATCAAAAGTTGGTGGTGTTTGCAAAGATAAGCTAAAAATGGAAAAGTATTTGAGAGTGTTTGGTGATAGGTTGTAGAAATGTTTTATTTGTGTAAAAGTCAACCAGAATCATAATCAGAAATCTAAGGGTGTGCTTGCTTGTCAATGAATTTTCATCTCTTCCATATTTTGGACAATATTTTGCAATAAAGTGTACTTGTTTGTGAAAAAATTCAAAAAAATATACTATTCATTATTCTCACTTTTCAAATCATCAATCACATCCATTTATAATTTAAACAAAAAAATATTACATCAACTATCGTTATTATATAATCATATCACAAATACACTGTTCACTCTCTTATTTTTCAAATTATCAATCACATTTAACCACTATTATACTAAAAAAATCATCACATCAACTATCATCATCGCATATCCATCTTATATCCAATCAAGCTCTCAAATTTCATTCTCATTTTTTAAAATAAAATTTTCACACTATTCTCTCTAAAAGTAAAAATGAGAAGAATGAAAGGTCAAGCAATCTCTCCCTAAAACACTCCTCCCCTTGCCTTATTCTAATTAAATTTTACAGAATCAAAAGCATAAGTTGGTATTTGAAAACACTAAAAACTACTCCCTAAGTTCCAATCCTATATCTTATCTCATTAAAAGACATATTAGAACAAAGATAATAAATACCAAATAGTTTTCCTCACTTATAAATATTAAGTTCTAGTTCAGAATTGGAGCCACTGCAAAGATAAATGAAGTTTAAATGAGATCCAGCGAATATCATCAACAAGCTAGCTTCTCATATGATACATAACTATCATTAAATATTGGGTAAAATATGCAATAAATGCTTAAATTAGGCCAGACTATAAACAAGTCATCCTCAACTTAATTAGAATCCCAGCTTTTAGAATTATTACCACCACTAAAACCTAAAGATAGCACACTTTTTAAATTGCACTCTGAAGTGAGTAAATCTCCGTGCCACTGCTGACTATGAAGTTTAACTTCATCAGCGAACCAATTATGAAACATCAGTGGCACTGATTGATGTTTATTCATCATCAAATGGATTCCTAGTCGTTATTCCTTACATATAACATTTCCTACTGAACATGCATTAGTACCACGATCAAACAGTTGAAGCCTCGGAATATTGGTCCAAGGCCCCGAGCATACGCTAACAAGAGCCTCTTCCCAACATTTCACATTTTTGGACAAATTACAGCACATGTCAAATCCAAGAAGCATTAAATATATGTGTATCAGCTGTCAAATGTTTGATAAAATAATTTTGAATGCAGGAAGAGAAAGTTGAACATCATTCAGACAGTAACCAACTAAACCAAGCAACTTAAAAATCTCCATGTTCTTCTGAGCGGTGGTTAGGTTACTTACAACATTTGCAGAACTCTTAACCTCCAAATATATGCAGGGACTTCTCCCGTAATGTTACAGTTTCTCAATATCCTATATCCAAGAAAAAAATCATCTTAGTAGTTTATAGAAAATCAGAAACCAGGAAGCATTTAATATCCAGTGTTACTCAGCATACAATGTTACAAGGCCTGTAGTGCTCCTTAGCACCGGAAATTCCTGGGACGGCCCTTTTAGGTCACTGATTCTCCTGTTTATAAAATTCCCATCAGAAAATTCTTCAAGTTAACTGGTATGTAAATATTGAAGGAGGGACATAACAGGTGAGGGTCAAATTTATGAATGTCGTGTACTCACAAGTCTTGTAACATATTCAGAAGAGATATGTTTAAAGGAATGGGGCCCTCCAGTCCACTTGCAAACATTTCCCTTCATTGAATATCAAACAAAAGTTAGCACAACAACACTAAGAGAGAACTATCTATAATGCCTCTGCAGTTTAGGATATATAGAGATCTTACAATTTAGTAAGCTGTTTCCAGTTCTGAATAAAGTCAGGTATTCGCCCACTTAAGTTGTTATCATTTATCCTACTGTAATGCGAAAGGAAACTGTTGAATATACAAGAGAATTCCACAAAAAAAAATTGACGAAGATAGTATGTTTTGTGCTCACAAGTCATTTAAGTTTGTTAGATGTGAAAATGATGTTGGCAATTCCCCCGTCAGTTGGTTGGAGGACAATATCCTGTGATTCAATAACATTGCAACAAACTGAAGTTGTCAGTTGCGGTTTCAAATTATAGTTCCAGTTTAAAAAAGTAAAAATGTAGCTCATCACAAACATGAGATCTTACAGTGTCTTTAAATTTATCAACTTCCCAATGTCTGGAGGAATAGCACCTGAAAATTGGTTCGCCTCGAGGTTCCTGATCAGAGGTCATAATAATGCAGAATAAGACACACTATTAATTCTTTTTGAAGAAATATGCCAAAACATGAAACTATATAAGAATGGCTACAGTACTGATTAGAGGTAAACCACAACCATGGCCTGGTTGCTTCTTGTTTTTCCTTTTTTCTTGTTTTGGTTCATTTTCAAGAGAAATCAGAAAGAAAAATGATATTCAAACTGCTTTCAAAAGATTATGGCACTATTCTTGATAGCTTCATTTAATTACCACCTTCAGTCACCATATTCATGTAAGTATACAAACAGAGAAGATTAAAAAGATGACATACAGGTATGTAAGGCTAGTAATGTTTCCCAATTCCAATGGTATTTCTCCAGATAAACGGTTTACGAGGACAGAGCTGCAAAAAAACTCTGGCAGCATTATTAATAATCGGAGAAAAATAATGTATTACAGCTAAGTCACAAGTGTAATATAAACCATACATAAAAGTCAACTGTGTTGAAGCCCATTCTTTTGGAATTGTGCCGCTGAGGAGATTGTAGGCAAAATCACTGAAAATAAACGAAATGAAGTATTAATTGAATTTCGTAAATTATGTCTACTAATATGCTTAAATATGAAAGACAGCATAAGTCACTAATCATGCTGATACTGGAAGTTGCTCTTACACATATTGGAGGTATGGTAGCTTCACGATATCAGGTGGAAGAATTCCAGGTAGATTATAACTCTTAATCACACTGCAATAAGTTGAACATGAAATAAAACCATTAAGCAACATGCCAATGCCCGGGTTTCTTCTACCATAAAAAGGGTATGGTGATAAAAAGGCCTCATCATGGACGACTATGAATTCCATATGAATTAAGTTAGATTAATATTATCCATTTCTCATCACATGCCTAATGAAGCCTTCATTTGCTATTGAGAATGAAGAGCATCGAAATGAACAGTAAACATATTTTTTGACAAATAAGAATGCCCACATCTCTTACGGACCTTATTGTACACTTGACCATCTTCGGGAATTTCAATAAACCCTATTCAATGTAAAAATATATAAATACGACAATGCTGACATAAAGCTGGATATGATGCCAAACTGGTATGTTAAGTTTTTATGAGGTCCCTAAGGAGATCTCACTTACAATTGTACATCTACTAAATAAGAATAATATATAAATAATGGCCGAACAGTAAGTGACAATAAATCGAAACTTTACATTTTTGTCACATGGCAGACAGTGTTATTGTCGAAGTTGCAATTACATTCAACATAACCCTCAGAGCCACTCGGAGGCGTTGGTGAAATCCCAACCATCTCAACTTCACATAAATCAGCATCAAATCTCCAGAATCTTGCACCCATTTCCGTGGCAATTTGTTGGAGAGCATCAACTATGTACAAAAACAAAACAAATCACAAAACGAATCACATGTGCAATAAGAAAAAACAGAAAAACAACTGCTCCAAAATCGAGGATTTAAGTCAATAGGACTCATATTTGATGAGGGTATGCACCCAAATTGTACTTAATAGTACCTGCACCGAAAAATTAACTGCTATGCTTTAAATTCATCATTCCAAATTTAGTCCCATTCAGACAATACACTGAATTATGCAACTAAAAGCCAAATCAATTTAAGGAAATATCTAGTTTTATTAGGTTACTTATATAACTCATCAAACTAGTATGAACAAAGACAATGTTTCACTATCCAGATTTCCCCATTTAGATATACCATAAATACTGGTGAACTAAAAAGTTCAACATCTACTAATTCCTCCCTCTCTTTCATTACTGTAAAAACTAAACCAGATATTTTCATGATATCACTACAAATATTTAAACCCTTTCATCAAATCTTCCTTCTAGGGTAATTCTAGCCTGTTTCTACAATCAGGAAAACAGAGTCTTACACTCAATCTTTCGCTCAATTTTTTCTTACTAGTAAACTCTACTCTGTTCTCGCTAATGAAGAAACATAGAACAATTTTGCTTCTGGGAACCCGCCCAAATCACACAGTCGTAAAAAAGAAGTAGAAAAAAAAAAAATAGTTGCTTACCTTCTTCCCGTGGCACCTGCGACTCAGAAAATCTCGAAAACCCGAAACAACAAACCGCAATAACCCAATAAACCACAGGTTTTCTGAGAATCATCTTCAAGCACCAAAGGTTTATGAACTTTACATACACACAAGATGTAAGTATATGTGATCTATGGGCGGATTTGAGTCGAGTTGGTCCAAAAAACACTAGTGGGTACAGAGAGAAAAAGCCATGAAATGAAAAAGAAAATAACAGTGAAATTGAAACTGAAAGAGACTGAATAAAAAATGAATTGTTCTGTTTGAATATAAAAGGCAGTTGGTGGTATATTTGGAATTATGATTTTCCGTACTAGTCACTCTCCCTGGCTATTTTATTAGGACCGGCTATTTATCCAATTTAATGTAATTAATAATAGTCGCATGCATACTTTGAAATGTATAATATGATTTTGTCCAATATTTGACATAGTTGTGATATTTTCATACAAATGAGCAATCAAACTAGTTTATATGTCGGGTCAATTTTGTGCTTCAATGGTAGAGTCTTGTGCTGTAAGAGTGATTAACCCGAATTCGATCTAATACGAGTCATGTGTCTCTTACCTTAATATGCAACATTGTATAAATTCTGACTTTACAAACATGACGCAACCATACCACTGAATGAGAAGAGGTTAATGACTCAGTTTAAAAGGAATTTGAAATTCTTCAATATGACTCTAAAAATATTGTAAGGATTTGAAATACATTATAGAATGATTTTATCCAAACAAGCTTAATGTATTTTGCTTTAGATCAGTGATTACTTTCAGGTCTTGGGCTTTCGGGCTTAACTTTAACTACTGTAGCAAGGTAATTATAGATATTTATGGCACTTGTGAAGATTCTGGTATGCCAAGTGTAACAATGGTGAATATATAGTACTTAGTTATTAGTGAGATCGACGGTCCTCCTATTGGGTCAAGTATTTATCGTTCAACGGGTCGATTCTCAACATTTGCGGGTAGGAGTATAGACTCCAATGTGTTAGCTAGACCTCTCTGTAGGGGTGAAAATGTTCATTGTCTTCTCAGATTTGAAATTATTATCTTCAAATCCATCAATCTAAATGGAATTTAATTGTATATTAGTTATAACTATTTTTTTTTTTTGAGGGGAAGTTATAACTATGTTTGAATTTGCCTCTATATCATTGAAAAGTTCATTCGCATGCGGGGAAAATGTCATTGTCAAAAGTGACAAGAGAAAAGTCGTTCATCCATAGGTTACATTTGGATGGAATAATTTGGATTTAAGTATAATTTGAGACAATAATTTCAATTGGCTCAAAAAATAGCACGAAATAGAATCAAATGATATGAAATCAATTGTAGAATAATATTATCCAAACAATCTCAATGAATTTATTATTATAAATTTGAAATTCATAACTTCAAATATGTGATTCCAAACGAAACCTTAGACTAGTCAAGCCAAGTCCCAAAACAGAGTTAACAAAAAAAAAAGAAGAAAAAAGTTAACACATATTCTAACAATGTGAGATAATTAAGTGGGAAAAAAGAACAAAGCAAAAGAAAATTATTGTACTTGGTACTTGCATGTGCTTTGAACTTTGAAGCTTGAAGTTTCAGCAGACTGCAGACATGTGTACCTTCATTTATGGTTGTTCTTCAGCCTTTATTAGGACGTTAAATAGTTGACACGATTTATTTATTGTTCACATTGGCGCTGAAAACGCTACAGTTTGACCTTCATCGTAAATTTTTTATGGAAAAAAAAAACGACTTAAGGGCTTAATTAATAGTTAAGGTTGACTCCAGTAGTATAATTCATTATTAGTGGAAATTGCCAGTAATTTAGCGGATGAGATCTTCTATTTCAAACGTGTGTTTCATCTCTTGTTCCATCGGGCGCACGGATGATTGTCACGCGTATTAAAGTTAGCATATTAATTTTGAGGCATAAATCAAGGTTGAATTGTGGGTTTTTAATATGGTAATTTTCATACACGTGGCAATATTCATCCGTGCGGTGAAATAAAAGATGAAATACAATTTTGAAATAGAAGATCTCATCCGATATTTTAGCGTGGTAGGATCAATGTAAGGAGCTAGCAAGTAGCATCTTATTTAGTTACACTTACAGGAATATAAAAAGAAAAACTGAAATTAAAAAGTTTAGTGTGTATATATATTAAGACCAAATTAAACAAGTACCATTTTCAAATAATGTGATTTTGAAATAACAAATAGAATAAATGTATAAATACCTCTAATTGTCATATGTGTAAGTATATTTCTTCCATTTTTGCATTCAAAACCAAATAGAGTTCTCGCAGAAAATTAAGATTCAACATAACCTAAAGAAGAAAATTTATTCAATTCCTTTTTTTTTTTTGGGTTTTTGGCAATTTGATTATGCACTTATACATGGAGGACATGATAATTGCAAATTGAAATAATAATAGCACTTCGATAAAATGGACACGTTGATATAATTGGGAGTCTTAATACACAATCTTTTAAATTTATTATCCCAAAAATAAAAAATTCGCTCACAAATGTTGGACAAAATTTAAAAGATAGCGTACAAATAATTCAAAAATCAAGAATTTTATCCACATAATTTTTTCGATTTGGTATCTTCTAAATTATATCATATTATACGCAGTGGCGTAGCCAGGGCACCGTAATAGGGGTGGCCCAATACGCGAAAAATAAGGTACAATTTATCAGATTAAAATTTTATCTTTGAACAAATCTCGTTTGAAGCAAAAGTGTTATTCTAGTAATTCACCGATCATGGCCACCCATTCGAACTAGAACTACTTGTCAAACATATGATGGACACTTCAAAGTTGGATTTAGTTTTCTTGCTTAACTTGAAACTAGCTTAACTTGAAACTAGCTTTAGTTTTCTAAATCAGGTTTTTAATTATTTCAACTACGTCAAAATCACACGTTTCCTACTTTCTTTTTTTACACACAAGAGAGGCTGCTCCTGCTCATGGCCTAGTTTAGAAATACTCAAATAAGTGTCTCAACTAACTAAAAGTCCACACCACCACCACAAACAATTGTGGGGTGGAGGTCAGTCGGGGTTGAATCCTCTTCCATCAAATTGTTTGTGGGGTGGAGTCGGGGTTCCTATCCCTACTCCATCAAATTGCTTCCCGGGCATATGCGAAGTGAAGATTTGGTGGGAACTCATCTTGAATAGCATCCGTGGGGTTCGATTCGGGAGAGATCGTTATTAGTAGATTGGGGTCGAACATAAATTGTTCTCTTTACCTGGAGGATCTGGTTGTACGTCGCCAGACCCGCCGAACACTCGCGGCCAGTCGTGCACATCCCGCGATTTACCATGGCGGAAATGAATGAGGAGAGCCGAGCCGTTGTCCTCGAGATAGTCGCGTGCGCAGTTCTCTGCTGAGCTTATCAAAAAAAAAAAAAAAAAAAAAAAAAAAAAACCTAACTAAAAGTCAATTTTTTTTTTTATTCTGCAAACGGCTGGCAGCTAGATTTTTATGTTCCTTTTTAAATAAAGTAGTATTAATTATTGGATAAGCATGTTTCTAAAGATGCCACGTCAGCTTTGGACAAAAATACCTAACTTTCAATAAAAGAAATTTGTTTAGAAATGAAAGAGTTTTTCATAGTAATTTTCATCTTATATAAAATCATTGTTATTATCTAATGGATTAATAAATTCTTATTTATTTGGAGTACAAACCCGGACGGAGGAGGGGCCGATGGAAATCAAACTCCAATTTCTGATATGAGCATGATAATTTTTAACCACTAGATTACTATACGATTCACTAATAAATTTTAATTTGAGCGTGCAATTGTGAATAAATTAAATATGTTAAACTGTTAATTAGCTAGCAGTCTAAATTTTCATTTACAATAATCATTTTAACTTTATGAACTTGACAATATTTCAGGTTCAATCATATGCCATAACTTTTGACTTTGATTTGTTTCTTACCTAATGGGCTACTAATTTGTCTATTCAAGACTTGCGTCATGTTACGAATTTGTGAAAAAGATTGAGGGTTTTAAGATTGCGTTGTTTTAACTTTTAATGCCATTGTTACGCAGGGCAGTAATAAGTCGCATTTCACTTTTGTTAATTTCATTAGCAACTAGCATTACGACGCCGTTTCCATATGTTACTTAAGATGGGGAAGTTGGTTGTATTTGGCAGTTTTGACAGTTATCAATAACAGAATTCAGCTCTTTCTCTCTCTAGTCTCGATCTCTCTCTCTCTCAAATTCTTCTCTCTCATCTATCTAGCTAACAATTGGCCTCAGAGCATGGTTCTTCCGCACGACCTCTGATCACAAATGGCAAAGAATACCAGCCGGTTGGACATTTTGGAAACTCAGCTGCTAGAAATCACACAAAGCCAATCGATGTTTCAATCAGTGGTGCAGAAACAATTTGAAGATTTCACCATGCGAATGGAAGGATTTACTCAATCAGTCGAGGATATTATTGCGAAGAAGATGAACGAAGCGATCCGAGAAATTTCAGCGGCGGCAAACAAGGAGAACGTAAATCCAAATGTAGCAACAACATCAGTAGCACCGAATCGAGCGCGAAATGAGAATGGTATACTATCCACTCCTAATACTCGTGTTATAGAGAACATAGTTGTGCATAACAACAGACTACCTAAATTTGAATTTCCAAAGTTTAATGGGGAAAATCCACGTTTGTGGCTGAGGAAGTGTAATAAGTATTTTTTGTACAATACTTGTCTGATTACGAGAAAATTATCATTGTTGGGATGAATATGGAGTATGTAGCGGATCATTGGTACTTGGAGTACATAGAAGGAAGAGAAAACATGTCATGGGAAAAATTTACAGGATTGGTGTTGGATAGGTTTGTGAACACGGATGGGAATCACCTAATTGGACAATTCAATAAGCTCAAACAAGAGGGGACGGTGCTGGATTATATATCAGAGTTTGATGAATTAAGAGCTTTTATGCTAGAGAAAGTGAATAAACAACACTCTGAAGAATATTTTGTTGAGAGTTTTGTTAGTGGATTGAAAGAAGAAATTAGACAAATGCTGGAACTGCTGCAACCAAAAACATTATTGGAGGCGATGCAATTGGCTAGAAAATAGGAGAGTAGAGTGAGCAATACAGTAAAACAATAGATTTCCAAAAGTTTCATCTAATACCAACTCTGGCACATGGAGATGAGGATTCACTAATGGAGGAGGAATGGGAAAGAATAGAACATTTACAACTAATCAAGAGAAAGTTCCACATATCAAGAAGCTAACACCTGAGGAACTGGAGCAAAGGAGAAAGAAGAACCTTTGTTTCAATTGTGATGAACCTTTTCATTTAGGTCATAAATGTAAAAAGTTGTTTGTTATTATGTGTGAAAAACAAAGAGAAGAGACAGAGGTGGAGTTGAAAGGAGAAGATGATGAACAGATAGAGTACCATATCTCAGTGAATGCATTGGCAGGACAGGTTGCACCAGATACCATTAAAGTTTTGGGGACTAGTGGAAATGGAAAGCAACAACTGACCATATTAGTTGACACAGGCAGTACACACAACTTTTTGGATCCTACCACTGCACAGATGTTAGGGTGTGTAATGGAATTCACAACTCCCATGGTGGTAACTGTTGCTGATGGAAACAAGATCACTTGTAACACCAAATGTGCCAAATTCAACTGGTATATGGGAGACTGCAGATTTACAGCACCTATGAGGCTCTTGAAGCTAGGAGGTTGTGATATGGTGATTGGAGTAGATTTCTTGAGGCAGTTGGGCCCTATAACTTTTGATTTCACACAACAACGAATTCAGTTTCAAGGGGAGGTGGTACTAGAGGGAAAGAAGAAGGAGGTAACATTGAAGATGATGTCTGGCACAAAGTTTAAAAAAATGTTTCACAAGGGTAAAACAACAGTATTTGGGTGTTTGTGCTTAATTTCAGAACTGGAAGTAAAAAGGGAATGCAAGAGTGATGAAACCTTATACCCTCTGTTGATTGAATACAAGCACATCTTTGATACACCTAGATAATTGCCACCAACCAGAGGACATGATCACAAGATCAACTTAAAACCAGGGACTGAACCATTCAAGATACATCCCTACAGATACCCTTATCTCCAAAGAATGGAAATCGAGAAAATGGTGCAAGAAATGTTGCTAAGTGGAATTATCCAACCAATCAATAGTCCTTTCTCATCACCTGTATTGCTGGTTAAGAAGAAGGATAATACTTGGAGATTTTGTGTGGACTATAGAAGGTTGAATTCACTTACTATAAAGGATAATTTTCCTATCCCTTTGATTGATGACCTATTGGATGAGCTTGGTGGAGCCACTATTTTTTCCAAGATAGATCTGAGAGCAGGGTACCATCAAATCAGAATTCATCCATCTGATATTGACAAAACTGCATTTGTCACTGTTTCTGGGTTATATGAGTTCAAAGTAATGCCTTTCGGATTGACAAATGCCCCAGCTACTTTTCAATCTCTCATGAATCAAGTCTTCAGGCCCTATTTGAGAGATTTTGTTCTGGTATTTTTTGATGATATTTTGGTGTATAGCAAAAACATGTCTGATCATATGGTACATCTTCAGAAAGTATTACATGTGCTTCAAGAGAATCAACTGTTAGCAAAAGCCTCCAAGTGCAGCTTTGGACAAAGGGAAGTGGAGTACCTAGGACATATTATTGGTGGAAAGGATGTCTCTGCAGATCCTCACAAAATCAAAGCAATGGTGGAATGGCCTACTCCCAAGACTGTGAAGGCACTAAGGGGATTCTTGGGGTTAACTGGATACTACATGAAGTTCATAAGGTACTATGGTTTAATTGCTAAACCATTGACAAACTTAACCAGGAAAGGGCAATTCCAATGGGATGAGAAGGCTGGGGGGCATTTAATGCACTTAAACGAGTTATGTCCACAGCTCCAGTGTTGCAACTTCCTGATTTTGACAAGATGTTCGTAGTAGAGATAGATGCATGCTACTCTGGATTAGGGGTTGTCTTGATGCAAGATGGTCACCCTCTAGCTTACTTAAGCAAATCACTGAGTAATAAACATTTGGGGCTATCAATATATGAGAAGGAGTTTTTAGCCATCATCATGGCTATTGATAAATGGAGGGCTTATCTTTTGCATAGCCAGTTCACTATTAAAACAGATCAGCAAAGCTTGAAGTATCTATTGGAACAAAAAATTTCTACACCCTTGCAACATAAATACATGACTAAGCTGCTAGGATATGATTACAAGATTGAATATAAAAAAGGAGTGGAAAACAAGGTAGCTGATGCCTTGTCAAGAAGGGAGATAGAGGCCGCTCACTGTTGTGCTCTAGTGGAGTTAAGACCTGCTTGGGTGGAAGAGATCCAACAGTCTTATATTGGGGACACTCTTGCTTAGGATGCCATTGCGGAATGTGTTGCTTTCCCTTATCACGTGTCAGTCTTTTCTTATAAAGGTGGTTTGTTGCGACATAAGGGTAAGTTGTATGTGGGGGAACAGTCTGAATTGAGGGTTCAAATTATCCAGTACATGCACACTTCTACTGAGGGGGGACACTCGGGCCAGACTGTTACATTGCAGAGGGTGAAATCTGTGTTCTGGTGGCCTACTGATAAGGGTCTTTTTATGCATGTTTTATGTGTATATTTGAGTAGAATTCGAGTTATTTTATTGTTAGTTTTGTAAATTTTTGATTGTGCATAGTTCATATTACTCCGAGGTGCTTTTATTGATGTAGATTGACCATTTGGGGCTAATTTTGGTGAATTTCGGACCATGGATTCATGTCAAAACATACCGGGGAGTTTAAGGATGCAAAAACGCCGAAATTTCAAGTCAAACGTGTCATTTCGGGGCCTTTTTGGTCCAACACGGGTAGGGGTGTCGGGCAACACGGCCGTGTTCACGGAGCTAAAAACTCGATTTTTTCACACAAAAACGAGCTCCCGACACGGCCAGGCCGTGTTCCCAACACGGTGCGTGTCCAGAGACACGGCCTGGCCGTGTTGGGAAGCACGACCATGTCTCCCTGATTCCCTGTGTGATAAAACAGCATGGCCCGGCCGTTCTAGGCGACACGGGCGTGTCCGGGGCACTTTTCTGCAACTTTTCCATGCGAAAATTATGGAAAACTCACCTACCAAGCTTTTTGACCACTTTTATACACCTTTAACACCCAATTTTGCTGCAACATGTCCCCATATTCCCTTAATCATCAATTGAGTACAAGAATTCACCAACCAACAATGAAAATGGAGGCAATTGTTTAACAAAAGAGAGTACTATCAATGTATTGGTTGCCTATAAAAGCCAAGGTTGAAGTTGGGAGAGGCATTCATTAGATACTCAGAAATATTAATTGTATTCATTTCATTAAGTAGAATTGGGATCAAGGGGTCTTGGAGGAGAAAGCTTGGGGCAATATTGGAGAAGAAGGCTTGAAGCAACATCATCAATCAAAAAAGAAGTCAATCACTCAATTGAGATTTTGAGAAAGATAAGTACACCATGTCTACAATACTTAAATCTTCTTGTGTAATTTATTCTTTGGTCAAAATCATGTGTAGCTAAACTCCTAGTGTTTGAATGTAATAAACTCTAGAATGGATTTGTGATTAAGGTGTGTATGTTTTTTAATAAAATCTTCATATTTTGTGTGATTCACTTATATTATGCTTCGTTCATTCGAATTGATATATGCGCAATATTGATTTGAAGTTTATTTTTAATCCGGGAAATCGAGAGATTCATGGTGAAATAGAACCTATATAAGTGAAAAGAGTTGCATGCAATCCTAGATATAGGACGACATAAATCTTCTGGATTAGGGTCAAACCTAATATGGGAATTCACAAATCGGTATAATGCTGTCTTGGGGTTTTTAACTAGAAAGAGATTTCAGTTAATCAACTTGAGATTAGAAGTTTTTCGTCTTGAGAAAGGGTTTAACTTAAATTGGGAATTTCTACGGTCCACAAGACATGAGATTTTATTAAAATAGGTTGGTTTTTGCTTAAGGGCTTACGGTTGTATTTTTAACTTGTCAAATCACAAAAATATTCTAGAGGGATTTACATTCAAACACATTTCTATCTCTTGATTTCTTATTTTACAAATCTTTATTCATTTTTACAATTTATAATTTGTTTTCCTTTTTCATCAAACAAAAACTCAAAAAATTGTTAGATTAAATAACAAAAAGACGGTAATTATTAGTAATTACAATCCTCGTGGGAATGACACTCGGTACTCAATAATCTATACTATAAAACGATAGGTGCACTTGCCTACGGTTTTAAAGATAGTTTTTGAGCCATCAAGTTTTTGGCGCCGTTTAAAGGGGATTGTAATATTAAGAACACCTTATTTTTGTTAATTTAATCATTTTTTTTATTTTATTTCATCATTTGTCTTTCTTTTTATCTATCTTTGTAAGTCTTGATTACACTTATCCTCTTTATTTACCGCATGCTGCATGCCTACTGTCGCCGAATTTAGAAGCGACACCGCCGGTAGCAACACAGAGGAAAGTATTAATACAAACCACGAGGAGGATTTTAACGAAGGCAATGATCCCGATATGGCGAATGAACAACAAAGAACCATGTACGACTATGCCAAGCCGCCTATGGACGGCACATCGCCTAGATCGTAAGGCCCGCCCTGCGGCCAATAATTTCAAATCAAACCGAATGTCATTCAAATGGTGCAACAATTTGTTCAATTCGACGCCTACCGGACAAAGATCCAAATAATCATATCGCGAATTTTCTCGAAATTTGCGATACCTTCAAAATAAATGGAGTCTCTGACGATGCCATCCGCTTCGCGTGTTCCCATTTACTCTCCCGGGACGGGCTAAACAATGGCTAAACACTTTACCGAAGGGAACAATTACAACGTGGAGCATTATGGCGTAAAAGTTCCTTCAAGTATTTTCCACCCGCCAAAATCGCACGATTGAGGAATGAGATCTCTTCATTCACTCAAGAGACGATGAGACCTTGTACGACACTGGGAGAGATTCAAGGAATTGCTCATGAAATGCCCCCATCACGGCCTTCCCATTTGGATGCAAGTCCAAACATTTTACAATGGGCTACTCTCATCGACGAGGCAAATGATTGATGCAAAGGGGGGGCGTTGAACAATAAAACACCCGGCCGCCAAGATCTCATAGAAGGAATGGCCATGAATGGCTATCAATGGCAATCCGTGCGAGGTAAACCTAACAAATCAGTGGGTGTTTATAATGCGGATGCAAGGTTACACTAGCCGCAGACAGTCGAAGTTTTGACCCAAAAGATCGACGATCTAGCAGCTCCTAAACCACCACCACCGCACGTTTTATCTTGTGAAACTTGCGGCGGATTGCATAATCATTAAGACCGCCACACACAATACCTCACGCCGACATGCTAATTATGTTGGGAATCAAGACAAAAATTACCCAAGTAATCCTTACAACAACACATATAATCCTGGTGGCGACAACATCCTAATTTCGGTTGGGAAATCAAGGCCAACCACGACCTAATCGCAATCCTGATCTACACACGTCTCCCGAATTTTAGCCAAATCAAGGTAAACTTAACTTGGAAGATCTTATAACAAAGTTTGTGCAATCAACAGATACCCGATTCCAGGCGGTGGAAACATCCTTGAGAAATCAAGAGGCATCTATCCATTATCTGGAAAACCAAATAGGCCAGATTGCGAAGATGATTTCCGAAAGGCCACAAGATAGTTTGCCGGGTAATACTGAGCCAAACCCAAGGGAACACGTAAAGGATCACCATCAGTTTTCCACATGAGCATGATTATGCCAATGCCGCCATGCGAAATACGTGGAGGATGACATGCCCAAAGAAAAGCTCATGAAAAAGGAGGTTGCGATCACAACCCAAGATCCTTACAAGTCTAACCGAAGAAGATATAAGGGAGGACAAATTTGGTAAATACCTTGATTCTTTCAAACAATTACATGCCAAAATTCCATTTGTTGACCCTCCTTCAAAGCATGTTAGGGATTTTAATGACATCATTCCTAGTGAAAATAAGCTTAACAAATTATCAAATGTGCAATTGAATGATAAATGTCCTTCCAATGAACTACCACAAAAATTTAATGATCCAGGAAGCTTTATTATCCCTTGCACAATTGATGGTTTACCTGTTGATAGGGCACTAGCCGACTTGGGAGCTAGTATCAATGGGATGTCTTATGAAACATTTAAGCATGTGGGATTAGGTGAACTTAAACCTATTAGGATGGACATTCAATTAGCCGATAAATCGATTAAACATCCTAGAGGTATTATTCATGATGTGTTAGTCAAGATTGATAAATTCGTGTTTCCAGTCGATTTCGTTATTCTTGACATGCATGATAATATAGAAGTTCCCTTAATTCTAGGACGTCCATTTTTGGCTACGGCAAAATCAATCATTGATGTGCATGAGGGAAAATTAACTTTGAGAGTGGGAGATGAACAAGTAATTTTTAAAATTCATGTTGATATTGAAAAAGATACTACTTGTTCTTTTGTCGATTCAATTCCTTTGCATGATGAGAAACTCTTGGAGAAAAATGTTGTTCAAAGTCCATGTTGGAAGCTTATGCCCAAAAAGGGGACCGAAAAGGTCGAAATGCACATTTTGAAGCTTGAGGTTGGGGGTAGTTCTCCTAAACACCAAAGGGATTTTCTTAAGTTTGAAGCTCTGCCCGACTAATCTTCACATTTAGGTGAGTTAGTCCAGCTATATGACTTTAAAGAAACGCTACCCGGGAGGCAACCCGATGTTTGTGTGCAATTGTTTTCATTTATTTTTATTTTTTTATTTTATTTTCTTTCAAAATAATCACAAGTCCTTAGAGTCATTTTCAAATCAGAAAAAAAAACTCTTGAACATCTTCTTGGTTGTCCTAATTGGGAATATTTGAGATTTCACGGTATTCGAGTTGTGTGTTGCTTAACTTTGATTAGGTATGAAGATGCGGTTGAAGGTCCCGCACAAAACAACCCAATGATCGCCCAACACCGATTCCACTATTGTAGTAAGGTCGTATTTTTTTTTCCACCTCTTTTATATCATTCTAATTTCTTTGGTTTTTGAGTGTTTGGTGTGTGTTTGTCCATTTTTTCTTTCACATTGAGGACAATGTGAATTTTAAAAGTTGGAGGTGGGTACAATAACATTTTCTAATGCTTGTATGCTTGTTTGTGAGAGATGTGTTTTTTATTTTTTATTTTTAACAAATTGAATGTTGCTAGTCAATAACTTGGCCCAATTATACCTACATTAACTTGTTAATTTGTGTTTTCAAGGTGAAGCAATTGATTGTCTAAGATAGATTGACGTGGATGCAGTCAAAATTTTGATGAGATTTCTAACACCATAAATACTTGATGTGTTAATGCATATACGACGATACCTAGCGCTATTAACATCTGAGAACTCGTGATTTAGTAGTGGTTAACTAATTGTTAAACCAAGCTTGCGAAAAAAAAGAGAAAGAGAAAAATGAAAAAAAAAAGAAAAAGAAGAAATGGACCAATCGAGGTTATACTCCTCTATTTGTTGTTGCTTAGTAACTAGGAGCATTCATGAGCCCCATGTTTGTCTTTTTACGTAAAACGGCGACACAAATATGAGTATGAAACCACCTAGGAGGTTTGAATAGAAATTCAAAATTTAAACCTAGTAGAAGCATGCTTGAAAGGTCCTAAAAAAAAAAAGAACGAAAAAGGGGAATGTATACTCCTTGACTTCTCATCCCAATAAAGTTCACGAAGCTTGGTTATATAAATAGTAGGCTAACTACAAAGATCTATTTAGTTCTTGTATTTTCATAGCATTATTGAATTGAAATTGTTCATAACTATCAATATTTGTGGAGTGATGATTTCAAGTCTCAATAATACCTACCGATATTACGGTCTTTCTTGACAATGATCGCTTTGCAAAACAATGTTTTTTTTTATCAATGGTTAATTCGGGTTGAGAAGGCTAAGAACTTGAATGCTTGTGTTCAATGTGTTGAAAAAAAAATTTGTGTGTTGTGATTTATTGAATCCCTCTTTTTGATATAATGTTTTGCTTGAGGACAAGCAAAGTTCAAAGTTGGAGGTGGTTTGATAAGGGTCTTTTTATGCATGTTTTATGTGTATATTTGAGTAGAATTCGAGTTATTTTATTGTTAGTTTTGTAAATTTTGATTGTACATAGTTCATATTACTCCGAGGTGCTTTTATTGATGTAGATTGACCATTCGGGGCTAATTTTGGTGAATTTCGGACCATGGATTCATGTCAAAACATATTGGGGAGTTTAAGGATGCAAAAACGCTCGAAATTCCAAGCCAAACGCGTCATTTCGGGGCCTTTTTGGTCCAACACGGGCGGGGTGTCGGGCAACACAGCCGTGTTCCGCACGGAGCTAAAAACTCGATTTTTTCGCACAAAACAGCCTCTCCGACACGGCCAGGCCGTGTTCCCCAACACGGTCGTGTCCGAGACACGGATGCCGGCCGTGTTGGGAAGCACGCCATGTCTCCCGATTCCCTGTGTGATAAAACAAAGACGGCCCGACTGCTTCGGGCGACACGGCGTGTCCGGCACTTTTCTCGCAACTTTTCCATGCGAAAATTATGGAAAACTCACCTACCAAGCTTTTTGACCATTTTTATACACCTTTAACACCCAATTTTGTCGCAACATGTCCCCATATTCCCTCAATCATCAATTGAGTACAAGAATTCACCAACCAACAATGAAAATGGAGGCAATTGTTTAACAAAAGAGAGTACTATCAATGTATTGGTTGCTATAAAAGCCAAGGGTTGAAGTTGGGAGAGGCATTCATTAGATACTCAGGAAATATTCATTGTATTCATTTCATTAAGTAGAATTGGGATCAAGGAGTCTTGGAGGAGAAAGCTTGGGGCAATATTGGAGAAGAAGGCTTGAAGCAACATCATCAATCAAGAAAGAAGTCAATTGAGATTTTGAGAAAGATAAGTACACCATGTCTACAATACTTAAATCTTCTTGTGTAATTTATTCTTTGGTCAAAATCATGTGCAGCTAAACTCCTAGTGTTTGAATGTAATAAACTCTAGAATGGATTTGTGATTAAGGTGTGTATGTTTTTTTAATAAAATCTTCATATTTTGTGTGATTCACTTATATTATGCTTCGTTCATTCGAATTGATATATGCGCAATATTGATTTGAAGTTTATTTTTCATCCGGGAAATCGAGAGATTCATGGTGAAATAGAACCTATATAAGTGAAAAGAGTTGCATGCAATCCTAGATATATGACGACATAAATCTTCTGAATTAGGGTCAAACCTAATATGGGAATTCACAAATCGTTATAATGTTGTCTTGGGGGTTTTAACTAGAAAGAGATTTCAGTTAATCAACTGGAGATTAGAAGTTTTTCGCCTTGAGAAAGGGTTTAACTTAAATTGGGAATTTCTACGGTCCACAAGACATGAGATTTTATTAAAAGAGGTTGGTTTTTGCTTAAGGGCTTACGGTTGTATTTTTAACTTGTCAAATCACAAAAATATTCTAGAGGGATTTACATTCAAACACATTTCTATCTCTTGATTTCTTATTTTACAAATCTTTATTCATTTTTACAATTTATAATTTGTTTTCCTTTTTCATCAAACAAAAACTCTGAAAATTGTTAGATTAAATAGTAAAAAGACGGTAATTATTAGTACTTACAATCCTCGTGGGAATGACACTCGGTACTCAATAATCTATACTATAAAACGATAGGTGCACTTGCCTACGGTTTTATAGGTAGTTTTTGAGCCATCACCTACTATGAGCAAGATGGTCATTGTTTTGGTGCAGGGTTGTCACCAATGTCAGTTATGCAAACATGAAACACAAAAGGCTGCATGCTTGTTGCAACCACTCCCTATTCCCACTCAGGCTTGGCAGCATCTCACTATGGATTTTATTGATCAGTTACCTATTTCAAATGGGTTTAGCACTATTTTGGTGATAGTTGACAGATTCACCAAGTTTTCACACTTTGTGGCTCTCAAGCATCTTTACACTGCTTCTACCGTTGCTCAGCTTTTCATTAAAAATGTCTACAAGTTGCATGGGTTACCTCAGTCCGTGGTTACTGATCAGGACAAAGTGTTTACTAGTCACTTTTGGCAGCAGTTATTTAAGGCTTTGGGAGTTAATCATCATTTGAGCACTGCTTACCATCCTCAGACTGATGGACAAACTGAGAGGGTTAATCAATGTCTTGAGGCTTATTTGTGATGTATGTGTGGGTCTAGTCCGAAGCAATGGGTGCATTGGTTGCCTTATGCTGAGTACTGGTACAATACTTGCTTTCACTCAGCTATTCACATGTCTCCTTTTGAAGCTTTATATGGCTACAAACCCACACCTCTCGCCCTTCTCCATGAGTTACATACTTCAGTGGTCGGAGTGGAACAAACGATTCAACTGCAGCAAGTGATTCAGCAACAATTACGACACTTTCTCCTTCAGGCACGAGAACGAATGAAGAAGTTTGCTGATAAACATCGCTAGGAACGGGTCTTTCAAGTTGGTGATTGGGTGTACTTGAAATTAAAACCTTATCGACAGCTATCCTTGCATAACTCCAAATTATGGAAACTCAGTCCGAAGTTTGCTGGTCCGTTTCTAGTTCTTTAGAAGGTGAGATTGGTGGCTTATAGGCTTCAACTCCCAGCTGATGCCAAAATCCATCTTGTGTTTCATGTCTCGCTGCTCAAGAGAAAAATTGGCCATGATGCATCTGTTTCGTCTGACCTTCCTGTGTTTGATGATGATGGTAAGGTCCTGTTACACCCTGTTGCTATCTTGGACAGGCGTTTGGTGAAGCGGAATAATCATGGGGTTCCTCAGGCATTGATTTGATGGGCTCACTTACTGGTGGACGAGGCTACATGGGAGGATGTTGATGTCATCACTAAGCAATTCCCTCATCTGTTGTCTTGAGGGCAAGACAGTTCTTAAGGGGGGTATTGTTACGCAGGGCAGTAATAAGTCGCATTTCACTTTTGTTAATTTCATTAGCAACTAGCATTACGACGTTGTTTCCACATGTTACTTAAGATGGGGAAGTTGGTTGTATTTGGCAGTTTTGACAGTTATCAACAACAGAATTCAGCTCTTTCTCTCTCTAGTCTCGATCTCTCTCTCTCAAATTCTTCTCTCTCAGCTATCTAACTAACAACCATTCAGATTTTCACATTAGAAATTTAGACTTTTTTTTTTCTCGACACTTCTAGCAATTGGACTACAAGTTTTTTTGACATTTTTATTGTCTGTATCTGTATGGTACAAGTCCTTGAATTTATTCTATGTTTTGACAAAATTGTGTCAAATTTTGCGTATTCGCTTGCTATTTTTCCATCTTTTCTAGTGTTGGAAAATGAATTTAATTTGATAATTTATTGGTTTTGATAATTTATTGGATTTTCGTGTGAAAACTGGAATTATATAAATATATTTTTCAAAAAATACGATTATTATTTTAAACCAACTTCTAGTTTTAGGGTTGTTTTCATTTTTTTTTTCTGTGAGAAGGTAGTTTTAGGGTTTTTTTTTTAGAAGATAGTTTTAGGGTTGTTGACTAATATATCAATTGGCAATTGTCCCATCATTCCTTCATAACTCAGCCGCCTTTTCCATTTTTTCCCATCGTCGCCGACTGTTGGAGTTCTTTTAAATGAGCAGCTTGTATGTTCAGCTAGTAAAAAAAATTTAAATTTGTTAGTCAATGGGGATCAATCTTGTGCTCTAATGGTTGAGACTAGGGGTATGCACGGTACGGGACGGTTCAGAGATTTGGAAATCTCCAGAACCGTCCCGAAGTTCGGAGATCCTGAAAATAAATCTCCAGAACCGAACTATAGAAAAAAATCTCCGTCATGAACCGTACCGAAAGTTCGGTACGATTCGGGACGGAGATTCGGTTCTAATGGGACGGTACGGTTCGGTTCAGTTCGTGACGGAGATTCGGAGATTAGCCATAAATAATACATACAAATTTGGAAAAAAAAATCAATATAAAAATCACCAAACGAATATACTTCTAGAGTTCTTCTCTTTTTAGCGTAGTCTCAAAATAAAAACTAAAATTATAATAGATAACACAATCCAAAATTCTAAATTAATAACCTCTATAATTCAATAATAGTCTATTATTTGGGCAATTATCATTCTATTGACATAGAACAAATATAATTAACTAATAATTTTTATAACTTAACATGAAATAAAAACTTGTATAAATTTACAATTTCAATGGCTCATACTTAACATAATCAATAAAATTATATTTAGAATTTATGTGATGTGGTAAAAAAAATCAAAATATGATCTTTTTATATTGTTATAATATGGTACTATTACTTGTTTCTCTTTCAAGTGCAATTTACTAATCATTTAATTAATTTCAATTTCAAACAATTTACTCTATTATTAATATCAAAGTTTTTTAAAATTCATAATAGTTGCATTATTATAATTTTTTTTTCTTCCAGAAATATGTTTTATATTCAATTTAATTTCAAATAGTTTGTAGTTAATTCAGTATAAAAAGAAATACTATATAGAAATAATGTATATGTATTTATATAAAATATTTTTAATCGGTTCTAGCTTCGGGTCCTTGGTTCGGAGTGGTTCGATACGGTTCTCGGTACGGGTATTTGAAAAATCTCCAGAACCGTACCATAAATATTTTCGGTACGGTACGGTTCAGGGAAAGTCAAAAAGTCAATGGATATTTTCGGTTCGGAGATCTTTAGGTCCGGATATCGGTTCGGTTTCAGTAATCTCCAAGTCCCGTGCACAACCCTAGTTGAGACATGTGTTGTAAGGATGAATGACTCGGATTGGATCTCATACGGATGCGTGTGTCCCCTCCCCAAGTTCCCCCCATTGTACTAAAAAAAATGTTACTCAATGAACCCAACTTGGATGCATTTCATGTATTTATATCCTTTTATTACTTTTTTACTATTGCGTAGAGCTGGTATTTTGGGCTTGACCTAGTGACTCGGCTCTCACGGTCCGACAATTCGATTAGATTTAGTCCTAAATTTGGAGATCCAAAAAGAATCGGGCCTTTTTGGCCCGATCGACCCAACTAATCCAAAACAAAATACACTATTAAAGTGGACCCTGGAAATAGCCAACAGGTTGTACCCGACGGGTTGAGAGTTACAATTAGGCATGTTGTCATATCCATAGATGAACATTGTGCCTAAAACACATTATCGGATCTTGCATCAAAGTAACTATCTTTAGAGCATCTCCAACAGTCAACTGTATTTTTGTTTAGGTTTACACTATTTTAGAGGAAAATTTAGAGGAATTCAAGATTCAACTTCATTAGTCAACTGTATATTTCACTCTAAATTGGAATATTCCACTTTCTTTGTTATAT
This sequence comes from Rehmannia glutinosa, assembly GCA_016081115.2. NCBI lineage: Eukaryota > Viridiplantae > Streptophyta > Magnoliopsida > Lamiales > Orobanchaceae > Rehmannia > Rehmannia glutinosa. The sequence goes on along the minus strand of JABTTQ020002412.1, from coordinate 481,387 downwards.
TGGATTTTATGTGTATTATTTTATGATAATCTTATTTTAATTTAATGTATTTTAGGTTATTTGATGGCTAATTTGATGGTTTATGGCAAATGCCACAAATTTTTGCGAAACTGGGGTGGATTGGGAGGGTTTTGATGTTTTAAGTGTAGGCACACATGGTATTGGCGCCTACTGCAAGTTTTTTTTTATTTTTTATATTCTGACAAAACTGGCGCCTACTACCTCTTTTTTTTTCTTTTTTATTCTTGAAAATTAAATTTAAATATTAAATAAATACACAATTTTTGGATAACTAGAATGTGAAATATCACTGAATGAAAATGCAATCAATCGGTACATGAACAATCGAAACACTACACGATTGATCTTGACATGAAGAAGAACTTGATTGCTCAGCATTAGGTCGTGATGCCAAATAACATAGCGTAGAGGTGAGCCGACAAGTTGCTTGAGTTGGAGAAATTCCGATTATTCGCATACCGGTATAAAGGGTATAATTGGAAAATTTGCAGACTTACTTGTTCGCCTATATTTTTAGCTTCACCGCAAGTGTACGACGTTCATTATCGAATAGGGTAGCAAGGTCGTAACCACGGAGACTAATAAATCAATAGGCTAAGTATTGAGCCAAGATAGTTTTACTTTTATTTAGACGATCAATATTTGATGGTTGTTGTTTTGAGATTAAGACAATTTCAATCACTAAAACACAAGAATACAATAACACAAATGAAAGAAGTATCAAGATGATGAAATGGATTTCCGAGTTAAGGTTTCGATTAACAATCCTCTTGTTGTCCGATTTAATCAAGCCACGTTATTATCATTATTCCTATAAGACGATCACAAAGCTATTTTATCCTCCCTCTCGAGATGCATATAAAATGTAGATTGAAATATCTATGCTAGCATCTCTACTCAACATAAGATATACAACTCCCAAATGCACAAAAGATCAAATGTCCTCACAACATTCACAAATCTCTCGATTCATGCAAATATTCATGTCAAGTACTCAAGATCTAATATTGAAACTCATCTCTCGAATTATGAATCAATATATCAAACATGTTAAATCATTGGCCAAGTGATAAAACAAGAATAAGCTCAAAGTACTCAAATAGGCTTCAAGATAATAACTTCAACCAAGATTAAAACATCCAACAAGAGTTCATTAATCTACTTCCAAAATCCGAAATCACAAGAGTTTAGCTACACATAATTAAACAACTTACACACAAAGTGTTCAAAGTCATTACAAATGAAACTAAAAGAGTGAAACTAAAAGAGAAGCAAGAAAACTTAGGAACGCGACAATCTCTCGATATATCTCCGTTCTTCAAGCTCCGATGCAACCCGATTGTCTCCTTGATGTCTCCTTCCAAGAGTTGACTCTTGCCTTGTGTTGTAGATCCCAAAAATGCCGAATGTCCTTGTGTGCGCCCCCAAAAGCCTTTTTATACCTCCCATCATGTTTAGGGCTTAATAATGTCAGACATGGGATTCCAGCGCAGACGACGGGGGTGGTGCGCCCACGCACGGGTTACCCGTGCGCCACCCTGCTGGAATACCCCAACTCTCTGTAGGGCGCACGGGTGGTGCGTCGGAGCACGGCCTACCCGTGTGCCACTCCGGTGAGCTACTCTGACTCTCTGTAGGGCGCACGGGTGGTGCGCCCATGCATGGGCTACCCGTGCGCCATGCTGCAGCTTCAATCATCCTTATACAGGGGTGCACGGGTGGTGTCTTGAGGCACGCCCAACCCGTGTGCCCCCTGTCTCTTCCGTGAACGCTCAACTTTCGCTCTTTTAGGCTTCACTTTTCGTATATCCACTCAATTCTCCGCGTTTCTACTTTGCTTTCCTCATATTCTTATTCAATTAGCTTCAAATATCATGAAATTCCTACAAAATAAGCAAAGTGTAATATCTTTTCCACAAGGAGTGAATATGTAACATTTAACGCGAGTATATGCATGTTTACTTATCATTATAGCTCGAAATATGCCTCAAAATACATGCAAAACTCACGCCTATCAAAATCCCCCAAACTTAAACTGTTGACCGTCCCGATCAACAATATTTAGAACACGATAAAGCACAACAGGGAGATAAAGATAACAACGCACACCGAGAATCTACAAGAAAATCCAAATTGTTCGTCATGAATGCTGAGTACAACTCAATCAAGCCTCAAATATCTAATCAAAGAACACGCCTCAAATAAAACAAAGTGAAACGCTCTGAATCCAACTCTCAAAGTTAAGTGTATACTCTCATCTCACGAGGTTATAGGACGTGTTTACGCTCAAATCAATTCGATGTCGCAAAATTACCATAGGCTTGCAATTTGTCTCATATCTCCGCCACGAGAGTGTATGCAATTTGTGAATCATAAAGGACTTTCTCCTTTGGTTGTAATGAAGGCTCTTTGGTTTAGGTAGGAAATTTTTGGATAAAGTGACTCAAACTCGAGTGTATAGACCGATGAGCATATCAATCATTTTCATTACAATCCCATATGCTACTCCAATCATCCCTCATTTTTATCAACTTCGTTTATCTCCATTTCCTTATTTTCTTTTGAGAATCACCTCCATTCACAATCCTTCGCCCCCCAAGTTTATCAACTTTTCAATCCTTTTTTTTTTTTTTCCATTTGTGCATTTTCAACATCTTTCCTTCCTCTTTTTATTCCATTTAACCAAGTATGCCCAATTATCTTATTTTTCAATTCCCACCCATTCAACCTCGTTCATTCCCCTTTTACTCAACGTTATACATTCGAGTTTAAGGTGATGGAAATATAGAAAGATCAAGGGTTAAATTTGTGGTTATCAAAGAAATAGGCTATAGGCTCAACTTGGCTAACTAGGAGTTTTCACATTTTTAGGTAGGCAAAAGGCATGAAAGGCTAGCAAAGATGACCTTTAATCACATTCACAATTCACATACACATGTGGCCTTGACAGAGATACCCAAGCAAGTTCTAGAATTTTAATCAACATGAATGATACACTCAAATTACAACAAGATCGCACAAGATATAAGCGATGTAAAGGCTCAAAGCTCACAGGCTTGTCAAAATATAATTCAAAGCATCACACCAAGTTTTTCATATCAACATGCTCAAAGTTATCTATTCAAGGCTCAATCAATCCATAAACAACATCTAATCCCAACAATATGAATTTTCAATCAACACACAACAACAACTTGCAACATGCTTGGTCAACTCACTCTCTAACCACTACGAAAGCAATAGACGTGCTAAAGCTATAAACGTGCTCTAATGCAAATGCAACCTAGAATGCTCTAATGCAACTATATGAAACACAAAATGCATGATTTTTTTTTTCATATCCACATTTTTCATGTATTAAAATACTATCTCTCCCCCCAAACTTGAATGAAATTATAGTGTCCTAAGGGGAAAAATAGAATTTCAATAACAAAAAGTGGGGATATACCTGAATCACTGCGGCGGTGGTGGTGGGAAGTGGCCTTGAGAAATATGCCACATTTGTAGCTATTGGAGCACTTGCCACGTCTCTTCGGAACGCCGCTCCGATCGCTCGCTGAACGCGAGAAAATCAGCCCTACATTGAAACACACCAAAAATACAACAAAACACACAAATCACACTCATTAATAAAAACACGCAAACACGTTGGGTTGCCTCCCAACAAGCGCTATATTTAACGTCTTTAGCTTGACGCCTGTTTTGTTAAATTACGGGCCGCGCAAGGTGGTGGATGTCACTTCCTCTTGATTCTCTCGGTGGAAATAGTGCTTAATCCGTTGGCCATTTACCATGAAAGTCTCGCCTTCTTTTGTTAACAATTCTACAATCCCAGGTGGGTTCAACACTTTCTTTATCATGAATGGCCCCGCCACTTAGACTTGAGTTTTCCGGGAAAAATTTAAGGCGTGAATTGTATAGAGCACCGGTTCTCCCAGAAAACTCTCTTTTCTTGATCATCTTATCATGCCACCTCTTGGTTCTCTCCTTGTAAATTCGAGAATTTTCGTAAGCTTCATCCCGGAATTCTTCTATCTGATTCAAATGAAGTAACCTTTCCTCACCGGCTTTCTGAAAATCCAGATTCAGTTTCTTAACCGCCCAAAATGCTTTGTGCTCTAATTCTACCAGTAAATGGCACGACTTACCAAAAACAAGTTGATATGGAGATGTGCCCACCGGTGTTTTATATGCATTCCGGTATGCCCACAGAGCATCATCCAATTTTAACGCCCAATCCTTTCGGTTGATGTTCACCGTCTTTTCAAGGATTTGTTTGATCTCCCTGTTAGCCCACTTCTGCTTGTCCATTGGCTTGTGGATGATATGCCAATGCAACTTTATGTTTGACTCCATATTTTGCCAACAAGTTGCTCATCAGTTTGTTTACAAAATGCGACCCTCCATCACTAATTAAAGCTCGTGGAGTGCCGAATCTAGTAACGATGTTTTTCTTAAGGAAGCGCATGACAACTTGAGCATCATTTGTTTTGGAAGGAATCACCTCTACCCAACGGGATACATACTCCACTACAAGTAGAATATATTGATATCCCGAAGATGATGGAAACGGGCCCATAAAATCAATCCCCCACACATCGAACAACTCCACTTCAATTATGTTGGTCATTGGCATCTCGTGCTTCCGTGAAATGTTTCCCATTCGCTGACACCTATCACATTGTTGCACAAACAAATAACAGTCATTAAATAAAGTGGGCCAATATAGCCCACTTTGCAATACCTTCGGTGCGCGTGGGACCAAAATGTCCGCCGATGGTGAAGAGTGACATCTGTTGTTGGACTCTCCCCCCATTCTTCTTGAGGTATGCATCTCCTTATGATTTTATCCGCGCACCTCTTAAAGAGTAGGGGTCATCCCACATGTAGAACTTTACATCATGTAAGAATTTCTTCTTGTGATACGATGATAGATCCTAGGTAAAACTCCTACGTGACGAAATAGTTTACAAAGTCCGCATACCATGGGAACTTTGCCTCAATCATGAGTAATCTTTCATCGAAACTCCTCTTTGATCAATCCCGCACTACCTCCTTTTGCTCCTTCTTGATTTTCTAATCGAGACAGATGATCCGCTACCACGTTCGCATCCCTTCCTGGTCCTTGATTTCCACATCAAACTCTTGCAATAATAAAATCCATCGAATTAACCTCGGTTTTGCATCCTTCTTGTCAAAAAGGTATTTGATAGCCGCATGGTCGGTGTGCACAATCGTCTTTGTCCCGATCAAGTAAGATCGAATTTATCAAATGCGAAAACAATCGCCAACATTTCTTTTTCGGTTGTGGTATAATTCTCGCTGAGCACTTTGCTAACGCTCGACTTGCATAGTAGATGGATCGAATAATTTTCCCCTCTTTTGACCGAGAAAGTCCCAACCGCATAATCGCTTGCATCACACATTAGCTCAAATGGTTGACTCCAATCTGGGGCGGCGAGTATAGGTGTGGTTACCAATCTTTGTCTTCAACGCGTTTTGAACGCCCGCAAACATTCATTGGAAAAAATGAAAGCATCATCTTTTTCTAGCAATTGCTCGGGGCTTAGAAATTTTAGAAAAGTCACGGAAAACCTTCTCAGAAAATCCGGCATGGCCTAAGAAGCTCCGAATGGCTTTCTCGTTTGTAGGAGGTGGTAACTTCTCAATTGCTACAATTTTTGCCCGATCAACTTCCAAACCTGCAGAAGAGACTCGATGACCAAGTACAATGCCATCGCGTACCATAAAATGGCACTTTTACCAATTTAGTACTAGATTGGTCTCTTCACATCGCCGCAAAACTAGGGAAAGATTGTGTAGGCAATTATCAAAAGAATTATCGAACACAGAGAAATCGTCCACAAACACCTCCATAACTTTTTCAATAAGGTCGTGAAATATAGCCATCATACAATGTTGGAAAGTAGCAGGTGCATTACATAAACCAAATGGCATGCGACGAAATGCAAATGTGCCATATGGACATGTAATTGTTGTTTTCTCTTGGTCTTCCTACAATCAATCATGATTTGATTGTACCGGAATAACCATCTAAAAAGCAATAATAATCATAACCTGCAAGACGATCCAACATCATATCGATAAAGGGGAGGGGAAGTGATCTTTTCGAGTGGCATCATTAAGTTTTCTATAATCAATACATATTCGCCACCCTAACAATTCTAGTAGCAATTTGTTCCTCGTTTTCATTTTTTACCACTCATTGTTCCCCTTTTTTCTGGTACCACTTGTACCGACTCACCCATGAGCTGTCGATATCGCATAAATGATACCGCATCCAACCATTTTAACACTTCATTCCTAACCACATCTTGCATAATAGGGTTTAGTCGTCTTTGGTTTTGCACTCGATGGTTTATAAACATCTTCCATCCGAATTTTATGCATCACAATGGATGGACTTATGCCTTTTAAATCGCTTATAGACCATCCTAGTGCCGACTTATGTTTTTGTAAAACCCTTAACAGTTTATCAAGTTGAGTAGGAGTGAGAAGAGCTGAAACGATTACCGGATTTGCGTTATTTGCTCCAAGGAATGTATATTTGAGGTGTTCAGGTAATTGCTTGAGTTCTGTAGTCGGTGTTGGTATCTCGCATCACGCACGGGCCGACCATGCGCTGCAAGACGGGTCGTGCGCTCTTCGAGAGCTCAACCCGTCTCTCGCATCACGCACGGGCTGACCATGCGCTTGCGCACGGGTCGTGCGCTCTTCAGAGAGCTCAGCCCGTCTCTCTGCATCACGCATGGGCTGACCATACGCCTACGCACGGGTCGTGCGCTCTTCAGAATGTTCAACCCTTATTTCAGTCCTTGCGTTCTCGCCTCGTGCACTATTAGGTAGTTCCTGTATATGATCTAAGGCACAAACATAGTCGTACAAATCTTGATTATCAAAATCAAGTACAACACTCGACATTGAGCACGAGTGGGTTAGACCAAATTCCAAATCATCTGTAGACAATGTGTGATCAACATAATCCTCAATGCATGAACTAACTATATCCAAAAATTTACAACTCTCTACCGAATCATGGAATTTCATTGCCTTATATATAGAAAATAAAACATGCTCATCATTAACACGTAATGTCAGCTCACCTTTTTGCATGTCTATTAAGGCCTTACCTGTTTCTAAGAAAGGGCGTCCAAGTAACAGTGGAACGTCTCGATCTTCTTCCATATTTAATACCAAGAAATCCACGGGGAATATAAATTTATCAACTTTTACCCGTACGTCTTCAATAATTCCTCTTGGATGTGTAAGTGATTGGTCTGCAAGTTGCAATGTCACCGCTGTTGGTTTCACGCCGCCTAATCCAAGTTTCACGAAAATGGACAAAGGCATCAAATTAATACTTGCCCCTAAATCACATAACGCTTTATTAAAGAAATTACCACCAATAGCACAGGATAGTGAAACTCCCCGATCTTTAAGTTTTTGTGGTAGCTTCCTTTGATAATTGCGCTACATTCTTCTCACAAATTCACCGTTTCAAAGCTTGTCATCTTCCGCTTTTTGACATAACATCCTTAAGAAATTTCGCATAGTTCGCAGATCTGTTCTAGTGCGTCTGCAAAAGGAATGTTAATGTGCAATTTCTTAAATATATCAAGGAATTTGGCAAATTGATCATCAAGCTTTTTCTTTTGAAATCTTTGAGGAAAAGGAAGAGATATAGGCAACTCGGATATGTTTGAGCTAGATGATGATTTTTGCTTTTCACCCTGTTTGTCCTGCCTCTTTGTTCTCTTTTTTTCCTATTTTCTTCAATATCATCCTTCATCACAGATTCTCCTGCTTCCGACCTAGATGCTTCATCCGACGCTTTTCGGACTCCCAGTTTTTCTTTAGGCCCCTCATATGCCGTACCGCAAACGAATTGCTTTGCATTGTTCCTTAGGATTCATTTCCGTATTACTCGGAAATTGACCCTTTTGATGTTGACCACCCACAATTGTAGCCAATTGCCCCATTTGATTCTCCCAGGTTCTTTATCGAGCTTGTCACTTGTTGTTCTAACTTATCCATCCGAAGATCTTGCTTAGCGAGCGCTCCTCGTGTCATTCATGAAAGCATTAGATTGATTTATGAAAGAGGTGAGTGCATCTTCCAACGACGATTTGCCGCTCCATTACCGCCTCCACTCGAAGCATTGAATCCCGTGGAGGTTGTAACACATTTTTGTATTTGCATAGGAAAAATTTTCATGATTTCTCAACCCTGGATGGTAGTGCGTTGGGTTTGAATTATTCCTAAATTGTTTGAAATTCCTTATTCACATAATTTACCTTTTCCATCGGATATAGAAGAGCTTCACTACCCGTGCTCGCACCGCTTCCTCGCCCCTTCGTAAATACATTCAATTGAGTTGTCAAAGCCGCTTACTTGTGCCAACAATGTTTTGATAGGGTCCGAATCGAGATTTCGCTACTCGTTGTACATTGGATCTTTCGGATGGCCATTGGTAATCTGTTCATGGCCATTTCCTCAAGAAGATTTAAGGCATCTTGTGGAAACCTTGCCAACAATGCTCCTCCCGCGGCATCAACAAAGGCCCTCGTTTGCCCCATTAAACCATTGTAAAAAAACATAGTTGTTGATCTTCCTGAAAGCCGTGTTGTGGACATCTTCTTAACAAATCCCTAAATCTTTCCCAAGCTTCGTACAAAGGCTCGGAATCAAATTGTCGAATTGAGTAATCTCACTTTTGAGTGCAAAGTTTTGCTTGGTGGAAAGAATTTAAACAAAAACTTCCGGCTTAGCTCGTCCCATGTGCTTACACCGCCTTGCGTCAAAGTACCCAACCAATTTCTCACTTTATCCCTTAAAGAGAATGGGAATAGGCGCGATCTTATGGCGTCATCCGAGACTCCGTTCATTTTGATCGTATTGCATATTTGGATAAAATGCGCAAGGTGAGAGTTAGGATCTTCGATTGCAAACCCCCAAATCGATTCTCGATGCACCATATTGATTAGTGCCTTTGAGTTCGAAGTTGTTGGCATTGATAGGAATATGGGCAATACCACCGTAATTACGATTCGTTTGTGGTCGAAAGTAATCACGAATGGCTTCTTTGTTGAACCGATCGGTAACTCGTTTCCACCATTGTTTGGCGGTATTGGTAACTCATTCAAATCCCCCATTATCGATTGTGTTGTCTTTCACTTCGCCTAGTGGTAGACTGATTCTCCTCGCGAAAGCCTCAACTTCCTGTATGAGCGGTATTAAGTCCCCCCGCTTAGAACGCGTGTTCATGCACTACCTGGACCACTAGAAGAAACAAGTCAAATAATGTGGAATTCAAGTCACATAAAAACAAAATAAATAAAATAAAAAAAATGTCTAAATTAAGAATAATTCTATCTATCGCAATATTAGCACCATAAATTGTATTAGTCCCCGTCAACGGCGCCAAAAACTTGTTCGCCTATATTTTTAGCTTCACCGCAAGTGTACGGCGTTCATTATCGAATAGGGTAGCAAGGTCGTAACCACGGAGACTAATAAATCAATAGGCTAAGTATTGAGCCAAGATAGTTTTACTGTTATTTAGACGATCAATATTTGATGGTTGTTGTTTTGAGATTAAGACAATTTCAATCACTAAAACACAAGAATACAATAACACAAATGAAAGAAGTATCAAGATGATGAAATGGATTTCCGAGTTAAGGTTTCGATTAACAATCCTCTTGTTGTCCGATTTAATCAAGCCACGTTATTATCATTATTCCTATAAAACGATCACAAAGCTATTTTATCCTCCCTCTCGAGATGCATATAAAATGTAGATTGAAATATCTATGCTAGCATCTCTACTCAACATAAGATATACAACTCCCAAATGCACAAAAGATCAAATGTCCTCACAACATTCACAAATCTCTCGATTCATGCAAATATTCATGTCAAGTACTCAAGATCTAATATTGAAACTCATCTCTCGAATTATGAATCAATATATCAAACATGTTAAATCATTGGCCAAGTGATAAAACAAGAATAAGCTCAAAGTACTCAAATAGGCTTCAAGATAATAACTTCAACCAAGATTAAAACATCCAACAAGAGTTCATTAATCTACTTCCAAAACCCTAAATCACAAGAGTTTAGCTACACATAATTAAACAACTTACACACAAAGTGTTCAAAGTCATTACAAATGAAACTAAAAGAGTGAAACTAAAAGAGAAGCAAGAAAACTTAGGAACGTCGATAATCTCTCGATATATCTCCGTTCTTCAAGCTCCGATGCAACCTCGATTGTCTCCTTGATGTCTCCTTCCAAGAGTTGACTCTTGTCTTGTGTTGTAGATCCCAAAAATGCCGAATGTCCTTGTGTGCGCCCCCAAAAGCCTTTTTATACCTCCCATCATGTTTAGGGCTTAATGTCAGACATGGGATTCAGCCACAGACGACGGGTGGTGCGCCCACGCACGGGTTACCCGTGCGCCACCTGGAATACCCCAACTCTCTGTAGGGCGCACGGGTGGTGCGTCGAGCACGGCCTACCGTGTGCCACTCCGGTGAGCTACTCGACTCTCAGGGCGCACGGGTGGTGCGCCCATGCATGGGCTACCCGTGCGCCATCTGCAGCGGCTTCAATCATCCTTATACGAGGGGTGCACGGGTGGTGTCTTGAGGCACGCCAACCCGTGTGCCCCTGTCTCTTCCGTGAACGCTCAACTTTCGCTCTTTTAGGCTTCACTTTTCGTATATCCACTCATTCTCCGCGTTTCTACTTTGCTTTCCTCATATTCTTATTCAATTAGCTTCAAATATCATGAAATTCCTACAAAATAAGCAAAGTGTAATATCTTTTCTACAATGAGTGAATATGTAACATTTAACGCGAGTATATGCATGTTTACTTATCATTATAGCTCGAAATATGCCTCAAAATACATGCAAAACTCACGCCTATCATTACTCACTTTTGTATTCTGATTTGTAAAATATTCGAATATATAATAGTCAATTTGAATATTTTTATTCAAAATTATAATCTATTTTTATTGTTGGAAGATAATATGTTTTCTTGATTCTTTTCAATTTTGTAAATTACGTTATATATAATTGAACATAAATATAAAAGTTAACAATAAAATCTTAATTAAAAAAACATAAACCACATAACTAATTATATAAATTAGATATTATAATCATATAAACAAACAAAAAAATGCCAAAAAAAAAAAGAAATAAACTATTTAGCACCGAATAGTGAACCACTAAATGTGGTGGTGCACTGTTCATCCCCTCAATTTGGCGTGAGACTTGGAGACTGGAGGACTGTTGGAGTAGAGATTGTACTCAATTTTATCGGAAACCCCTATTTTTTGGGTGTGTTGAAGATGCTCTAAATGCATAGCTCACATGGTTAAATTCATCAAGATTTAGTTCAGAAAATTGAGTGGTTATGGATTTATTGTGCAAATAACCATATAATTTTTAATGTGATTAACTATTTGCAATAATTGAAGAAAATCTAAGTATAAGATAAAGTAGAAGATGGCAAAATAAAAATAAAAAACTATTTATTTCCACAATAAAGTGATAAACTTGCAACATTTATTTTCTTCAACTAAATAAATGGGATTATTATCTTTACCTTAAAAGGAAATTATGACAAGTCTAGCAAAATTGTAATTTTGGTCCCATGACTAGCGGGGAGCGGCGAAATTGGTCCTAAAAATATCACATTTTGCAAAAAAAACCCTTATAGTTATAAGAAATCACGAATTCAATCCTTTTCTTCCACCCAAAAATAAATACTTTGCAGGAAAATGTGATGTGATTCACGCAAGATGGATGATCCGCTCTTAAAGCCAGAGGTACAATCGTGTTAGGAAAGTTCTGCTCTAATTTCCCGCTTTCATGGAATCATATTCTTAACCTTGTCCTAATTCCATGGTTTCTTCACTCGCATACACATAATTAGACATTGTATACGCACAATCGCCGAATGAATTTCGAGATGGAAGATGCGAAGTTAGATACTCTGGACGCCGAAGAGGAATTCGACGACGCGCTCCATAGATTCCCATTCAATGATTGTGAAGAAACATTTGCTGATCCAATCGAATCAAATGGTGGCGTGTCAATCCCAGTTTCAATTCCTAAGGCGTTGCCGGATGTTATAACCGTGCCTCCGGTGAATCTACGTCGCCGGAGATCACTCTCTCATCGTAAATCCTCCGGTGGCGACTCACTGGAGTTGTCAAGGCCCAACTCATCGGTATGTTCAGATAATTTTCTAAACTCTAGAGATGATGAAATGACGCTTTCTTGCAAAATTAAGGAGTGTGAGAAAAAAATGGAAAATGAGAATTCTGATTCTGTGGAGCTCAAGCACAGCATGGAGAGTGCAAAAGATTTTTTATGTGGCCAGAATAATCAAAAGAATGATGAAAGTTCCACCCTGACTGATGCAAATAATAATGTAGGGGACAGTTTATTTAGGGATGAATTGGATTTGAGAGAAAACCATGAAGCACATACAAGCCTGCTTTTGACTTTAGCTGGCCTAATGATAAAGGCAGTCAGCTTCCAGATTGATTTGCTAGTCAAATTGTTTATGTTTCCCTTATTGTTAACTTATTACATGTACATGCTTGTGTTTGATCCATGTGGGGTTTTGAAACGAGGGGGATTGTTTTTAATTCAGAAAATGAAAACAAGTTGGAATCTCGTATTAGAAAATGTGCCATCGTTTGTGTATGAATGGTTGAAAGAACACAAAGCAATATGGAAATTAGGTTTGAAGTGCGGTTGGGGATTAGTGTGGTCCAGTTATGTTTGTGCAGTATTGGCGGGATTGTTGGTGTCGGCGTTTGTGTTGGGCAGTTTACTGATGAGTGGGACGGTGGAGGAGCCAATGAGAATAAAGAGAAGTTTGAACTTTGATTATACAGAGAAGAATCCGGTGGCATTTGTACCAATAGTAACACACCCAGAACTGAGCCATGATATATATCTTGGAGAGAATCCTGGAATTGTTAAGGATAGCGTATCAAGGGCTATAACACGGAACCATAAGTTGCAGGTTACAGTTTCATTGACGTTACCGGAGTCCATCTACAACCAGAATCTTGGGATTTTCCAGGTATGAATTGCAATGCTGTTATAGTAGTCTTTTCTGACCCATATGTTACATTATGTCATGAATTTATGCACATAAGTACAGGCATGTAGGTACTCCTGACACAGATATGAATATAAGAATGTTGGCATTTCAATATTTTGGTTCTACCCATCGTAGTCACTTATGTAGTTGAGCTTGGTTCAGAGAGAAATAAGATATTGTATATGATATGCTTGTAATCACTGTGGCAGTACACAGACCTTAACTTGCGACCATATCTATGCAAATTTGACAAGTTTTGATGCCTGGATCGGCCGGTGATCATGTTTCTTCCTATATGATAATATTATGCAAAATTTCCCTGTCTGACGGAGTTTGTTGTTTCATTTCCAGATTTTTGTTTCATGAAGGGCTAGATACCTTCTAAAATTTGAGATTTTTGCTACCTTATTGGTCTCCCTTTTGAACCTGTCATCGGCCTTTGCGTAAAAAAGAATTTCCCTAATTCATCCATAGCTAATTTTATCTCAGAAATCCAGCCGATACAATCGCTACATGATAAATATTGGATCCTTTATAGACTGTTGGACTTTTCTTGCTATACAGTATTTCTTTCTCAATCTTCTCAACTCTCAACATCTGACGAGGTAAAGAACCATATGCTGCTGCTCTAGTTTTGCCTTCCTGAACTCATTAAGTTTTGAAATCTGAAGGCCCTGAGATAATGACGAGATTATAAGACATTTATTTTGATATCATTTTCGAAAAATGAGGCTTCGGGTATAGTAAATATACTGATGTAATTTTCAAATTATGATGAATTTATGTTAATCTGGTCTAGTACTTGTTTCAGTAACTAGGCTTCTTCATTTTTTGTGTTTCTTGAAGGTTAGAGTAGATTTCCTTGCGACTGATGGTAAAACTCTTGGGAGTTCAAGGCGCCCAATGATGTTGCAATATAGAAGTCGGCCTATTCGCCTTTTGCTGACTCTCCTTAAGGTTGCTCCTATTTTAACTGGCTATGCATCAGAAACCCAGAACTTGAATATAAACTTTAGAGGTTTTACAGAAGGTAACGTGCCAACTGCCTGCTTAAGGGTCGTTATTGAACAGAGAGCTGAATTCCTGCCCGGTGCTGGTATTCCTGAAATTTATGCTGCTACTTTAACCCTGGAATCGGAACTTCCCCTGCTGAAAAAGGCCATATGGTTTTGGAAGAAAACATTATTTGTATGGATTAGCATGACCATCTTTATAATGGAGTTAGCTTTTGCTCTGATCTGCTGCAAACCAATTATCATTCCCAAAATAAGACTGAGGGGAGCTACTAATAGAGGTGCTTTACAGAATGATCATCCAGGTCAAAGTTAAGAGTACAAGCGAGCTACTTAATGGTGCGGAATAATTAATAGGTTGTCCGTTTTTATTCGTGATACATGCTGATTTGTATGTGTATAACAGATAGATTCCCATTATCTCCTATAGTCCACATTCTGTAAGTATGTTCTGACACTGAGAAATAGAAAAGCTAAATTGTATATATATCTCAATTTACTACTGAGTTTGCTCTCTAGTTTATGTTCCTAGATGCTAAATTTAACTTTGACATGCCCGGATGACGTTGCAAGTATAAACGGTCCATTCACTTTGTATTGAATTGTCTAATGTGTTTGTGGCATGTTGATTTGCTATAATGCAACAGGACAATGGACAGCATTGATTTGCATTGCAAGCTTTTGCCTGATATAGAGGATTTTATGGCATTGCTTTCTACCCCTTCTCTCCAAATTTTTTTTTCTCTTTCTATTTACAGCTTTATTTATCCCATTTGACTGTGGTAACAAAATTGTGTGTTTTCTGTCAGTTAGACGCGCTAATGAAGTTGCTGCTCCCTAAAGTGAATCAGCATTCAGTGATGAGTGGATTCTACCCTTAGAGGTAAGATTTTTTGTCCTTGATAGGTTAGAAAATGATTCGTTAATATCCCTAAATTAATTTTGTTATCAAATTCAAAATTGAGACGTACATGTTGATTTTACAATATCAATCATGTAATGGGACATGACTAGAGCAACTATCTTAACTCATCGCCGTCTCATCATATTTTTCCATGCAAGTGGAAAAACCTATGATGATGATGATTTTGGAATTTCATCTCATTTCTCCTTCGTATGAAGGTTGCATCAGGAAGGGCATCCGGCGTAAAACTTTGCCACTTTGCTTTTTGTGTGAATTTGTAGTGTTAAACTAATTTTAGACAATTAGTTGACTCTATAAACTTCACACCACCGACCCCACATAGTGGGATAAGGTGCAGTTGATGATGATGATCAAATTCAAAATTGAATCCAATTTACTCGGAGGTCATATGTGAGACCGGATGAGATGGATCGCATGAGACGGATCCTAAAAACATGCAAAAATATGAATTCTTTTTATGGGTATGAGTTTGGATCGAAGTTCTATTTGAATATATGATCCGTCTCATGAATTATATCCATGAGACCGTCTTAGACAAGTTTTTTGTCTTTATTTCTTGACATACAATGTACTGACTTAAATCCATCGGAGTCGAAAACTGCTCCAACCACGTGATTTATTTCATTCGTATTCAATCGTCTTCCTCTTTCATTGCATGCAAATTACAGAGAGGGGGTGGGGATCTGGGGAAGTATACATTATCAGTTGGAGGTGTTTCGGGTTGAGCTTTTGAGAAAAGATCCACTTTTTGTGATTTCACGGAGAGGTTTATCTGTGAATCTGATAATATTATAGACCCAAGCCCCAGCTATTGCTCCAGCTGTTGGGCCCACTAGGTAGATCCATATTCCCTTGTAATTGCTCGATACTATAGCTGGCCCTAAACTCCTTGCTGGATTCATTGATGCCCCTGAAATGGGCCTACATTCCCACCAAAATAACTCAGTTAGTAATGATCTCAAAAAAAACATGAGTAGGTCTCTTGTAAGACGGTCGTACAGTGCGATAGATTGCACTTCTAGGATAAAAAATGATAATTTTAGTATAAAAAGTGATACATTGTTTATTCAAATAATGAAAAATATCTGCACTGTACGATCGTCTCACACAAGTTTTTGCCAAAAAAACATAGGCTCGTTTGAGCAGTCAACACTAAACCAATGGAATTAAGATTAAATCTTCGTTGGTTTGTTCAACTCTGAAAGGAATATAATCTTTGACTTTATGCAATTAAAAAAAAATTATATAAGAAGATTTACTAATACAAATTAAATTGTTGAAAACGTTTGATGTGATGCAAATGTATGATATAAATGTGCATCTTAAATTATAAGCAAATCTTAGAGATGTGATTAAATCTCATCCCTTGATCTATGAATATAATATACATAACTAAATATATGTGTATGTACATGATCTAATTTACAGATCAGCGTATCTTAAATTAAATGAGTTACGCATACGAAATATTATTAACTTCACATGGATGTAATCTTAAGATATAGGCAAAGGACAATATTGGAATATTGGACATTTTTTTAGTCATGTACTCATGTTCATATTTGAAGAGACAAAAATAAGTCATACTTACCCAGCAAACATTACATTTAGCAAAATGGTAGCTCCAACGGCTAGACCAGCAAGTTCTCCAATCTGCACCAATCAATCTCAAATATTAAATTAATTAAATACGTACAAGTCATTTTCACCATGGATAAAATTAAGGAAATTAAAGTCGTTGTCTAATGGTCCCATTTATTAATTTAATAACACTATGTAGGACCAATTATATTAGTAGTTTCCTAGCAACGTAGCCAAATCTACTTTGTCTATTCCAATTAATTCAAAATATAATAGAGGTTATAAAATAAAAAAAAAAAAAATGTTTTTTCTCTCTCTACAATTATGTAGAGCTACAGTAATATCTTCCCCTGTTTCTTCCGAGTTACAGTGTGGTTTTGGTCCCGCGATTCAGCGTGGTTCTTCGTATAGATAACCTGAATTCACATGGACGAAGTGGTCGGTCGCTGGCGTCACTTGTCCTTAACGGATGTGGAAGAAGAGGAGATCGGAGTGGGGGATCAACTAGTTGATGAAGGAAGATCCCTGATCCGTAAAGGTTTGGTGGGTCGACTTCTTACTCAACGACCTTATAATAAACAGTCGTTCAAAATGGCGATTAGCAGGCTCTGGAAAGTTGAGGGCGGTCTGGAAATCATGGATATAGGCCCTGATATGTTCTTCTTTATTTTTAATGACGAACGTGAGATTAAAAGAGTTCTAAATCTTGAACCTTGGATCTATAATAGATCTTTGGTCATCTTAAAGGAATTTGAAGGTTTAAACGTTGGTGATATTGGTGACCTTAGCTACACGAGACTTTGGGTTCAAGTCTTTAATCTCCCGGATTTCGGCATGACGGAGAATATTGGCAGAGTCATAGGGGATGGATTGGGGGTTGCCATTGATGTAGATTCTGATACAGATGGTCGCTGCATTGGCCCTTATTTACGGGTGAGAGTTCTCATTGATATCACGAAACCCCTTCGTCGAGGGCTCCCATTAGATTGGGCACGAACGGAGATAGAGTGTGGGTCGAGTTCAAATATGAGAGGGTTCCTGACTTCTGTTATTGTTGTGGTATTATTGGGCATGGATTCTCTGATTGTAAATCTGTGAAGTTAACATCTTTGATGGAATCGGGACAGTTTCCATATGGAAAATGGCTTAAGGGTCTCCTCCTGGTCAAAATAGAGAGTCCTCCTTTACGACGGGCCCTAGTAGAGAGTCGTCATCCCCACAATCTTCCAATAACGGTATATCGGAGAAATGCTCTGGCTTTCAGAGTAATCCCATCCCTCCAGCCCGCAGAGGTCCGAATCGATCAGATCCCTCGCAAAACACTTCAAGCTCGACTGGTTCACAATTTACTATTTCTCCTACGGATGGAAAGTTGCCTTTAAATAATGAAGTTGTTCAAGAGTCCCCTCCTATTCAGGGGATGGGGTCATGCCAAGTGTGATAGGTGAAACTGACATTGGTCATTCCCCTACAAGTGGGCATCATTCTCCTCGGAGTCCAAGTTGTAAGGGTACCCCCATCTCTAGTTCTAGGAGACTACCCTCCTTGAGCCCCTCGAAGGTTTTATTCCATGTGGGTACTTCTAAGTCTACTTCTCAGAGAAAACGCAACTGGAAGTCAGCCGCTAGGCATGGTTCTCATGGGCGGGGAACATGTAATCCATTGTCCCTCACCCCTGTCAAGAGGAAAGTCACTTTTGATGGTTCTTTGGAGTCAAGCTCACCAAAACGTAGAGATGTTACTGTCACTACCACCAGAAATGCTTTATCGGCGGAGGTTGCCTCGCAACCCCGCCGGGCACAATGAGGCTCATTTGCTGGAACGCTCGGGGGTTGGGGAGCCCTCGAGCGGTGAATAACTTACGAAACCTTATTCGTAGAGAATCCCCAGATATCGTCTTTCTGTCAGAAACTAAGCTTTGTGGCAGCAAGACGACTAGGCTTAAAGAGTTACTTGGGTTCAATTATGGTGTTTTTGCGGATAGTGTTGGACGTAGTGGTGGCTTGGCTTTATTTTGGAAGGACGAAGTGGACGTGTCTGTTAAATATATTAATCGGTTTTTTATTGATTCTATCATTACTAGTAATGGTCGTGCTTGGCGGTTCACGGGGTTCTACGGAAACCCGGATCGGTCACTGAGGGTATTATCATGGGCTCTTCTTCGCCGTCTCAAATCTTTATTTTCTCTCCCTTGGCTTATTGGGGGAGACTTCAATGAGATTATGTTTGCCTCAGAAAAATTGGGAGGGGCTGCTATTATCGATGCAAATATTTCCCTTTTTTGTGAGGCCGTTGATGATTGTAATCTGCTTGATCTGGGGTTTTGCGGGCCGAAGTTTACTTGGAGGAAAAGTCTTAATCCGGAAACCAATGTGCACGAAAGATTGGATCGTTTTCTGGGTAATAGGGAATGGTTTGACTTGTTCGACAGATTTAAAGTTGCGCATTTAGATTTTTACGGTTCTGATCATCGGGCTATTTTGTTATACTCGGACTTCCTTCTTGACCAATCCCATACTATGAGGAAAAATTCTCACGCCTTCCGTTTTGAGCCTGTTTGGATGTCATCCGAGTCATTCCCCGATGTTCTTTACTCTAATTGGACATCATTAAAACAGTCGGGGCTCTCTTCTCTCTCTGAAATTCTGAAACGATGTGGTTATGCTCTTAAGCTTTGGAGTAAACGGGAATTCGGGCATATTAACCTTAGAGTCGCCGAAGTACAGTCTGAACTGGCCAAGGCCAATAATGCTTCCCCTTCCTCCATGGATTTTGAGCGTATCAAAGCTCTTAATCAACAACTCGAAAAAGCCATGCTGGTTGAAGAGCATTATTGGCGGCAACGATCGAGGATTAGTTGGCTCCAGGGAGGTGATAAAAATACTAAATTTTTTCACCAGAAGGCAACTGCGAGAAGAAGGAAGAATTGGATATTGGGTGTTGAATCGAGCTCGGGTACTTGGATATCGGATGAAAAACTGATTGCGAAGGAAATTGAAATGTATTTTCGTGATATTTTCACCTCATCTTGGCCGTCACCTCAGGATATCGATTTAGTGACCGATTTTATTACAACCCGTGTTTCTCCTGAGATGGCGGTGGACCTCGATGCTCCCTTCACGGATATCGAAGTTAAAAGTGCTCTGTTCAGCATGGGGGGTACTAAAGCTCCTGGTCCTGATGGCTTTCAACCTATTTTCTTCCAAAAAAATTGGGACCTCATTGGGTCTGATTTGGTGAATGTTGTTCTGGATACGCTAAACAATGGGAAATCAATCACTGAGTATAATGATACTAATATTATTCTTATTCCTAAAGTCACCAAGCCAAGTCGCATTGCGGATTATAGGCCCATCAGTCTTTGCAATGTTGTTTATAAGGTTGTGACAAAAACTTTAGCAAACAGGCTGAAAAGAGCTTTGTCGTCGCTCATTTCTGAAGAACAAAGTGCTTTTATTCCTGGTAGACTCATCTCGGACAATATTTTGGTGGCTTTTGAGACTATTCATACCATTCGGAGTAAAACACGAGGCAAAGAGGGATTGATGGGGCTGAAACTAGACTTAAGTAAGGCTTATGATCGTGTGGAGTGGAAATTCCTTACTGGGGTTATGCATAAAATGGGCTTCGGATCTAAATGGATTGATATTGTTATGGATTGTGTTTCAACGGCTCGGTTCTCTTTCCGCTTTAACGGCGCAACATTCGGTAAGGTTATTCCTGAACGTGGTTTGCGCCAAGGTTGCCCACTCTCACCCTACCTTTTTCTCTTATGTGTGGAGGGTTTATCGGCTTTGATTCGTGGCCGCGAACGTTGTAACTCTCTTACTGGAATCACTGCGGCTCGGGGTGCTCCGAGAATTTCTCACTTATTTTTCGCCGACGACGCTATCATTTTTTCTCGGGCTAATAAGC
This sequence comes from Rehmannia glutinosa, assembly GCA_016081115.2. NCBI lineage: Eukaryota > Viridiplantae > Streptophyta > Magnoliopsida > Lamiales > Orobanchaceae > Rehmannia > Rehmannia glutinosa. The sequence goes on along the minus strand of JABTTQ020002412.1, from coordinate 460,776 downwards.
GGGATAGCGATTCTATTCATCTGGCTATTAATTTGTATGCTAGAGCCTCGGGACAACAAATCAATTTTGCAAAATCATCTATTTGCTTTAGCCCAAACGTGGATGAATCAACCCAGATTGCTGTCTGTAATTCTCTTGGACTTGCGAGAGATTCTTCTTGCCATGACAAATACTTGGGCCTCCCTGCTTTTATGGGGAGGAATAAGCGGCGAACTTTTAATGGTGTGAAAGAAGGCGTACAACGTAAACTTAATCTTTGGAAGTCGAGGTTATTTTCCACAGGTGGTAGAGAATTACTTATAAAAGCCGTAGCTCAGGCTACTGCTACTTATACCATGAGCATATTCAAATTGCCTTATTCATTGTGTAAGGACTTACAGTGCTTGGTTTCAAAATTTTGGTGGGGTGGCAACGAAGATAAAAGGAAAATCCATTGGATGTGTTGGGACAAACTGAGACGACCAAAACATTTAGGCGGGATGGGGTTCCGTGACCTGGAACTTTTTAATCAAGCGCTTCTAGCCAAACAGGTGTGGCGCTTAATTGATAGACCGCACTCGTTGGTTAGCCGTATTTTTAAAGCCAAATACTTTCCACAAGCATCGATTTTTGAAGCCGTTGTGGGGTCTCGCCCTTCATATACCTGGCGAAGCTTAATTTGGGGGCGTGATTTACTTCGTGATGGTATCCGTTGGCGTGTCGGTAATGGGCGTAATATTAATATTGTCAGCGACCCGTGGCTCCCGAGACCTTTCTCGTTTAAACCAGTCACACCTTCAAACTTGATCAGTGCCCATCATGTTGCTGATTTAATTTCAGAGGGTCAGTGGAACACCCAGCTAGTTCGTCAAAATTTTTGGCCTTTAGACCGGGATTTAATTCTATCTATTCCTCTGAGTCATTCTAATCCCCCGGACAAGATCATTTGGCACTATGAAAAATCAGGTAATTATTCGGTTAGATCAGGATACAAGTTGGCGTTGCAGAATCAGCTTTCGTCGGGCCCGTCATCCTCTACGGTTGTTTCAACTTGGTGGCGTCGTCTTTGGAAGCTTCGCATCCCAGAGAAAATAAAAATCTTTTGTTGGCGAGCGTTTCATGGAATCTTGCCTTGCGCAACCCAACTCATCAAACGGGGTATCTCCATGTCTCCCTTGTGTAGCAGATGCCACCATTGTGTGGAAACCATTGAACACGTGTTGCGAGATTGCTCGGACTCCAGGTCTGTATGGTTTGCTAGTTCCCTACATGATTTTATGCGCTCTGTTAAAACATCTTCATTACAAGATCTTTGCATTGAAGCGTGTCTGTGTTTGAATATGGAAAAGTTGGAGCTCTTTGTTGGGATCTTATGGGCTTTGTGGCACTCAAGGAATAATGGGTTATTTGCTAATGTTTGGCCTGGTCCTAAGGAAATATTGTCAGTAGCATCAAGAACACTTTTTGCTTATCAGTCTTGCTGGTTAGGATTTAATACTCAACCAGCTTCTAAAATTGGTCAAAAAAGTGTTAAGTGGTCCCCCCCTAATTTTGGTGAACTTAAGCTTAATGTGGATGCTTCAGTCTACACGGATCAGGTTATGATCGGGGTTGGGGCAGTAGTCCGGGACTCAAATGGAATCGTTATTGCTTGCATGTCAAAATCTATTCTCGGTGTGTTTGATGTGACTACTTCGGAAGCTATTGCGATGAGGAGGGACTAGAATTCGTTAGACTTATGGGCTTGAATATAGCTGCTGTCGAGACCGATTCTTTATCTGTTGTCAAGGCCATTAATTGGCAAGACCCATTTGGAAATGAGCTGTGTAATATTTTGGAAGATGTGAGATCGCTTCTCGTCTTCGACGATCATCTTGTTTCTTGTTTTGCCGTTCCTAGGGAATGTAATTGATTCACGCCTTGCTTCCTCTCGTATTTAACCGTGCTCCCATATCCTATGAGATGGACGCGGTTCCTTTGTGGTTGAGATCGGTAGTTTTGGCCGACATTCATCAATAAAATATTTTGGTTTCCCCTTCAAAAAAAAAAAAAAAATATAATAGAGGTTAATTTTGGACCAATGATTAGCAAAGGGAATTAGATTAATTACAGCTCTGTTGTCCGTGGCGACACCGGAGATGACGAACATGAGGTAGAATGTGATAATAAATTCCACCACCAGCGACTGCCAGTTGGTGCCGGTCGGTAGGGTTCGGCGAAGTGATCGTGCGGTCCGCTGAACAACAACCGTAGGGTTCCGCTTGCTAGGGTTGCTCCGATCACTTGAGCCGCGATATATGCGGGTACCTACAAGAAAAATGATGAAATATGAAATGTATGTATATATTTTTTTTATGTGAACTCAATAATCAGTATTTTTATGCTCAATAATTGTGGAAAAAGATAATTAAAAATGATGCATGCTTGTTTCTCAGGACTTCATCTAACTTAAGTAAAGGAGAGTTTATATGGGAGTGTGAGCAAAAACTTATGCTTTTAAAAAAAAGTAAAAACAGTTGAGAAGTAGAAGTTAATAATGTTTATAAATAGAATCAGAAGTTGTGAGTGTTTGGTAAAAAAATAGTAAAAATGCTTATTAGTTTGTAAAAGTCAAACTAAAAGCGGAATTATAAATCTAAAGCACGCGTCTCACTTCTTTTAGACTATAATTAAATGAAGTACAATCATAAGCAGAGATTGACATCTACAAACACTAAAATGTGATGTTTTTTTTCCAGCCAAAGGCAAATATTTTTTTTATTGATAGAAAACACACCCATAGTTGGGACTTGGGAGCTACCCAACAGGCAACATGTGTGTTAATCTTTCAAGTCTTTCCAAACTGAAATACCTTGACTTGAGATCAATATCTATTAAGCCCGAATTCATGTTTACTGATTTTATTAAGAATAAAAATATTAAAATACATATAAAAAAATGGTATTCAATTCATTATTACTATATTTATTACAAGACTCAAAATGGGAATTTAACTGTTGAATTTTTATACCTCAATTCGTCGTATAAATTAGGGGTTGAGATTTCCTATTCCACTTTCTCTATTCCACTCCTTATTCCATATGTTGGATGAAAGACACGTGTACAGTTGTGACATCATGTGACGTCATCTTGCACACGTGTATTTCATCCAATGCAATGGAATAGGAGTGGAATAGGAAAAGTGGAATAGGAGATCCCATCCCATAAATTAGACCATACCGACACGTAAGGCTCATTTCTCACGTTTGGTTTGACTTGAAAATTATAGAAAAAAAAGAAAGATGGAAAGGAAAAAAAAACAAAAAAACAAGTCCCACCGTTTTTGTAGCCACATTGGAATTAATTGATCTATATGCATATTTGATGTCAATAAATTTTTAACACTAATTAACCAAATCAGGCAGAAACTGATTTTGCCTTTTTTGGTGACATATTAATTCACAGTTAACTTAATTAGCTGTTATACATATGAGTTACCTGTTTCCATGGGAACCTCTTGCAGGAGGCAAAAGCTAGTGTTACGGCGGGGTTAAAATGTGCGCCGGAGATATGTCCGACGGAGTAAACCATAACCATAACCACCAGCCCCCAAACTATAGCTATTCCCGGCAACGTCACCACTTTTTCTTTGTCGGCGTTCACCACCACCGCCGCACATCCAGCAAATATCAAAAAGTATGTCCCCAGTGTCTCCGCTATTATCTGCACACATATGCATGTTCATAAATCATAATTAATGAATATTGGCTCACTCAAATTTGAAGGAGAAAAAAAAAAATACAAGATTTTTGTGGGTTTAACTATTAAGCCAAGAGTGGCCTTTGCTACCACAATCCGCTGAGATTCAGCTCTTTGTCGCTTTGATTCTAAAAAAAACTTTTAAGCCAAGATTTTTGAGACTAATCAAGAATTCAGCTTATAATTAATTACCTTTTGTATAAAGGGTACGGTGACAAAGCTGCAACCTTCAAATGAAGAATTTTCACTGCTATTTGATGGAGAATTGGGATTCAAATCATCATCATCCTTTATGCTTAAGGCTACTCCATGGTGGTTGCCATTTGCTCCTAATGAAATCTCAGCCATAATTGTTAACCAAATCAACGGCTAGAAATTAGTGGGTAGGGTGGGGATGGGGGTGGAGATTATTAGCTATTAATTCTTTGTGTGGTGAGAGTGAGCAAAGATGCCCAATTTATGGATACTCCAAAGGAAAGAGATTTCTTGGACTTTTTGAGGGTGGATCAATGAATTTTGACTATCAGCTGATCATTTATTTAGTTTTTTATTCAATTTTATTTGGGTTTTAGAGTTTTTTTTATAGGGATGTAATGTAAGATTTATTAATTCTCTCTTTGGAGATATCGTTGAAAAGTGTGACGCCTTTATTATTAAAACTTTATACAAATATGGCATTGATGGCTACTTCAACAGACAACAACCCACCGGAAATACAGAGAAATAGATAAGATTGCATATAGTGAAATCTTCTACAACTTTTAACCAAAGTTAAATTTTAATTTTACTACCCAATCATCAGAGCATCTCAAAAGATAGTGGTTTATCTTCAATTTGGAGCAAAAACTTGCTCCAATATTGCACTGAAGTCTGCGTCATTTTGAAGATGTTAACAGTTTTGCGCCAAAAATGACGTAACACTGTAGTTGCTCTAATTTTTATTAATGATTTTAATATATTAAAATATGCACTAAAATGGAATATTGTGGAATATTCTTTTAGTGCAAACTTTTGGAGATGAAGTGCATATTCTACACTGAAATGGTATAAACCGCTGGATATGGTCTTAGATCAAACTAGTTAAAACTTGTGGATTTCAAATATTATGCTTCACTGTGAGTATATATTTGTCTTATTTTTATGGGTTACAAGTCAAAAGGGGAGGAACACATTCATATTGGATCGAACCCGAGCCAATATATTGAATCTTATAAGTTTCTACCACTGAAACACAAAATTGATCTCTTATGAATATATATTGGGAATTAAAAAAAAACAGAACAGAGAATTTAAATTAACAAGTTTGAGACAGCCGATAGAGGGGAAAATAAAACAAGAAAAACAAACCACCCCAAATTTGATGCTCATAGTTATAGGATGCCTCTATGTCGGAATCGGCTTAATTTAATTCTTAGTGATCCCCAATAAGTTAGGGAATAGGGATATTCGTGAATATTAGAACGGCTAATGTTGTTCCATTATGTTCAAGACAAATCTACATTGGCAAAACTAAAAGCTACATTTGGCAGATTCCTGTTTTTAGAGTTTTTAACTTTGTTCAGACGATGATGTTTACATCAATGTCATTGATATTGTTCTGTTCACATCTAGGATTTAAGAAAGTGAAAGAAAAAAGCAAGAACAATGAAATATTTTTGCTCCCATTCTTCCTAATTGATTGAAGAAAGAAAGAAAAAATGATTAGCATTTTTTTAAAGAATTAATGCACCATGGAGACATATGAAAGTCATGTAGTCAATATAATTTAAGTTATTTATGGAAAGAAAGTTCTTCCACTTTTCTCCTATTCTCAAGCAATTGGCATTTAGTCGATTGACGGTCTTGTAGATGCAACACCTGGTGTAGTACACTTGGTATAACATTCACCATTCAAGTGCCCTATTTTAAGGAGATGGGACACTTGTCATTTTATCCACTTATCACTTAAACACTTGACATTCATCCACTCACCAAGTATATATATACCTGGTGTAGCATGGACAACACCGTCTGTTGACCCGGGTTTGATCTCATACCAGTATGTGTGTCTCTTTCTCTACTATCCCTATTGTATAGAGAAAAAAAGCAATTGACGTTCGCGGTTTGGATGCATTAAATGACTTTTCACATTAACGATTTTAATTGAGACCATTATTGATAGAGTCATAGATTAATCACTTCTTATTACTTATGTTGTGTAATTGTGTTTACTATCCGATTTCCATAATTAGACAACTTCCAAACTGGTTGGTGAACAACTGCCACACAGCTTCAAAACCAATTAACGACCCAAAATTATATAAATCTCTTTACCCTCTTTATATTTATATATAATTACTTCTACAATTACAATTGCAATTTATATTGAAAATCTGATTTTTGAAAGGAACAAAAAGAATGTTTTATCCATGCTACACCTGGGAATACTTATGGTCCATGTAGATAACTATAGTAGATTTATTGTGAATATGCATAAATTCACACATAATCACTTCACGTGTACTGTATACAAATCTACGGTAAATACTACACCTTGTGTATTCCTCAAGAAGTAGCATCTACTAGATCAAAAAAGAATAGAATAGTTTGACTTGTTCTTTTAATAGGCAATTAGACATCCATACTATAAGTTTATAATTTTTTTATTAATTCAATTTTTTTTTTAATCGGAATGCAGCGTATATAGGTTAGGAAAAATAGGAGCTGTAGATAGTTCCCACCAGCATGAGGCATTTGGCGACCAACCCCTTACATTTTTTTTTCTTTACATAGTTATATAGGTAATCTAGTATTGAGATTTAATTTAAGAAATATTTGTGTGTATAAATGGCTTTTGCATCAATTTCCAAAAAATATAAAAAAATATGCTAATAAGAAATAGTAATCAGACAGAAAACGGACCCATTGTTCTGCAGGGGTTTATTACTCATTCGACCACTCTAAAAGTCAAACTGGGAAATAATAGGAAGTCAGTTTTGGTGTTCGGCTGATCACTGATCAGAGGCCCAAAAACATATTAATGAACCGGCAATTGGTTATGCTTCGGCATGGCCCATTTATGTCCATGATGATATTCCGTAATTTTTTTATTTTTTTTACTTCTTTCATCGTAGTCTCGTTTAAAAAAATCCCGCCTACCCCAATTATTCTCCACTTGGAGGCTGTAAATAGGCCTCTTTGTCCGCCTATATTATTCTTTCAATTACGCCCTGCCTAAACCCGCCAAGGCGAGGTCCCAATCTGCCGCCCAACTAGCGTCTACCACTTTTTAGAACATTCGTCTTTTCTTTGCTCTTGTTTGTTTGTTATGTGCCATTTTGAAAAATATGTATCCACTGGTGTAATTGCAGTTTATCTGCATTATTTATTAATGAAATTTCTGCTTAATTTTTTGTACTTCTCAATAGTTCATTCAATTTATTTATTTATTGTTGAACAAATATAGTTGAAAGATGTGCAATTTACTAATTTTAGTTACTTGAAGTAATGAGGGCACCTGCCCTCATAGACTTTTTTTCTTCTTCTTATTTTTACTATTTATTATTTATTTTAAAAATTATATTTTAATTTCGTTAACAAGTGTGGTGTTGTTAATTATCTTTTATATAATTTATAATTATATTTATTTTGTGTCTTTTTTAAAAGTTTTTGGGATCCATTCCTGAATTAGTATGTGCAATAATAAGTCACAATTAAATTGAACTTTTTAAGACAAAAGTGGGATACTTTATTCTTAATAGAAAATTGTCTTACATTTAAGGAGTGTTGAAATGAGAATGAATGACTATATAATCAAATAATCTCATTCATGTTCTATATTGTGTGTGTGTGTGTGTGTGTGTGTGTGATTTTTTTTTTTTTTTTGGAAGGCTCAATATTTTGTTTGACAAACCAAAATTGGACAATTAAATTAGATTTTTCGCTGACGAGACAAAAACGTTTGTGTTTTTTCATACAGTAGCCGCTGACTAAGCTATTAAAATACGTCTACCTATTTGTATAATTTTTATTGAATGGATAAACACAATTTTTTGATTTTATGCCACATGTTGCACGTTGGATGTCTTTTTATTCCTTCACTATTTTTCAATTCGCAGATAGATTACATTAACAAAAAAATTCCGTAATTCGAAAAAATAACAAAAAATATACATAACATTAAAATAGACTCAATTGGATATGTAAACAAAGTTCAATCAACGTCAAAATCTAAAACCAATTTCCAACACTTTGAGAAACCTAGGGTTGAAAAGTAGAATGTGAAACCAAGTTGATGCGGATTATCAGGTGATGCAATGCGTTCTTCGCAGGCATGGGTGTTGTTGGCAACAATAAATAATATTATATACTACTATAAAAAAAAAAAAACGACATTCTTAAAATGCATTGTTAATACAAACTAAACATTCGTTTTCTTTTTTTTTTTTCATGTTCTATGTTCCCACGTGACTAGTCATTGGTGAAACTTGTAAGTCCAAGCGGCTACGATAATCTAGAGGGGGGGGGTGAATAGATTATCTCCATCTTTTCGATTTCGCCCTCTTTTAACAATCGAATGCTCAAACAAAATAATAAAGGTGCGGAATGTAAGCAACACACGTCGATTTAAAGAGGTTCAACCCACCTAGGGCCTAATCCTCTACCACCCCAAGATATCCGGATGGATTTCGAAAAGAAAAAGAATTTTATTAATTACCAAAATTAATACAAATTCAACTTACAACACCTTGAAGAAAGCACCACACTCTTCTTCTTCAACACCACCTTTGGAGATTACCACAATCTCCTTTGAAGATTACCACAATCTTCCTTCAATCGCACCTTGTGAAGATTACCACAATCTTCAACCTTGAAGAATACCAAATTCTTCAACACCTCAATAAGAAGATTACCACAATCTTCTTGCACCTATCACCTAGATCATCCAAGTGTGCTCTTACTTTACCAAACAACACTCACAAGGATATCTTGTGTTTGAATGATAACCAAAAATCAAGATTACAACTCAATAATGAATAATACAATTTGAGTGCGAAGTGTAATCAAGAAAAGCCTAGACCTCAAAGATGTGAAAGTGATAGGCTAGGCAATTTTACAACAAGAATAATGACTATGAAAGACCAAGTGTTTGCTTGAAGTGTATCTTGTTGTGTTGTATCTCAATAGTTGTCTTTGTTGCTCCAAAACTTCCTCTATTTATAGGAGATGATTGATCAAGCATAGGCTCTCTTGGGGATTGAAAATCTACTGAAAAAATACAATTAAAATCAAGAATATAGTCATTAGAAATCAATCCCACAATTTAAGGAAATGTGTCTCCATGTCAAGCGGTCATATTTTTTTTGTCGATACATAGGCGGCGACCGGTCCGCACGAAATAGACGTTGAAAAGAATACACAAAAAAATAACACATGGCGGCACGGTCGACGTCTACCTCGGCCGGTCGACCATCACCCCAACCGGTCCCCTCATGGATTTTGCAAGGATAAAACGTTACGTTTGAAACATACTTGCAGTGCAGTGTCGACCCACTGGCGGCCGACCGACCGGCCGACGCCCGAGCGGCGACCGGCCGACCGCTTGTTTTTTTTCTTTTCCGTCTCATTTTCTGTTTCTAAAAACATCTTCAGGTATGGGTTGCCCTATAGAGGCGGCCAGGTCGACCACGAGACAAATGTTGTCCAATTTTTGTCGAAAATAAAACTCAAGAAATACTCCAAAATATAGTAAAAACATTTTAAACCGATCGGAAGTATTAGGACAACATTTAGAAGCATCGTTTGAGAGTGAAAACCCAATAACGTAAAATCATTAAAAGCGTTGTCCAATTTAGACGAAAGTAAACTTTGAGATAATACTCCGGAAAAAATTAAAATCATTTTAAATCATTTAGGAGTATTTGGACAACCTTTAAAAAACATTGTTTTGGTGATAAAATAAAATCATCAAAATTAAGATAAAAACATGTATCAAACAATCTCCCCCTTTTTGATGATTACAAACCAAAACAATTTTTACACAAACTAAGAGAGCAATTTTAGAAATGATTTTCCGGTAAAAACATTTGACCGTTTGGAAGCAACCAAAATTTCCAAAAATATTAAAGCAACCAAGTAGGGAGTAAATTTTTTCAATATTAAGCACAAGCTCCCCCTATCCACAAGCACATCAAGAATAATGTAAGAGCAATAATCCATAAGCTAAAAGCTTTAGCTTTTACAATTTTCAAGAGCTTATAAGCTCCCCCTGTCACAAAACAACATTAAACAATAATATAAGTCCATCAAGCAACAATTGGACTTAAGATAAATCACAACTTATGGCTTTTATGAGCCATAGCTTATAGCTTTTATGACAAGCTTTTATTAGCTTCTTTGAGCTAACGAGCCAATTTCCTGTTTCTCCCCCTTTGGAATCATCAAAAAGAATGTTAGGATGATAGAAACATCATAGAAGTATATCAAAGTGCGCCAAAGAAATGGTTTATCAACCATTGAACAATTTAGGCTTAAAAACCAAGGAAAATGGGAAAAATGTATCATGAAGAGTTCATATGCTCGTTTTAATTCCCAAAACATGATCTCAATGAGTATAGAAGACTAGTGGAAGCGAGAGAATCATGTAGAAGTTGAAATTTTCATAGCGACATTTTAACAAGCACCTTGTGTGCGTGAAAAATAGAAGAGGTTGTATATAACCTTTGTAAATGGTTCAAGCCAAAAATTTTTCATATCATCAATCAACCTCATTTCAAAGCTCAATCATATGCACCATATGCAATAAATTGTTCATCAAATAAGAAGCTCAAAGTAGATTCTCAAGGGTTCAACCCAATTGAGCTAAAGATAGTGAAATTCTTACCATTCAATCGGTAAAGTCGAGCAATGATGATGATAACCGAGCTAGATAATCCCCAAAATATAAAATGTATGCAATAAAACAAATTTGGAGTGAAATTTGTGTGCAATTTGCGAAGGGGACGGAAAATGGACAAAATAAGCCAAAATGGCGAAGTCCTGAAACATAACTATTTTTAGCCAAAAATCATCCAGGCGACCGGTCCAGGGCATGGGCGACGGCCGACGGCGGGCGACCGGTCGGCCTTGCCCCAATCAAATTTGTGGTTTCTTTTCTCGTTTTGAAAATCCGAAATTTGATCCAAAAATCCGATTTTTCGCCCTAAGTTTTAAAACGTGCAAAATGCAAACGTAGACCACATTCAATATACATTATGTCATAATCAAGCTCGAAATGAGGTAAAATACTCGGCGGTTAACGATCAAAAAGTCCGCGAGTTATCCTTGAGACGGAATTAAACACATCTCAAGTTTTTGTTAAAAATCACAATCCCTTAAAAAATATATCGAATCTCAATATGTTTAGTTCGATTATGACGAACCAAATTTTGAATACGAATAACCGTATAATAGATACCAAACTTGTTATCCCGAAAAAAAATAAGAACGTTTTAAATCTTTGGATACAACAAGTCATAAGAAGAAGTGCCTTTCAAATATTTGAAAATTTCTTTTAATGGCACTTTAATGAGATTTGTTGGGATAGTTTTTGAAGTCGAGCATATAGACATAAGGTATATGGAATGTCGAGTCTATAGGAATAATACAAGAAGACATACCTCGAATTTGTTTATCAACCGACATGCCTTTCTCAACCTTTGTCAATCTCTTCATTGATAGCCATAGAGGGTGGAATGATTCTTCCTTCTTCAATGCCTAACTCCTTCAAGAGTTCTTTCGAAATGTAACCATCTACTTGGCATTGAATGATTTGAAGTCCAAGCAAGAAATCATGCTCATTTCAAGTACACCTTGCATCAACTTAGAGAACCATATCTTGCACAAATATTCATTAGTAGCATCAAAAATATTCTCATAAATATGCACAAGTTTAAACAATATTGCCCTTTTTCACAAACAAAGAGAGTAGTATCAACTTTACCTTTTGTAAAATCATTTAGCAAAAATAGCTAAGTCTATCATACCATACACGGTACTTGTTTTAAACCATACAAGGCCTTAAAAACAATCATTTGGCCTGGAAAAATTTTAAACCCCGGAGGTTGTTTTACATAGACTTCTTCTAGAATAAAACCATTTAGAAATTTGGATTTAACATCCATTTGGTAAAGCTTGAAATTTTCTTAAAACAAGAATGGGCAAGTAAAATGCAAATAGCTACAAAATGTGCTATGAGTGCAAATGTTACATCAAAATCGATTACCTTCTTCTTGAAAATACTTTCGAGCTACTAACCTCGCCTTAGTTCGACCAATGTTGCCTTGGTCATCGAGTTTGTTCCTAATACCCTTTTTATCTTCTTCATCACTATCATCATAGGGTATCCAATTGATCTAAGGTGTTCATAATAGAACATTTATATCCAAATATTTGGAGTACTTCATTTCTCATCTACACAACTTAACAAACTCATTAATGGCATCGCTTATATAAGCAAGAAAAAATAGCCCAAGTGTAAAAACATGCCTCAATCACAAAATATCTTGCATAGTAGAAATAGACACTATATATAGAGACCATGAAGCAAGAAACACATATTATGCTTTTAGAATATCATCAAGAGTCTAATAAATCATGCAAGTTCAAATAAGCTTAAGAAAGCTATAAAAGGTCTCTTTTGAAATTTGCAAATCCGATATCATATAGTTGAGACCTTATTTAAAAGAAGTATTTGAACAAGAGTTGACAAAGCAAATATGTGCAATCAAATATCGAATAGTGCCTTTCAAAAAATCTAAAAATCCTCTTAATGGCACTTGTATGAAACACTATGAAAAAAACAAGCACATAGGCATATGGCAATACACAAGTAAACGTACCTCGATAATTTATGCCTTTTCTTGACAAATAATGATGAAAATGGCCATTTGTGAAAATATGTAGATCCTACACAATTCTTAAAACAAATCTAGCACAAATGATAGAAGTGTAGGCTAAGAGATATCACAAGTAAGCTCATGCCATAAAAATCCATAAGAGATGATCATACACTTTAGTCTACAAAAATGCACAAGAGTTTTAAAAACATCATATAAGGTCTTCTTTTTAAAAAAAAATTTAAAAATACAAATAAGTTTTGAAGACCTTAATTTAAAATTTAAATACATGAAAACTCATTTGCAAAATAGGCACAAATAAAAACATGCATACTAACTAGATAAAATGCATATTTTAAATGGGGAGATACGGTTTACCAATTACGCCGTTTCCATGGGTTGTGCCTTTCCCATTGTTGATGATATCTTCCCCTTGAGAAGTCACTTTGTTGATGATGGCTTCTTTGATTGCTCCATTTCCAAGGTTTGTTACCTTCCCATTGTTGATGGTCTCTTCTTCTTTGAAATTGGCTTTGTTGAAAATGTTTTCTCCTTCTTTGATCAAATGACACGGTCATTTGATGTCTTCTTGGCGGTATGAATTTTCTTCGATCATTATTTCGCCGGGTACCTAATATGACATTGTTTTGTGGTACCCTCATGTGTTTGGGTCCTTTGTGATTAGTCTTGAGACTTTTAGGTCTCCAACAATAATTAGAGCTATTTCTAAAGACGACAAGTATTTATCGTATGACCCTTTTTACCGCAATAAAAACATGTAATAATTCTAGGAGCATAATGACCAACGTCTTAGAGACTTGATTCTTTTTCATGTGATTGACACCCTTAGCTTATGATCAAGTTCTAGTTTCGAATTATCACAACAATCAACAATATTGGTTATTCTATCGGTACTCAAGTTGGATTTAGATAAATCATTTTTCAAGCAATTTATATCCTCAACAAGAGTACTATTTTCTTTCTCAAGGTTTCTAACCTTGTCAAGAGTGGTGGTGTGAGCACATGATAGTGATTCATAGGAAGTAAATAAACTATCCTTATCATTTTTCAAAACAATGAATTCCTTTTTCAAATTTTTGTATTTAACAAGTAAGTTTTGGAATTCATCTTGTAGCTCATCATAATCATTTTGTAAATCACTATATTCATTTTTCAATTCATGGTCATAAGAAGTAGAGGTTTAGAACTTACCTCGTTTTCTTCTTCGATGCCCATGAGGCATTGTTCAACTTGTTCATCATGGGAGGTTGTAGAAGGCTTATCCCATGTTGTTGGATTTGATGTTGTATCTATTTGTGAAGTAGATGCTTTTGAGTTGCTCCTTTCATTTGCATATACTTCATAGATGGCTTCTAATTTTTGCCATACTTCATGTGCCGATTGAATACCTACAACATGATCAAATTCCAAAGTGGTAAGTGAACAAAGTAAAATATTAAGAGCTTTACCATTTAAAGAGATGATTTTCTTCTCTTCATCATTGAGCTTTTTGAAGCCTTTTGAGGTGTGTGGTGTATCTTTCATCGGAATGGATTCTCCATTAATGACGGTGTTCCAAATGTCGAACCCGCAACCTTGTAAGTAGCATTCCATTCTTTCTTTCCAAAATATAAAATTTTTGGAATCAAACCGAGGTGGCTTGTGGTGGAGGTGCTTGGAAAGGTGAGCTTCGTTCGTAGCCGACGATCGTTTCTCTTCACTCGCGATGTGAAACGAGCTTGCCAAAGAGTTTGGCTTTGATACCACTTGTAAGTCCAAGCGCTACGATAATCTAGAGGGGGTGAATAGATTATCTCCATCTTTTCGATTTCGCCCTCTTTTAACAATCGAATGCTCAAACAAAATAATAAAGGTGTGCGGAATGTAAGCAACACACGCCGATTTAAAGAGGTTCAACCCACCTAGGGCCTAATCCTCTACCACCCCAAGATATCCGGGATGGATTTCGAAAAGAAAAAGAATTTTATTAATTACCAAAATTAATACAAATTCAACTTACAACACCTTGAAGAGCACCACACTCTTCTTCAACACCACCTTTGGAGATTACCACAATCTCCCTTTGAAGATTACCACAATCTTCCTTCAACGGCACCTTGTGAAGATTACCACAATCTTCAACCTTGAAGAATACCAAATTCTTCAACACCTCAATAAGAAGATTACCACAATCTTCTTGCACCTATCACCTAGATCATCCAAGTGTGCTCTTACCACGTTAAACACTCACAGGATATCTTGTGTTTGAATGATAACCAAAAATCAAGATTACAACTCAATAATGAATAATACAATTTGAGTGCGAAGTGTAATCAAGAAAAGCCTAGACCTCAAAGATGTGAAAGTGATAGGCTAGGCAATTTTACAACAAGAATAATGACTATGAAAGACCAAGTGTTTGCTTGAAGTGTATCTTGTTGTTTTGTATCTCAATAGTTGTCTTTGTTGCTCCAAAACTTCCTCTATTTATAGGAGATGATTGATCAAGCATAGGCTCTCTTGGGGATTGAAAATCTACGAGAAAAATACAATTAAAATCAAGAATATAGGCTGTTAGAAATCAATCCCACAATTTAAGGAAATGTCTGTCTGTCAAAACGGTCATATTTTTTTTGTCAATACATATACATAGCGACCGGGTCGCATTTAAATAGACGTTGAAAAGAATACACAAAGAAAATAACACGGGCGGCCGGCCGACGTCTACCTCGACCGGCCGACCATCACCCCAACCGGTCCCCTGCATGGATTTTGCAAGGATAAAACGTTACGTTTGAAACATACTTGCAGTGCCGTCGACCGACTGGCGGCCGACGGCCGACCGGCGACGCCGAGCGGCCGGCGACTGCTTGTTTTTCTTTCCGTCTCATTTTCTGTTTCTAAAAACATCTTGGGTATGGGTTGCCCTATAGGGCGACCGGTCGACCACGAGACAAATGTTGTCCAATTTTTGTCGAAAATAAAACTCAAGAAATACTCCGAAAATATAGTAAAAACATTTTAAACCGATCGGAGTATTAGGACAACATTTAGAAGCATCGTTTGAGAGTGAAAACCCAATAACGTAAAATCATTAAAAGCGTTGTCCAATTTAGACGAAAGTAAACTTTGAGATAATACTCCTAAAAATTAAAATCATTTTAAATCATTTAGGAGTATTTGGACAACCTTTAAAAACATTGTTTTGGTGATAAAATAAAATCATCAAAATTAAGATAAAAACATGTATCAAACAAAAAACTCGCCTATGTAAATCAAGCGAGAAATGCACAATGGCTAGCTAGATCCTTAATATCCTCAACTACCGCGCACAAGTAGTTATCCCCCAAGTGATTGTTTCCATGTTAGACTCCCCTCTACGTTATTTCATTTATTTAATTATGTCATTATTTAATTATTCACTTATGAATATTCATTATTGGGTTTGAATATTATCAATCGGCCCATGAGGCCCAAAATATTATTGAGTAGTTCATGAGGCTCAGTTCACTATTTACGGCCCACGAGGCCTATTACAGCCCAAGCGGCCCACTTTATTATGGTAAGCCTATGCGATCCATCGTTACATGTATAAAATGTACATATATACATGTTTAGTATAAGTAAGTTCAATTAATTACTCTAAATTACATTCCCGTACTCTGGATTTTTCTCTCCTACAGTCGTTGACTTGAGCGTCGAAGAGGTCTCCATGGGAATACCCAAGGCCCAAGCGACTCTCTAACCTTGTTTTGTGTTTTGCAAGCTAGTTCTCCTCTGAATATTTCATTAATTTCGAAGAAGAAGTTGGACCGTTTAATCAAAGTTTTCTTGACTTGGAGTGATATGCACTTTTGAGTAACATCATACCTAATCCTCCTATTTAGGTAAAACTCATTAAAAACAAAATATCCGTTCATTAATAGATAGACAAGTACGCTGATATATCTTGTCATAAAATCTAAACTTCTTACCAACTGTAATAACTTATTTCCGTTGGATGATCTTTATATATTAATACTTCACTAATGGACTTAATGATAGATTATTAGAGCACCCATAAATTATCTATCAAGCGCACTCATACATCGAGAAGCTCATAATTAGCTCACAAAAGTGAAAAAAACATTAATGACCATAAATCAAACCACCAAACATTTAATGCAATTAAATAGCCTATTTCTTCTCTAATAATGCGCATATTGCAACCCAAAATTCAACTCGCATGCAAAATGCAACTTCCTCCAAAGTTAACCATTATTTTGGTGGAGGATCAAATATTTCAACAGTTATATCAATTACATGACTATAATTATTTATTTAAATTCATGAATTGTCTAATATTTGGGAAAGTAAACTGTTAATATTCTGGTAATCCAACGTTTTCACACGGGTTTCTTGCTCAAGAATTGACTATCTCAATAGTTTTCAATTGTTTTTTGGATAAGACCAAACAAAAAGCACTTGGAATGATCCCATGATTCATGGAGGTTTTCAAATGGTTGCTTTTAATTGTTGAAGTGGCCGGCATTGACCGCCCGTGAAGTCTTCCTTTTCTTCATACCATTACCAATTTGCAGCTCTCAATTCCGGCCTGGCCCGATGGACTGGCCCGACCAACTAATTATTTTTACCGCTTGGACTCTAATCTCTAAACCCGAAAAAGTAAGGCCTCAAAAGCCCGGTCCGGTCAGCCTGGTACGTACTTTTAGTGCATTTTCTATTGACTGGGCTGGACTGGGCTCCAAAATCAACTGCCCGACTACTATTTGGCCCACCCAGAATTTTTGAAAAAAAAAAACCCGGACCGTCCCGGCCCGATGATTTTGATAGCTCTACCAATTTGTGCATATATGTAGAGCCCGACCCAACGATTTGCAATTTTTGTGCTTCAGCCCAACAAGTATATATTTGGTCGGATCGTTTGGGCTTGTCAGACTTCGGGTTGTTTGGTCTAGACTAAAGTATGATCAATTTTTTTATCTCTAAAAATGAAGCTCAGTTCAACCCTATATGTGGGCTGGCTAGATCAATTTTGCCAACGCTATGTATAGTTTCCAGTTTCAATTTTTATTTTTGAATCTATGTCATTACATGTACATGTCCATGACATAAATAGTGTAGTTGATTATTATAATATGATTTATATATTTTATTAATACGTGTCTTAAATCCAAACGATCAAATACACGTGGAATAGAAAAGGCGAAACAGAAGAATTAGAATCCATACATATTCGAGTTTGTGTGTGACTATGACCTACATACATGATACATCAACTATAAGTTACAAGGAATTGAGAGTCATCCAATTTAAAAGGTTACACTATGCTTGTAAACCGGCCATATAACTAGCTTCGTGTTTTTATCTTGCATTCCACTTTATATATATAATTAGCGTCAAATCTATAATTAAAAAAAAATTATACACTTTGTATGTATTTGTGATGACAAATACTAGATGAAACATTAAATTTAATCAAAAGTGACAGAATTTAGTGGAACCAAAGGCTAAAATTTCACTAGATAGTAAGAATTGGTCATCTGAGTAACTAGTGTCATCCAATTTAATTAAATACTTTTCAGTCGATTTTTAGTAGATAGAAGGATGATCCCCATTTGTAAGAGCCACCACTGTCCCAATCCTAGAGCTTTGTGAATAAGGTGAATTGAGGAATATGTCTCAACGAGTCACGGTCCTGAGCTGCTTTAAACTGAGTCGCCACACAAGAAATCATCTTCCACCCAGTTACCAGGAGGATTCGAACCTCCACGCTGCAGGTGTCAGCGAAGCGGACATCACATCACCCAGATTCTTTACCAATTAAACTATGCCCCTAGGGCAAACATCGATATTCAGTAGATAGTTTTAAAAGGAAGGGGCTCAAGACATATATTTATTCACTTGTTGAGAATTAAGTAATTGGTTACTTTCGAAACATCTTTAAACTTGGCAACGGATGGGAAGAAAATTCCATTTTCCCCATGAGTACGACTCGTTCAAACTCACAAGATGATTGCTCATTTGACTCGAGACACGACAATAATATATTAATATGTGTGACCTAAATGTGTTATTTAGCAAGTGAAATCGAATATCCATTTTTTCTTCTTTGGCTTAACTTTACACTCGTTTTTATTGTCAATAATCGATCGTGGAAGTTGATTTTTCGTTAATATTAATCATGGAATTAAAGAAGAATCTAAACCAATTACATATTTTGTTAAACATTTCGAACCATGCATGTAATTAACCAACTATAATATTAATGTGGTATCAGTTCAAGTAATCGAACTTAGCGGGTTGTTCACTGGGCAACCTGCTTCACCAAAAAGCATTAAGAGTGGTAGATGTTTACCCGAGAAAGATCCTCAACAGCCAACACTAGTAATTATTGAATGAATTGTGTATAGTTCGACAATGAAGATTAATAGTATTTATAGACAAATAGGTTGATCTTTACAAACCTTTTGACTTTAGGGTCTTAATTGGGCTTAATTTAGGTATTATTACCCAATTAGTTAAGCAACCATAAATTCAAATAGAATTAAGGGGAAATTAAATGGAATACGTTGTTTTTGGTACACTTACCACACAATACGTTCTTATTACTTTTGTACCTATTTTTTTTTTTCTTTTGTACCTATTTTTCTTACGCTCCTGCATATATTTTCATGATATTTTATTTTATTTTATTTTTTGTTCCTGCATTGTTTTATATGTTATATAAGTTTTTAAGATATTGTTTAAATTTGTTTCTTTGTTGTTTCAATGTTTCAAAACAACTTTTACCTATTTTTTATATTGTTTTTTATTCATATATTATTTTGTACATTGTTTTTATTGTTACGGCGTTGTTCTATAATATTTTTAATGTTGTTCTAATAATTTTTTTGTTGTTTTCATGTAGTGTTCAATGTGTAAATACAATTTTTACCTATTTTTAAGCTTTTTTTATTCATGTGGTATTATAAATATTTTTTACGTTATTTCTGGGTTTTTTCACACCATTTTTAATGTTGTTCTGATGTTTCTTTGTTGTTTCCATGAAGTTTTTGATGTTTAAATACAATTTTTACCTATTTTTAACTCTTTTTGCTCATATAGTGTTTTCTATATTGTTTATAATTTGTTTCTATATTGCCTCCTGATTATTTCCATGTTTTTTATGTTTTCATGCATTGGATCAAAAATTGAATTGTGTTTTTTTATTCATGTTGTTTATATATTATTTTTAATTTGTTAATATGTGTTACTTTATGTGTATATCCCTTGATTTTTTATAAGACTTCGAGTATAAAATAGATTATGTAACGATGGTAAAACTTATTTTTTCCACTGAAAATTTATTAAAAGAAACATGTTAAAAACAATGTTGAAACAAAGCGTAAAAAAGTCCGGAAATTTCTGTTGGAGTGTAAATTTGGGTAAAATAGTACCGGAAAACGTAAAAAGCTGACATTGTCTCCAAAAGCTGTGGCATTTTTGTCAAACTTTTAGCCCATCCAATATTATAACAATATGATAAAATTATTTATTATGTGTATATTTACGGTGAATGATTAATTATGTATAATTAAGGATCATCCAAATTATGATGACCTCTGTTGAGCTTTAAACAGTAACTGCTCGCCAACACGCTTACGAGGCCGATTAAATTGGCCTACTTCGTAATGAGCCATAATGCCTTTAAAGCCCAGAGTTAAAGCCCTAGTTAAAAATTACTGGGCCAAGTTGATGGGCTTAGAAATTTTTAAAAGTATGAAGTTGGCCGTAAAAATACTGGGCCAAGTTAATGGGCGTGGAGTCGTATACCGGAACTTACCGTGCCAAAAGGTTGAACCCACTATCAAGCACCGGGTGTATGAATTTTCTTTTTCTTCTTTTTTTTTTTTAATCATGAGACACTTTATGGAAGATGTATGAAACAACATGTATAACATTATGTAAACAAGATTCAATGGTAGATTTATCTTCTTCTTGCTAATTTTATTTCCTTTATCTTTGTATAGGTTCCGGTGCAAATCCAAACCAAAATAAAAGTCGAGAATTATGTTAATATATAGGGGTAATTGCAAAAGAAAATTGAAGTTTGGTGTAATTACAGAAAAACCCTTTTGAATTTATTTCATCTTACATTTTGAATCATAGAATTTGTTGACATCATCAAATACTTTACAACTGCATCCCTCAATTTTTCTAGATATTACAAATAAACCCAAACTTTTCATTTGAGTATTTGTAATGTTTAGAATTTGAAATTGATGATAACAGCTAAAGAAAACATGCATTCCAAATCATTCGCCAATAAGAAGACTTGCAAAGACACCAGATAGACCTTCAGAGGGGTGGGTATCGGGTCGGTAGTCAGGTTGTTGAGTCGGGTACCCGATTAGTCGGGTAGTGGGTTTTGTTACCCGTCCCGATATAACCGGGTACCAGAGCAAGTCGGGTATTTGGACTGTTGGGTATTGCAAGACAGGCCATAGAAATAAGATTGAGGCATTCATGTTCACAAACGCTGCTCTAACCTCTAAGTGTTCAAGAGTTCTGAATTCCCCCTTGACCAATCAAAATGGCATTCATTCAAACATGACATGACATAACAGCCTACACAATAACCAGCCAGTTACACAGATGTCTCTGCTTACCAGCACATTATAACAATTTGTAAAATAATCACCTAATAATGCTAATATTCTTGTAGAATAACTTTACCAAAATTCATTAGTCACTGAAAAGCTTGATACAACAAGATAAACGACTCACCACAATCTGTTAAGATGACAGATACAATGTCTACTGTCAGCAAAGAAACTTGAGGTATTATCAAAAGTTCAAAAACCCTTAAATCTTGTTACAAAAAATCTGCCAAGTTAAAAAAACCGCGACGACACTATGTTGCAGAAAGCATGGATGGGAAATGGCAAATTGATCCCCAACTGAACAGGAAGAGATAAGAAACAAAAGATAAATGTTCCGAACATGTTGTACTCCATGATTAAACAACAATAATGAAAATCAATTTATCATGTAGACTTTGAGAAAGAGTTCATCAATCATAAACCAGAAAAACTATGTCAAGTTCAAAGCTTCCACTTGGTGCATGGTGCTTGTTGAATTCTACAAATTATATTTAGAATTTAATGGGTTTCTAAACAAGTGTGTTTAGACACTGAAGTTACCAAACATGTCTACAACTAATCTTTAGTCCAAATACAAATCTTAGGAAATGAACTCTTCATCCACATTCCATTCCCAAGAATTCATATAAGCATCAGTCATGGAAGTTTAACTAGAATATCAAACAACACCAGTTTATTGAAGATAAGAAAATCATAAGGTAAAAATCAACCACCCATAAACCATAAAACAACCACTCATACATAAAATTCACAAAAGCTAAACCACGTAAATACACACCTAAAACAGCTCATAATTCGAAACAGTCCCAAATGGTTGTATAGGTACAAAAATCACCTTTGAGAAAAATGCGAAAAACAGCTAAAAGGAACAAAAAAGGGATTTATTTATTCACTCAAAATTCACAAGAGAAGACCTGGGACGGCAACCGCCAAGCTTCAGATTTGGAAAAGCACATATCGTCCAAGGCGTCGCTCCGGCACCATCGGCACTTCGGGTTTTGACCGCATTCGGATCTGGAATCCATTTCCCCGCAGTCACGTTTCGGGTCGAACCGATTAGAGTTCTTTAGCTTCTTGGTGTTAGTGTCAGAGGGGAGTAATTTTGGCCCACGGATTTGATTCCGAGAGGAATCAGTAGGAATCACAGCGGCGTCGGATAGATTGGAGAGAAGGGTTAGTATAAAGATTAGCCAAAAATATAAGGTTAGGAATTTAATTATTGCCATTAACTAGAGTAACAATGGAAAGATACTCTAAAATGGAAGTTGAAAAGTCTGAGAAAACAAAGAGAGTGTGAGTGAGAGAAGTGGAAATTATTTCATCTGGGCTTTTGGGGCAGTTTGTAATTTATACAAAATTGAAGCCAAAATAGCAAAAGAAAAAACTTTTGAGGGCAGTTTGTAATTTATACAAAAAGAAGAGGAGAATAGTGAGAGAACTGGAAATTATTTCATTGGGCATTTGGGGGCAGTTTGTAAATTATATAAAATCAAAAGCTAAAATAGCAAAAAAGAAAACTTTTGGGGGTAGTTTGTAATTTATATAAAATCAAAGCTAAGATAGCAAAAAAGAAAACTTTTGGGGCAGTTTGTAATTTTATACAAAAAAGTGGCCCATGCAGGTTTCGAACCTGCGACCTTCGCGTTATTAGCACGACGCTCTAACCAACTGAGCTAATGGGCCTTTGTTGAAAAGCTTAGACATTAAACAATATAACTATTAGAAGGCAACCACAAAATAGAAGCCCACCCGGCATCGCTGTCAACGACACCATAAATTAATCTAAGGTATGTCAATTCTTCTTCGTTTTTCCCTTAACAATTTGGGGCATCAAATTTCAATTCTTTGCAAATGGTAATTGGCTACAAAGGAATATCATAAATCCTAGTTTAAATAATAAGCTGCATCAGTGAGGTTCCAAGTGATCCGCTTCCGAAGTTAACTGATCCCAAGACTTTGGAAACCAGGGCTACCGCTTCTAATCTTCAGAAGGTCTGTAGTCCTTTTGATTTTCTGTTATGGATTGGTTGATTATATTTTTTTATGGGTAATTACTTTCAGCTCATAAATTGATCGCGTTGGGTTTTTGGTTCCTGAGTTATAATAAATTTGTTTGTTTGATCGCAGAGATGTTATGCGATTATTTTTGTTTGTAATAACTTGTGAAGAAAGTGAAAAAATTCAAATATGGTAAAGCTGTATTTCTTAGCTACTAATGGGGTAAATTAAATCGGAAACCTTGTTTAGTGTTTCCCCTGTACTAATGGACACGAGATTCAGGCGAAACCTATTTCTCGTCAGTGCTACAGTGGCGTTGGTCCCCTGCAACCTTATGAATTATGATCAAACTTGTATATTGGTCATTGTTGTATTTTCTGCATTTTCTAGCTAATTTCCTTTAGTTTTAAACTGCTTGCATCAAGGAAAAGATAGAAACTTGCTGTTAGAAAGTACTCAACAGTTTTTCTCTAGTCAAATTCTGTGTTTCAGAACCATGTTAATTCCGTAATATATGATTTACTTATGTTTCTTGATGCAAAATTATGCTACTGATAGAGTAAATGACTAAATTCAAACCTTTTAATGCCAGAATTTCACTTACTTTGTTTAACATCCTTTACTTTGTGTTGTATCTGATTTCATTTTGCTAATGTTAGGATTGCGGGTTTCCTCCTTGAAAAAGAGTGGTAGTTGCTAAGGAACCCATCGGCGGTTTTATTAGCCAAAAAATGAATTCCCATGGTACAAAAGACCTCGAACCATTTAAAGGCCATGGGGAGGATATTTCAGGTAGCAGAAGTTTCACCGTCCAAGCTGAAGAATCTGTTTCTGACTTTTTACTTCAGCCTAATGGGCAGGGGAGTGATGCAAAAACTAGTCCGGTGAGCCAACACGATGAGCCGGAAAAGTCTCGTGTTGAGTTGGCTCCAAATACAGTCCATGTTAAGAAGAGAGACTATGTGCGCCAAAATATGGCCAAAACCGAAGAACTTGACCCTGAGTCTTCACCTGAGGAGGCAGGACATTCAAATTCTGAAAATATTGTTTCCGAATGCCAGCACACACCTAATCCCGCTGACACTGGTGATAGATTGCCTCGATATGCAGGGGAGTGCAATACCGAGAAAGGAGATACGATGGTTCAACAAATATCTAGAAGGGAGGCATGCGATTCTTCATTAATTGCAACAAATGAAAATAAGATCAGTGCTCTCGATCCACAAATAAACAGTATTAATATTTGTGGAACTACGTCACATCCAAGTATAGAGACTGATAAAAGTCAGCAGGGAGACTCGGATGCCAGGAATTACAAAGAAGGAAAGTACTTTTATTATGACGCACCCCTTTATGAAGAAACTGGGATATGGATACCTGTTTCTGTTCCTCCTATGACTGAAAATGAGCATGAAGAATGGACCAGAGGGTTCTGCTCAAATGGTGGGTACATTCCAGAAGAAGATATGGGTTGGAGTCAATGCATTGGAGAAGATAAAGAATTGACCATGTGGGATGTGGTGGTGGAGATGTTACTTGTAGCACGTGGGAAAGTGACTGCTATTGCTTCTGGGGATATTGGACAAATTTCGTGGATATCGACCCAATTAGTCGAGCAAGCATGGAAGGAAATGGCTCAAACTCTGACAGAGGCTAGTTTCAGTAACACCCAAGAAATTCTTGAATCAGAGCCACCCAAATGGTTGCCTGATAGCTCAGCTTCTTCCTGTATGCTTTGCAGTGTGCAGTTTCACCCGATCATGTGCACGAGGCATCATTGTCGGTTTTGTGGAGGAATCTTTTGTAGTGAGTGCACCAAAGGTAGGAGCTTAATGCCCGAAAAATTTCGGACTGGGGATCCACAACGAGTTTGTGATGTATGTTGTGTTCGCCTTGAATCTGTGCAGCCGTACTTGATGGATCAAGTAAGTCGTGCTGCACAGTTTCCAACACATGATCTGACAGACTTGAGCACTTTAAGATCCTGGGTAAATTTTCCGTGGGGACAGTCAATGGAGTATGAGATTTATAAGGCCACAAATACAATCCGTGGTTATGCTAAGGTATGAATTTGTCTTCAGTATTTAATCTTATTGGCTTTAATTTTTGCCATTAAGATACAATCTTGAGGAGACAATAGTTACAAACAGTATCCACCACTAATTTATTCTATTTGTGCGGGAATGCTGATGCAGGTAAATGTGGTTATTTTATGTGAGTTAGCTTTTGAACCATAAAAGTAATACCTAATAATTCATTCTCTGGCTCAAAAGTAAACCTACTAATTTGGTTCTTTAACCAATCAAATCGACATTGTGAAACTTTAATGATGTGTATTTGTAACATTTAGAAAAGGGAAAGAGGCTGCCGTCTATCTTCCCTGTAAAGTATGTTATTCCTCTGACTATTTTGTAACTCATATAACTTTAAATTTTCCTGCGTTGTATAATTTCTTAGGTCGGTTCCTTGAGAGCAGAGAAGAGAATTCCAGAAGCCATTTTAAAAGATGCAAAAGGCCTTGCAATACTTACAGTTGCGAGAGTTGGAATGATGGTCACATATAATGTTGGAACTGGACTGGTGGTTGCTCGTCGGGAAGATGGATCATGGTCTCCACCCTCTGCCATTTCTTCCTTTGGTGTAGGCTGGGGAGCTCAGGTGAAGTAGATTCGTGCTTGCAAGAAATTTCTACTAAACTAATGAGGACGTTATCATTCATGATGCTCCACTTGATATTTATTGCTTAATTGCTATTTTACTGGTTATGGCTGGGGTGTATGATGATATTTGGATGTTCGTGTTTTTTTTTTTTTTATCTCATCTTATTTTATTTTAAAGTCCATCATCTGTTTGATGACAATGGTGGTGCTTCCAAAAGTTTGCTAGTTTTCTGTTTGTGTATCCCTGGTGACTTCATTTATTATTTGAGTTTGTTATGTGATGTGGAGGCAATTTAAGAAATTTCACATTCATGTGCAGGCCGGAGGAGAGTTGACTGACTTCATCATTGTATTGAGAACAAATGATGCAGTTCAAACCTTCAGTAGTGATGCACATTTCTCGATTGGAGCTGGTCTGAGTGCCGCTGTC
Source organism: Rehmannia glutinosa (assembly GCA_016081115.2). NCBI lineage: Eukaryota > Viridiplantae > Streptophyta > Magnoliopsida > Lamiales > Orobanchaceae > Rehmannia > Rehmannia glutinosa. The sequence goes on along the minus strand of JABTTQ020002412.1, from coordinate 434,471 downwards.
GGAATCATAGGACGTACGGCAGAAGCTGATATGAGAGCTGGTCCCACCGGATTTTCTTCGTGTTATACATATAGCTGCAGTAAAGGTTATCTTCTATCTGGCCTTTTCTGCATCTTAAGAGTTTCCCCTTTTTTTGGGATTATTACAGAAAATCCTGACATTTGGGCTTATCACAAAATAATCCAGAGTTTTTTAAAATTACAAAAAAAAAAAAAAACCTCAGGTTTGATTCGGTCTTAAATTTCAAAGGGGTAACTGTAATACTTCTATAAATATCAGGATGTTTTTGAAATATTTTTTGCTTATGAAGGGGAAATGTAAGATGGAATCAAAGCTCAAGGGTTTTTTTTTGCATTTTGCAAAAACTCTGGATTTTTTTGTAATTAACCCGAATCTCAGGTTTTTTTTTTTGGCAATTATTCCTTTTTTTCTGTTGTTCTAAATACTGATTTGAAGTAATTTCTACATAACTGGGTCCTCACTCGTTCTTGTTAGCTTATTTTAGATCAAAGGATGGAGGTTCTGATGAACTGTATATTATTTATGAATCAAAAAATAAACGAATAGTGAAAAGCTCAAAAAGTCCGGATTATATTTGGCTTGGCTTATTTTTTAGACCATTGATAAAATTGTTGGACTTTGCAATGCAGGTGCATTTATTGGGTGCTCTCTAGAAGGGAGTGTGGTCACAACTCGTGCACGAGAGAATTCCAGATTTTACGGTAGCCAGTCAATTACTGCATCAGATATTCTTCTCGGTTCATTACCACAGCCACCTGCTGCATCCACTCTTTACCGTGCACTGGGACTCTTGTATATGCAGATCGAGAGATGAATGCATGTTTCGGTGAAATGGATATGTGTTTATATGACTTGAAAGGCTCGGGAAACGCCCATCCTTAGGGCGGTAGATCGTTGTGTATATTTTGCTTAGCGTATTATTGATCTCGAGTGTCATCACGATTCTTTAGTTGTATATAGTCGATTCTTGTACAGAATTGATGGGAAAAGGGCTGGTGAAATGATAGCGTGTATATAGGGAAAGTGATATGCAATGATATGCAAGAGAAGTGCATTCAATTTAATCAGTTTCAAAAATTGTTATGTAGGAAAAGTGGGTTTGATTTGCTGCTTGTTCTTTGAATTCTGGATACAAGTTATGTGGCATTGCAAATGTCTTCACAAATACATCATACTTGGGAGATTTGCAACTAAATATTTAAAAAAATTGCTTTTATTTGTTGAAGATGGTTTTATTTTGGGTTTATCACTTTCTCATTCAAGAAGAAATTTAACAAAAAAAATTAAGAGATCATAAACTCCCAACCACCCTATCGAATATCACCAATTTCATACTTTTTTTTTTTTAGGGAAAAAACCAAATCATTAATTAATCAGTTTGAGGCAATATCCTCATGTAAGATACCCTCAACAGACTGAGGGATCTCTTCAATCCATAAAAGTTTAGAATCTGGACTTTTAACAAAATGAGCTAAAGCGTGTGCCGCTTTGTTTGCATTTCTAGGAACATATTTGAAACTAAGACAGTTAACTGCTTTCGCCGCGTCTAGTATGTCGTCTCGCAATAGTTCTCCATGGGCGTCTTGAATTTCTTTACCACGTAATCCATCCATCATCACTTTGCGCGCTTTCACATGTATTCCATGGACACCGCTTCATATGTTGATTTAAGGGCGAATGTATGCTAAGCTTTCCACGACAATGCTTGTCCCCTCCATGATCAAGTTTTTTGCTCCGGCCAAGATGACAGCCCCTTCTGTATCTCTGATAATAAAGCCAAGTCCCACCGTTCCATTTGTGTAAATTGCTCTGTCTGAATTTAGCTTAAAGGTTCCCAATGGTGGAGGGATCCATTTTTCTCGCACTTTTGTTTTCTCCATATGCGCATCATTTGTGGTGATTCCTCGGAATTTCCCAGAAAAGTGTTGTGTGCTTGTTTCTGGATGTGCTCCCCCTTAAATTGCACCTGTTCAAAATAATACTTGTTCCGTGCTGTCCAAATACACCATGCTATAATACAAAAATATTCGATGAATTCTTGTGGGTATGTGGCCATTATGCACCAGCAAAAAATTTTAAAAGATGCAAAATGAGTTAACGAGGTGTCGATACGTAAAGGACATGTGCGCCAAATTTGTCGTGTTTCCGAACATTCAACCAACAAGTGTGCTAAGTTTTCTGGCTTTTCACCGCAAAGGGCGCAAATTGGGTCAATTTCCATACCTCGCTGAAGAATTCTTTCTTTTGTGGGTAAGGTATCCAGACATGCCCGCCATATGAAGTGCTTAATTTTTTGTGGAAGTCGGAGGTACCACATTCTTTTCCACGCCACATTGGTGCTACTCGAAGAAGGTTGGGTTGTATGGGTTTGTTCTGACTGTGATTTCAGCGTCTGATATGCAGATTTTACAGAAAACCTTCCATTAGTCGTGTACCTCCATATCATCTTATCCGGTGGTAGTCGTCGACTGATGTATATGGAACAAATTTTGTCCGCCTCATGTTTATGGAATGCTCGTCTGATAATGTATGTCCTCCACCTCGTATTTTCCCAGTCAATTAAGTCTGCGACCATGGAACCCTCTGGTATTTCATCTGAACAGGACGTGGGCTTAGCTGGACTTCGCATTCCAATCCATCTATCATCTCGCACTTGAATATTTGTTTCGTTTCCTACTCGCCAAGCCATACCATCTTCTACTACCTTGCGTGCAGCTAGGAGGCTTCTCCACAAGAAGCTAGGTTGGTACCCCAATGTTGCTTTCATGATGTCGCCCCGAGGAAAATATTTCGCCTTAAGTAGTCGTGCTGCCAACGAATTTGGATCTGAAGCTAATCGCCATACTTGTTTGGCCAGCAATGCCAAGTTGAACAATTGAATTTTACGGAAACCTAGGCCTCCTGAAAATTTCGATTGTGTAAGTCGATCCCAGCTAACCCAATGTGTTTTCCGGTCACCATTTTTATTCCCCCACCAAAAGCGAGTTACAGCATTCTCTATTTCTTCACAAGTTGTTGCTGGTAGTAGGAAACAACTCATCAAATAAGTTGGAATTGCTTGGATCACAGATTTTATGAGTACTTCTTTCCCTGCCCGTGATAATGTAATTTCCTTCCACACTTTCATTTTTTGCAAAATCCTTTCTTGTATGGCATGGAATATCTCTTTTTTCCGCCTTCCTACTATTGCCGGGATGTCTAAATATTTACCAAGGCCGTCGACTTGTCTCACCCCCAATCTGTTGCCCATTTCTGTCATGAAACTGGACTCCACATTCTTGCTACTGGATAACTCGGATTTTTCGTAATTCACCTTTTGTCCCGATGCATTTTCGTACACTTGCAAAATTTCTTTCACTTTTTCCACTTCGCTTCTTGTTGCTCGGAAGAAGAGGATGCTATCGTCTGCGAAGAGTAGGTGTGAGACAGGTGGTGCTCGCCTAGTAATATTTATCCCATGAATCAGGCCGTGTGTTTCCGCATGCTTGAGGAGAGACGAGAATCCATCTGCACAAAGTAAGAATAGATAGGGAGAAAGGGGATCCCCTTGACGGATTCCACGAGTAGGAGTAAAACTCCTAGTGGGTGTACCATTAAGAAGGACCGAGTATGAAACCGAACCCACACATCTCATCACTAAATCAATCCACAATTTATCAAAACCCAGTTTATCAAGCATAGATTTAAGGAACGACCATTCGACACGATCATATGCCTTACTCATATCAAGTTTGAGTGCAAAGTGACCATTTTTTTGCCATTTTTTTTCTTTTTCATTGAGTGAAAAATTTCAAAAGTCGCCCCGGGATAAAAGCACTTTGATTTTTTGAAATAATATCAGGGAGAACATACTTGATTGTGTTGAGATATTATAATAGACTAGTGCATTAACTTTAGGGTAGTGTCCTTTTTTGGGGATTTATGTTTTCTTTCTTTTCCTTAATTTGTGGGTTGATTAGAGTAGTTTTTTTGCCTATATAATGTATGTATTCTCTTCATGTTTTAATACAAGAAATACAATTACTTTCACATGGTATCATAGAGCAAGGTTCCTAAACCCTAGTTCTATATATTTTTTTTTTCTTCAGAAATCTCAGTTTCCATTTTTCAGTTTCCAGATTCTAGTTTCAGTTTTTTCTCCAGAACACTGTTCACGCCGAGTACACTGTTCACCATAACACTGTTCACGCGATAGTACTGTTCACCAGAACACTGTTCATTCCGGAATCACTGTTCACATCGGGAAAATATTATTTTTTCCGGGACACTATTCACGCCCAAAAAAAAATATTATTTTACTCGGACATATGTTCAGTTTGGAAAATATTGTTCTGCCGGAAAATATTTCACGCCGGACAATACTGTTCACGTCTGTTTAATCAGTCGTCATGTCTGATCCTTCTTTCAAAACAACGGGTCTAGTCTCGGTCACCTTTGAAGGGTCCACAACCATTACAACTGACATATTGAATGGTACGAACTTCTTGAAATTTGATTGTGAGTTTATTTTATCTCCCAGTGAATATAAAGAGTATTTACTACAAGGCAAGCGAACCAACAGCAACCTCTTCACCACTATAGCTCACACCGATAATTCTACGGTTTGTTTCTCTCACTCTACACCTATGGGATGGGTTTTAGATTCCGGTGCTTCTGATCACGTGACTGGTAATTCCTCTACTTTCTCAGAAATATCACAGACCAAATTTCCTCATTATGTTACTGTTGCGGATGGGTCTAAAATCCAGGCCACTGGAGTTGGGCGGGTTTCACCAACTCCCTCAATTCCATTGAGTTCAGTCTTATTGGCTCCTAATTGTCCTTTTAATTTGATATTCATAAGTAAATTAACTCGTTCTTTAAATTGCACCATAACTTTCACTTCTGATTCTTTTTTGATACAAGACCGTAGTACAGGGCAAACGATTGGCGCAGGATCTGAATCTCGTGGTCTCTACTACCTTCAACCAACAATTTCCACTATGTGCCGCTACTGCATCCCCCGATATTCTTCATCGTCGTTTGGGTCACCCGAGTCTACCCAAGTTAAAAACAATGGTACCCGATCTTTCACAGTTGGAGTCTTTAAATTGTGAGTCTTGTCAATTAGGCAAACATGTTCGAGCTTCTTTTTCTAATCGCATTAATAACAGAGCTTCATCTCTCTTTGATATTGTTCATTCTGATGTTTGGGGTCCAAGTCATGTTCCGTCTATCTTAGGTTATCGGTATTATGTCACTTTCATTGATGATTTCTCCCGGTGTACTTGGGTATTTCTAATGAAAGATCGTTCTGAGTTGTTTGGTATTTTTGAAACTTTTTGCTCAGAAATTAAGACTCAATTTGGTAAAATAGTTCGTGTCTTGCGTAGTGATAATGCAAAAGAATATTTCTCTGATCGTTTCAATTCCTTTACACGTTCCAACGGCATTATACATCAATCGAGTTGTCCCCATACACCTCAACAAAATGGGGTAGCTGAACGAAAACATAGACACATTGTTGACACATACTTCCGCACTGTTGATATATGTCAATGCATCTTTAAAGTTTTGGGGTGATGCTATCCTGACTGCCACTTATTTGATAAATCGAATGCCATCCTCTATGTTGAATGGTCAGGTTCCTTACTCTATTTTGCACCCCAAAATCCCTTTATATGTTGTTCCCGCCGTATTTTTGGTTGTACTTGTTTTGTTCATGATCCGCTTCGAGCCGTGATAAATTGTCCGCTCGGTGGCCTCAGCGTATTTTCCTTGGTTACTCCCGTTCTTAGAAGGGGTTACCGCTTACTCTCCTCCTACAAATCGTTTCTACATTTCCGCCGATGTTACTTTCTTCGAGGACATATCATACTTTGCTGCAACTACTATCCCTTCTCATGACTTGGATCAGGTTTTGCCTATACCCTACTTAGAGTTCATTCGACCAACTCATGCGCCTTCTGTTTCCCCATCATTGCCTGATGCTTCATCATCTCCACCACAGTCTCCTCCACCTATTAATCGGTTTGGCATTACTTATGAAAGACGGTCCGAGCCACGAGCTTCAGATCCTGTTCCTGAGGTTTCTATCCCTGCACCCGATCCACCTGTTTCACCTGATTTGCCTATCGCCATCCGTAAAGGTATACGCTCTACCCGTAACCCTTATCCTATCTACAATTTTCTATCTTACCATCGTTTGTCTCCTACATATTGTGTTTTTGTTTCTACACTCTCTTCTATTTCTATTCCTAAGACAGTTTCCGAAGCACTATCCCATCCAGGGTGGAAACAAGCTATGATTGATGAAATGTCAGCTTTGGATTGCAACCATACTTGGCAGCTTGTTCCTCTTCCTTCTGGAAAGTCTGTTGTTGGTTGTCGTTGGGTATTTAATGTTAAGATTGGCCCTGATGGACAAGTCGATCGCTTGAAAGCCCGTCTGGTAGCCAAGGGATATACACAAGTCTATGGTCAGGATTACACTGATACTTTTTTTCCGGTTGCAAAGATGTCTTCAGTTCGTTTATTCCTCGCTATGGCTGCCATGAAACATTGGCCCCTCTTTCAGTTAGATATCAAGAATGCCTTTTTGCATGGTGATTTGGAGGAAGAGATTTATATGGAGCAACCCCCTGGGTTTGTTGCTCAGGGGGAGTATGGTTTGGTATGCAAGTTCCAGAAGTCTTTATATGGTTTAAAACAATCACCTCGGGCTTGGTTTAGCCAATTCAGCAAAATTCTTCAACAATTTGGGATGATCCGCTGTGAAGGAGATCATTATGTCTTCTTTCGATGCTCCTCAGCCAATAGATATATCTACCTTGTGGTCTATGTTGATGACATTATAATTACTGGCAATGATTGTGAATGTATCAAGGCATTAAAACAACACTTATTTCACAATTTTCAAACGAAAGACCTGGAGTCCTCTTCTTTCTTCCTCGGGATTGAAGTAGCTCAATCAAAGTCGTATTGCTATTTCTCAAAGGAAATATGCTCTTGATATCCTAGAAGAAACGGGTCTTACAGATTGTAAACCGCTTTCTACTCCAATGGACCCTAATGTAAAACTCCTTCCTAATCGGAGCCCTATCCTCGATCCGGAAGATACCGGCGGCTAGTTGGGAAACCGAATTATCTCACCATGATTAGACCAGGACATATCTTTTCCAAAAGTATAGTAAGTCGCTTCTCAACTCTCCTTGTGATAGCCATTGGAATGCGATTATTCAATCGCAAGTACATTAAAGGGTCACCTGGGAAATGACTTGTTTTCACCGATAGAGGCCACACTAATATCATTGGGTATTCGGATCTTGATTGGGCGAGAGATGAGAATGATCGAAGATCTACTTACAGCTATCAGTATATTCATAGGAGGAAACATGATTTCATGGAAGAGTAAGAAAAACCGTTGTTGCTCGACCAAGTCACGAAAGTCGAAGTCGATATCGGTATGGCTCATGCAACATGTGAACTTTTGTTGCTAAAACATTTATTGCAAGAATCATTTCTGTGATGTTGGTTCTATGGAGCTTGTGTGTGATAATCAGTCAGCTCTGCATCTCTCATCCAATCCAGTTTTTCACGAGAGAACGAAACATATAGAAGTCGATTGCCATTTCCTTAGAAAAAAGATTATCTCTGGAATCATCAAGACCTCCTTTGTCAACTCTAGAGATCAACTTGCGATATATTTACTAAATCTCTACGGGATCCTCGGATAACTTATATATGTGACAAGATTGATGCATATGATGTATATACTCCACCTTGATGGGGAATGTTGAGATATTATAATAGACTAGTGCCTTAACTTTAGGGTAGTGTCCTTTTTTGGGGATTTATGTTTTCTATCTTTTCCTTAATTTGTGGGTTGATTAGAGTAGCTTTTTTGCATATATAATGTATGCATTCTCTTCATGTTTTAATACAAGAAATACAATTACTTTCACAGAATTTATGAAGTTAAAGCAGGATCATTAATTTAAAATAGTGCTTTTTATAGTGTTTTAAAAAGCGCTAGTCATGCAGCTGACAGTGTTCTAAAAGCGCTAGCCAGGTAGCAGACTGAGGCCTATGCCTAACGCCTAGGCGGAACCTGGACAAGGCTAGGCGAGACCTGGGTGGGATTAGACGAAGCCTAATAGGAAGAATAACGTAGTCAGACAATGGAGGGCGTAGTGCCTAGGCGAAGACAAATCGGGGCATTGATTTAAAATGAAAGATAGCTTGCTAAAATATGTGATTCACATGACAGTATAACACCTGCTAAACAACATCGGAATGCTCTGGCCTTGGCAGAGATCCATAACAAAATTTATAATCTTTTGAAATAAAAAATACATCCCAGTTACAAAATCATAACACACAAACAAAAACGACCACTAGAAAAAAGAATAAAAAGAATTTGCAAGTTGAAATACGAGACGAAAATCTGCTAAAAAATTTGCAGAGCCACAACTACATGAGCTATTTATACCTTTAACCTTTGTTTCTTTGAATGGCATAATGAAATAAAGAGAAAAATAAAAAAATAAATAAAAAAAAGATAGAAATCCTGCCCCTGCCGTGTATTTCAATTCCCTGGTTCACCAAACAGTACTTTATTTCTTCTTCACCTGAAAAATTCACCATATCAAATAATTAGTAGAAATTCACCTGAAAAAACAGCAAAATGCAAATGAAAAGTAAAAAAAAAAAAATACTGTTATATAAATTACCTGGTGCTAGAATTCCCAAGAGTAAGCTCAAGGTCATCAGGAACACACTCATCATGTATTCTCTCACCTTCCCATGGTTTCACTAGTCCCATCGTATTACTACCAAAAGCAAACTCAGCCGAAATTGCATCAGACATCGGAACATCTGCCGTCTGGTCAAACCCTGCCGTAATAGCGGGAGAGCAAGTTCCACTTTGCCCTGGGGTCCACATACGAGAACCCCCATTCGATAATGGTTCCTTAAAACCAAACGGATTTGCCGCAACAAGGCTGAATGTCGGAGAAGAAGGCCCATCTTGAGGAGTTTGAACACCAGAAAGCCATCCAGAATCGGGTGGAGTCTGTATACCAGGACTTTGAGGAGTCGAGGACGGTAAAAATGGGAAATGTTGCCCAACCCAAGCAGAACCATTTGTGGGGTCGTCCCAGTTACCCTTCATTCTAGGAGTACGTGCGGTCGGTGAGCTTAATGGAGGTGTGACTGGAGCACTTATAGAACCTCCGGGGATGTAAAGATGATGGGGAAGCTTAGATGAAGCTGGCAGAGTGCCGGAAGATAGATTTTTTAGCCAGGGGATAAGGGAATTGGGATCAGCAGTATTATTGGCATTGGCTGTATAATGGGATGAGACGGGACTTGCAAAAGAAGATGAGACCGGGCTTGGATTGAAAGAGGCTCCTGGGCTTGGTTGATATGATGTACATGGGCTTACTGCAGATGAACCCATGATATCCATGGGTTCGACAGCCTTGCACCCCTGTAAAAGATTGAAACAGTTACAAAATAAGCAGACCGCGGAGAATATAGACATCACAAGAGTGTTTTAGATTTAACCATGGTAACGTCTTTCAAAATTTACGCGTGAATACACGTTAGATGGTCTTAAATTATAACATCAGATTGGGACTTGGGAAAGATTAATACTGCCAATAAGTATATGACAATGAGGACATGACAGAATAAGCAGAACTACTAGATGAAGAGGCGTATACAAGGAAAGAGGTTTACCATCTAGTAACATGCACCTAACCCTTGATATATCCTAAGACGATGACAGGGACTTAAAAATTTGTTTTAACAACTTTCCCGCATATATAGGTCAACAACACTCTAAGCATTATACGAAATATCAATTGAAAAGAATGAAGACAGCTGCTGACAGAGTTAATATAAAATCACAAGCAAAAGACACGACACATCCCACGCTTGACCAAAGGAAGCAGACTTCCAGTAATACTATCTCACTGAATCCAGGTGAATCACAAAAAACTCTTTTAACCACGATAAAATTGACCACACTTGCCAATTACAAACTCAAATTATATTGTTTGAACTAATGTACAATATCACTTCCCATTTCTTCATTCTTGTATTATAAATGGACTCTTAAAACGCACCTGAACAAATTTGACATTCTTTTAGTTTTTTAAACATGAAATCGATCAGAACTGCAGAAAATATATAAATATTACAGAGATAATTTCCTTGCTCCAAAGGAAACAAGAGTTGTCTAAACACAATCCGCAGATTAGATTAGAAAACCATCCGATAATTCAAGCATTTCATAATTCAAATTCTACCCAACCTAATATGCACGGGTTAACAAAAGAATAAACCTCAAATGCATAATTATCTTTTCAAACCGAAAAGCACGGGTTAGACGGGTTCCAATTTATTTAGCTGTCGTACTGGGATTGATGGATTTCTTTTATACTCTCTCACTACTCAATTTACTTGTAGATGCAACTCAAAAACTAGGGGTGGCAATTCGAGTAGTGTTGGCAGGTCGTGTTGAGACACGATAATTACACAAATTTATAAAGAATTATTTTAATTATTGAACGAACCACCCCACCCAAAAATGGCGAATTCAAATATTTCTAAGTTGTAATTATTAATACATTATATAAAAAAATTTAATCGTAAGCTTTAGGTTAAACAATCGGAGGGAGGCTGAGGACCTCCATCCCTGTTTGTAACTAATTAAAAAACAAAAAAGGAAAAATGACCCATATGCTTCACTGTTAATTTGACTGACAAAAGATGAAAAGGGGTAAGAATCTTTTGAGGTACGTAGTCTTTAAAAAGTAAAATCACATTCTCAGATGATCTATCGTACGCAGTGCAGTAGATGCCAAACCCCGAAAATTTCTACCTACAGCTACAAGTAAGGCCCTCACATGTTCCGGACAGCACGGCAATTGACAACTAATCACATGACAACAGTAATGACCTAATTAGCTTCCAAAAATTTAAATAGAAAGAATGTAATTAGCTAAGGAGTTAGATTCGATTCCACCAATTCTATCATGCGCCGGATGCGTACAGCGCACTTTATCTCTCGATTCTCGATACAATACATCGATGCCCCCACAGGTTTGCAGGTGCTGCAAACCTGATCAACGGCTCTAACGTATCCTATACGCATCCAGCTCATTTTAGCAACAATCCTCAAAACATCTCACTACACTGTGCGCACTGCGCACCTAAATCAACCGGAACAAGATCTATACACTACCCAGAAACCAAGATAACCTACGCCAGCTGAGTATTGATTGATTGATCGTACCTTTCTATAAGTGGTGCCGTCTTCTTCCACGATCCAACCAGCTTCATTGCAGAGAGCTTTCAAGACCTCGTTGTTGTCACAGTGCTTCGGGAGCTTGTAATTTCCGTACATCCTCAGTCCGGCGAAGATCTTCGCCGCGATCGCACGGCGGCGCCGCTCCCTCCGCTTGTTGTTCTCCCGCTCCTTCCATGTCGGCAGCCTCGTCCCCGATGTCATCAGTACGACACCGTTTCGTCAAATACACGAGGAGACGATCGATCGGCGATCCAAAACCGGTCGGGTTCAGAACCGGATGATGCTGAAGACCGGGTTTAATTTGTGGAGAGAGAGTATAAATGAAGAGGGGGTTTTGGTTTATTTGTGATTAGTGAGGAGAGAAAGAGGAAAGATAAATACGGGGAATGGAAATATGGGATACAAATTTGGGACTGGAAGAGGGGGTTAATTACGAAAGTGCCACTGAAAGCTGGGTCTTGTATATTGATTATTGTATACCCTGGAAATGCGGGTCGTGCACGTGTTTAGTCTTTTGGAAGTGGGGACAGATGTTGGGGAGTGGGGATAGTTGCTAGGAAAGGAGTATGAAACATGGGACATGGGAACGAAATTCATATTTTATTCTCTTGCATAGTAGGATAAATCAAATTTAAATTTTTTACTTGCTAAACTCGCTCTCTCTGATTATCTACTGCTTCACTAAATCTGATTTGAGTTTCAGATAATCTTTTTTGGGCAACCCCGCTATACAAATAACTTGTTGTGTTGCAGACAATGAGTCAATTTAATAATCGTCATCCAATTGAGAATTTAAATTGAGCTGATACCACATTAATTCTTTACTACGATCAATATTAATAGTAGGCATTAATTTTATCCGGAGAATCCACGTGTTGATCAATTAAACAGAACTTGTTGTTACGAATAGTTTGGTATGTAGTGAGAAATTCAGTATATAATTGTCAGTGGGATAATGCAAACATACTTTGAAACAGAATAACTGTCAACCTACTGTTTGACATAAATACAGGTATTTATATCAAACAATATCTTGTGCATCATATATCTTATTCAATGCGATATGACCGGTTGACATCTCCTACCCCTTCACTTGCTTGGGTCGTATGTCCGAATTGTTTCTCCTGACCATTTTGGGTTTTGGTCGGTTGGGTCAATGTTCTGGGGGTATTGAACCTCATGTCGGGTTTATGTTACTTAGCAATTTCTTTACTTGATCTATACACATCAGCCCGGATACAATTAAAAAAAACATCTTTAATATATGCTTAGTGCGTATTGTGATATATGATGGACTACCAAACGTTATACTTGATCGAATTGAATTGATTTCCTCTAACCCATATAACCAATTATTTGGCAAGGGGATTAGGGGAGTGGGAGAAAGGCAATTTGTGCAGCCTTTCTCATCACGTGATTAGCTATATGGTAACGGAGATGCGGACAATGGCAGCGTGGTGACTTATAGCCCGTTTTATGTAAGGTTTTCACACAAAAGACTGCCAAAAACTGCAAAATGGGCTTCCGTTGTGGGCCACCATATCCAAAATGCGTCACCTTCTCAGATTTATCTTCCGTTGATGATGTATGTGTATTTAGATAAATTAATATAATTGGGATTATAATTTATAAGTGTAGATATCATATCAAATTAATAAATTCAGTGAGATCATTTAATTGGACTTATGAATTATTGAATAGATACAAACAATGTTCTAAAAAGCGCTAGGCGCTAGTCGGGCGGCAGACTGGAGGCTAGCGTCTAGGCGGAGTCCGGATGAGGTTAGGGAGACTTGGGCGGGATTAGGCGGGGCCTAATCGAAAAAATAACGTAGGCGGACAATAGAGATCTAGCGCATAGGCGGAGATTTTTAGAACTGTAGATACAAATATGAGTGTTTTTTTCTTAAACCGTTTTCTTGTGCAATAACGTATCTAATAAAAACTCTAAAAAATTCCATTTAGTGGATAGATATAATTAGGAGGGAGTTTTGGTAAATTGATTGGAAACATTTACTCACATATTTTTTGAGATTATAAGATGATAAATCTTTTGAAAATGATTGAGTATTTAAATAGAATATGATTTTGAAACTTATAAATATTGCTAATAGTAGTTTTTGCTAATCTTTATGATCAAATTAATGAACTTAATAACATAGTAAGTATTAGCTTATGTATTTAATGTTTTATGAAAGTATTGGACAGTTAGTTTGCATTGTGATGTATCATTATTCGTTGCAATATAGTTTATGTGAATGTTTGGAATCACTTTTAAATTTGAATTTTACGTTTAATTAAAGTATATTTGAGATTTTGTGAGTTGTTTGGCAATTTATATTGGATGGATTTTGAAAAAAAAGTTACATTCCAAAAAGTTCATTATAGGGGAGTAAAAGATTGTGGCTCTCCATAATCAACTTTCAACACTTTTAGATGGGCATTACTAAAAAACTGGTTTTTTCTATTTTTTTCATTTTTTTCTATTTAAATTACAATAATCAATTTCATCCTAATTACACTTTGCAACTTTTCTTTCTATTTGCACTTTTTAAAAATGAATTCCACCAAACATATGTTAATATGTTAACAATTCAGTTATATTTTATTTTTTTTGCCCGAAGATCTAGTTAATATTAGAGATGTCAATAAGGGCTAATCTTTATCGGTCCTGCTTTTACCTTAAAAGGCTTCAATCCTTAAGTCATAATTAATGACTTGAAAATTTTAAGGTTAGGGACTGAGTGTCAGATTATAGTGGCCCTATAATTTTAGGCAAAAACTTGAGTAAGACGGTCTCACGGATTTAGATCCGTGAGACGGAGCCCTTACACAAAGTTTTAAAAGGGTTTTTTTTCAGATTTTATTTTTCTTAGGGCTTATATTTATTTTTTTAGGGTTTATTTTGTTTCTTGGGTTTATTTTTAATTGATTTGGGTTTTTAGGATTTTTAGTTTTTTTTTAGGGTTTATTTTTTATTTTTTGGGTTTACTTTTGTTTTTTGGGTTTATTCTTCATGGTTCATGTTCTTAGGGTTTATTTTTGTTTTTTCATGGTTCATTATTATTTTTAAATTTTTTTTCATGGTTCATGTTCTCAAGACGGAGCCCTTAGGAGTCCCTCTCACGGATTTAGATCCGTGAGAGACCGTCTCTTAAGAGACTTGCTCATAATTTTATTTTTATTGTTAATGAAGACATGTCACTATAAATTTAATATTCATAACCAAATCAAATAATAATATAATCTACTAATAAAAACTAACAACAAATGAGGTTTCTTCTAAGCATTTTTATGAATTAATAAAAAAATACCAGCAATTTAATATTCTACCAATGAAATCATGCATCATAATGTCATGTTCTTTCGTCTACTCTCGTCTCGATGACATAGGTTCACACCCACATAACGAATTATATGTAAAAATTTGCGTGAGACGGTCTCACGGATTTTGATCCATGAGACGGAGCCCTTACACAATGTTTTAAATGTTTTTTTTTATATTTTATTTTTCTTAGAGTTTATATTTGTTTTTTTAGGGTTTATTTTGTTTCTTGGGTTTATTTTTAATTGAATTGGGTTTTGTAGAATTTTTAGTTTTTTTTGGGTTTATTTTTGTTTTTCGGGTTTATTCTTCATGGTTCATGTTTTTAGGGTTTATTTTTGTTTCTTCATGGTTCATTATTATTTTTAAATTTATTTTCATGGTTCATGTTTTCAAGACGGAGCCCTTAGGAGGCCCGTCTCACGGATTTAGATCCGTGAGACCATCTCACAAGAGACTTGCTCCGAATTATATACAAACTTTAAACTAGTATTTACCAATTTATGTACTTAGATTAAAGGATAAATGAGACCAAATACACTACAAGAAAAAACATGTTTACCTACAGAAAAATCTGTAGGTAAATGTTAAGAACATTGTAAAGTGTAGGTAAAATCATTGTAGGTAAAATATTTACCTACAGAATCAAAAACTGTTGGTAAATACCTACAGAAAATATGTCGGTAATTGAAAAAATGTCGGTAATATGTCGGTGATTTGTTGGTATAATTTGGGGGAAAATGATATTTTTTATTCTGTAGGTATTCTGTAGGTAATTGTAAAATTTAGTGACAAAACCATTTTTGTCGGTAAATTCTGTCGGTAAACTGGAATTTTTTCTTGTAGTGATATTATATTTTTTTGAGAGCCACATCAAAGATTAGATTTGATATTTGCTAAGATTAAATGATAATTGATAAATAAGATCAAAAATTAGATTCAATAGTATTATATATATAATTAATACATACAAAAACATTATTGAAAATAATAAGGCAAAAACTTGCGTGAGACGGTCTCACGGATTTAGATCCGTGAGACGGAGCCCTTACACAAAGTTTTAAATATTTTTTTCCAGATTTTATTTTTCTTAGGGTTTATATTTATTTTTTAGGGTTTATTTTGTTTATTGGGTTTATTTTTAATTAATTTGGGTTTTTAGGATTTTTAGTTTTTTTAGGGTTTATTTTTTATTTTTTGGGTTTATTTTTGTTTTCCGAGTTTATTCTTCATGGTTCATGTTTTTAGGGTTTATTTTTATTTCTTCATGGTTCATTATTATTTTTAAATTTATTTTCATGGTTCATTTTCTCAAGACGGAGCCCTTAGGAGGTCCGTCTCACGGGTTTAAATCCGTGAGACCGTCTTACAAGAGACGTGCTCAAATAATAATAAGGGTGATCCCGACTCTAGCTCTATAGAAATTAGGGCGGTGCCTATTAAATATTGCCCAATCCTCTAATTTTTGGGTCAGGTTATATTGATACTGTTTTTTTTAAGTGTTTAATTTTATTTTATGAAATTGTTTGAAAGTGTTTTTATTTCTAAATTTAGTAATTTTTATTTTTGTGATTAATAAGCTAAATAAAATTTCGAGTTTCTCATAAAATAGCACAGGACGGGGACAACTGGTTGTGGACCCAATGTGTCGTTATCCTGTATTCAACTACTTGCACGTGCGCGGCGGATTAGGACTTTGGAATAATTAACTCAATTGAATTTTCATAGTTGTGTCCGAAGACAGGCTTTAAGTGTGGGGTCCATTATTTTAACGGTGCACTACATTTACTTGCATTTAAACTTTTTTTTTATTTAAAAAAATTATATTCTCCGTTTTTTTTTAACTTAAACACTGTAATTACGCCTACTATATACGCGACAACAACTTTAATCTAGAACGTCATACGCTCGACTTAGTGTTATAGTAGAATTTCTTTAACGTCATTAGATCGTCATAGATAAAGTGAACAATCATATTCGATTTTTTAAATTTAATAATTATTTCACTTTTTAAATTCCAGGGGACACGAGGATTGAGGCCTCTCTCTTTGTATCATTAATTGGGATGGGGATTTTCATATAGCATTTAAGAGAAAAGCCAAATATTTAATGTGGTATATATCAAATTAATAAAAGTTCATCTAGTTTTTTTTTAAAAAAAAAAAAAGAATAAAAGTTCATCTAGTTGACATTATAACAAATGATGAAAACTTGTCACCTTATCAAATAATGTAATCATCACTCCTTTGCGATTAAATGGTAGATATTAGTTTTAGGTCTCTTCTTGCTTTTGGAGTAATATAGACCAACAGTACTACACACCCAGAGGTAAATGTTTTGGTTCTTAGTGTCCATGATACATACAAGATTTAAAATCACTTTTATATTCTTTTTTTATTTAAAAAATTAACTTTTTTTTACCTTTTTTTATTTAAAGCAAAAACTTATATTAGGCGGTCTTATGGAAATTTTTCATGAGGCGAAATAAGATTTGAACCCAAACTCAAACTCAAACCCAAACCCATGAAATGACCCATATTTTTATGTATAGTAAAATCTATCTCACAAACTTAAGTCCATGAGACATTCTCTCTATTTAATTACTTCAAAAACAACTTGATCAAAAGTATTGATTATGTGATAGTAATCTTTTAATAATGCTAAAATCAGATATTAATCATATAAATTTTAAAAAGATTCGGACTCATATTGTGGCACATATATAAACTTATCTTATTTACAAATTATTATATAAGCCAATAGACCCCATGTAAGGTTTGCGGCTACTAAATTGCAAATTTTTGTTGCCATAAAATTGTAACAAATAACAATAGAGGTTGATAAAAAATTAATCCAGTAAAAACCAAGTCATTGTTCATCGAAAATTTAAATATTTTGCTGGAAAATGTCACGTGAACCCACATTTTTCGTCTAATTTTGCAATTTCTGGCAAAAAAGTGACCCTATTCGGGATATTTCTACATGTTCTTTTTTTTTTTCTTGCAAAATGTAATTATTTTGGACTATTTTTTCCACTCTCCTATAGTTACGGGATCCAGATCCCAATTTGGCCCAAATTTTTACTATGTGAATAATTAATTACAGTGGTCTTGATAACTTGGAATATAAATAATCCTAATTAACCCTTCCAATCAGCAAATTAGCGGCAAAACTGACGGGAGAATGTGAGACGGACTAGTGGATTGATGGGATTGGGCCGTTGGTGGCGGGAGGAGATGGGCCATGTTATATATGATATGCTTGCCATCTACTAGGCATCACACGCTTAACTGTTTGATGGGAGCCCATGACCATCTTTAAACACACAAAATCTTAAAATAATATATTTCCTAAACGCATATATATTAAGATAGGTAATTTTGTTCTTCCTTCTAAAATCCTCTCTCTACCCCTTTTCCTCTCCCTTCTCTCTAACCCAAAAAACCTAAACCTAATATCTTCTCCCCCTCCTTTACTCCTCCACAGCCGCCACCCTCATCCCTCCCCCTCCATGCTTTTCTGCTGGAGGGCAGACGATGACGGTTCCTTGTGATATTCGGAGGTGACCGATATTTTCGTTCCAGGGTGAAAGCGGGTCGGAGCTCCATAGAGGTGTCTCGGAGCTGAGTAGATGATGGGCTGCAGCAGTAGAGTTGGGTGAGAGAGAGACAATTTTTTTTTTTTTTTCTCTCGTTTTTAGCTATAGTTGTCGTTTTCTTATTTTGCGAAACTCGTAGGCGGATCAGTTTTTTCTATTCTGCAGTACGTAGTGGTTGCTCGTGCCCGGTTTCAATTTTTTTTGGTGTGTTACAGTCTCCTTTAAGGAGTGTTGAAGTCTCCCGGCGTGGAGTGGTTGAGTTTGGGGTGGGTAGTTTTTTAGTCCATGTTGTGAATCTGAATTGGTCTTACCAATTTCTCGCTTGGCTCTTAGTTAGTCTTGTCGGCGCTTAGCCCGTTGGCTACGATTGTAGTTGTAATTTTAGTTTTTGAGTTATTATAATAAAATACTATCGTTCGACAAAAAAAAACGCATATATATGTAATTCGTGAGAATGCGCAATCTCTCCCAAGTTCATAAGTCGCAGGTTCCCATCGAATTCTAACTTACTAGACTCCTCTTTATCCAGCCGCATGTTTCCATCGAGTTCCAGCTTTCCTCCCCTTTATTCACTTGCTGCAGGTTTGAGTTCCAGCTTCCCTCCCCTTTATCTAGGGGTAAGTTCCCATCGAGTTCCAGCTTCCTACACTACCGTTTTAGGCATTCAGTATAAATTGTTCCACCATTGTGCCCCAAAAGACTCGAAACCTTAACCTTTCAAAGAGATGGAAGAGTTACTCTACCTTGACCAATGAGCCAATAATTATTGGATTTAATCGCCTTGCTTTAGATTCTAATACTTAATTACTTATCGCTTAGGATTATACACGGATGTCTATACGGTTTTCCTAAGTGGGGATCTATCGGAAAAGGATTTTTTTTTAAGTCAGTCAAGAAAATATTATTTAAATTTACATATTTTAATCTAGAAACTAGAAAGCAACCTTTTTATATTTAATTACGGATGTGCTCGTTTATGTCAAATTAGGAAAGACTTTTAAACCACTCAATTTAGTTGTCGATAAAATTGCGATAACATCAAAACTCAAGTTGAATGGCATAATGATTATTTATGATAATGTTCTTTACCTTAATAAAACCATTGGTTATTGCTCTTGCGTGGGTGGTAGTTCAAAAGTGAGACTCGAATACAATAGATTCCACTAGCAAATAACTAATCCAAATTTATTTTAAAAGTTTAGTGAAAGCAATTAATTTTCAAATTTCTATACAAGCGCAAAAAAAAAAAAAAATTAAGAGATAATTTTCCACTGTAAATTTCTTGTTATTATCATAGTAACAAATCTCGGATTCGGGATTAATTCATTAAACCTTCAAATTTGCATGTTGGGTATTATTCGGGACAATTCGATAAAATCTCGGTTATACAACCAAATTCGTTTGTATAATACGTGATTAATTCTGGAATATATCGATATAATTATTTATAGAAAATCATATATTCTTGTGGGAAGATTCTCAATAAATTATTCTTTGAAATTATATTATTTAATAAAAGTATATTTAAAATTATAAAATAAATTAAAATAGTATAATTTTGTCAAATGGAAAAAAATCGGGAATAAATCACTTTATCAACAAAAAAGTTCGGGAGATTTTGCCATATTATTATTTCTGAAAGATACATACGGAAGTTCAACGTCGTATGAAAATATCGTGTTCCATTAGAGTATTTTTCGAAAATTAGGAGAATTTTGTTTCTATGGTTATTATTACTCTGTTCTAAGCAGTGTTCTAAAAAGCGTTAGGTGTTAGTCGGACGGCAATTGGGGCTTAGCGCCTAGATGGAACATTGGCAGGGTTAGGCGGGATCCGAGCATAGTTAGGTGAGGCCTAAGCATAAGAAAAACATAGGCGAACAAGGGAAGCCAGCCTATATGCGGAGACTAATTGGGGATATGCGAAAACTTTTAGAACAATGGTTCTAACTTCTAGTGAAGGCCGTATAGTAAAAAATAATTAATATAGTAAAAAATAATAACGGATAATAAACATTTTGGAAAAATAAAGCGTATCTAGAATAATAAACGCCGAAACCGCGTCTAAAATTCCACGACACACGCTTTCCCCTTCCCCAATCAACATAAAAATTAAAATCAGTAATTAAGCATTAAACAAAAAAATTCCAAATTACTGACGTCAGAAAATAGAAAATCCCCAAAATTTAGATTGAGATCTAGTTGAAAAAATTGAACCCCAACATGCATCCAACGCATGCAGTGATAAAAACATTACGTTAAACATCAAATCAACATCCAACGACGCCGTTGTGGTCAACGCATATAATTATAATTAAAACAGGTTTTTAGTTAATATCAATGCTAATTACAGGGGTTTACTGTGGATATCTAGCGTAAATTGCAATCTTAGTCCTGTATGTAATTACAGGGGTTGACACGTCACATTAATAGTCTCACACAAATCGCGATTTGTAAAATGGTCCTGTAACTTTCGAAAAAACTCTTGATTCCAGTTATTTGGTCGCCGAAAACTAGAAATTTGCCCGAAAAACCCACTTATCCTCATTCGTTGATGTGGAAACCGATTTCACTTATGTGGCATCATCCAAGTGAGTTGTATTTTTATGCATGAGTTTTTGTCCCAATCAATATGTCAACTCACTTGTAAGATGTCAACATAAGCGAATCAGTTTCAATGTCATATGATTTGGTCAGAAATATAGACACATTGATTTTTCCGGCAAATTTTCCAACTTCCGACGATCAAATAATCGAAAGCGAGAGTTATTGAAAAGTTCCTGGACTTTTTCGCAAATTGTAATTTTTGCAAGACTACTATTGCCAAACCCCTATAATTACAGGACTAATGCAATTTATCCTGGATATCTAAATATGATTAAGGGCATCACAAATAGATTACCATTACACATAGGGGCACTTTGTGCATTTAATAACAGTTGAGGGGGCGTATAAATACAAATATTATTGAAGTCTACATACATGTGGTGTATATGATTGTTCATAAAGAAAAGAAAATTTTGCGGATGTCCTCTCATCTTAGTCATATTACATAAATGTGAAAACCCTAGAAAACCCCACCATTTCTCCACCTCGATTTGTGGAAATTTCCATCACCTAACCGCACAAACAAACGAAAGCTACCGTTGAGCGTTTGAAATTCGTCGCTGCAATCATAATTATTTCTCTCAGGTAATTCCTCGAAAAAATGAATCTATATAACTGTACTTGTATGTAAATCCGTACGCGTGTGGATAAATTAATGTGCATGATGTGTTTTGATTGTGGCTTGAGTTATGTGTATGCGTCTGTCTCGTATTTGATGCTTTTGCTTGAAGATTGGGGCTAGAGTTACTGTTCGAACGACTTTGATGTGCGATTTATTATTAAAATTTTGGTATTTTGACCTTCTGATTCTATTTTTTTTGTTTATGTGGGCACAAATGCAGGGTGTTGTTGCTGAAAGGGTTTGGATCACCGTGTTAAACTTTCTATCAATTTTGAGTTTTGAAAGGGCTTAAGGCGGAGAAATTGAAGAATATTGATATGTTATATTGATGGCAAATAGTTGAATTTGGAAGGGATTGGGCTTAAAGAGGTAAAACATTGAATTGGAAGAATTTGGGAACGAATAGAGGTGGGATCTTTATGGTTTGCTGGAAATTGTTGCGGTTTTGTTGATATTGCAACTACACGAGGGAAGTGAGGTTCACTGGTTTGACTTTAATTGGCACATATAAGGACATTTAGGTTTTTTGATTGTTTATGAGCCAAAATATAGTAATTTGATGCCTAAGGGAAGTTCCAGAGGAAATCAGCTGTCGATTTGGTGTCTTCTGGCTGAGGTGAATTTTTAGAGCGCCTGAGATTGTGAGATAAATTTACAATGATGGATGAAGCTCCATGCAGCTCTAACTCATTGCCTCCTTTCCTTGCCAAGACATATGAGATGGTAGATGATCCGTCCACCGACTCTGTTGTATCCTGGAGTCAGAATAATAAAAGTTTCATTGTGTGGAATCCTCCAGAGTTTGCAAGGGACCTTCTGCCCAAATTCTTTAAGCACAACAATTTCTCCAGCTTTATTAGGCAGCTAAATACATATGTGAGTTTTTTTTTTTTCTCGAAATAGCTTGAATATATTTGGGATGTGTACTTGTACTGTTTGTTATGGTGAAAATGTACTTATAATAGCTTAATTGTGTTTGCTGCCTTTTATGCTTATCAGGGTTTTAGAAAAGTTGATCCCGAACAGTGGGAATTCGCGAATGATGATTTTGTTAGAGGTCAGCCCCACCTTTTGAAGAATATTCATAGACGCAAGCCTGTTCACAGTCACTCCGCACCAAATCTGCCCTCATTACCTTCGCTAACTGAATTGGAAAGGAAAGGATATAAGGATGATATCGAGAGGCTGAATTCTGATAAAGAATCACTTCATATGGAACTGCAGAGACACAAAGAGGAGCAACAAGGTCTTAAGGTGCAAATGAGGGCGTTGACTGAACGTGTGCAGAATGTGGAACAACGACATGCAAATATGTTATCCTCATTGGCCCAGAGACTAAACCAACCGGCCTTTTCCTTGGATCTCACACCACAAGTTGAAGCTCATGACAGAAAGAGAAGATTTCCGGGAAGCAGTTACTTACGCGAAGAAACCAGCAGTGAAGATAATCAGAGGGCGTCTTCTCAAATTCTGGCGTCTTCTCAAATTCCGACAATCGAAAATTCAGACGGTAATACCCTTTTGACTTTCAACAAGGAATCTTTGGAGCAGCTTGAGTCTTCTCTGATCTTCTGGGAGAAATTAGTACTTGATGCTGGTGAAGGTTTGGTGCAACCTAATTCATCCTTGGAGTTGGTAGAATCTGAAAGCTGTGTGCCCAGCCCTAGCATATCTTACACCCAACTAAATCTTGATGTTGGGGCCAAGACTTCTGAGATTGACATGAATTCTGAACCTAAAATTCCAGAGGTGCAACCTCGTGCTGAAGAACGGGCAGTAGGGACTGCAACCAACGGGAGAACAGGGGTTAATGATGTATTTTGGGAACAGTTTCTTACGGAAAATCCTGGTTCAAATGATTCGTCTGAATTGCAGTCAGAGAGGATAGGTGGTGGGGAAGGCAAGAAAAATGAAAATAAACCAGGTGATCATGGCACGTATTGGTGGAATATGAAGAGTGTAAATAACCTTGCGGAACAATTGGGACATCTTACTCCAGCAGAGAGAACTTGATGCTAGTAGGTTATATATGGTATACTTTTTTTTTTTTTTTTTTTTTGGTGAATGCGTGTTTTGATGTCTAATGCCTTTTATTGTACATTCAGAGATGAGTTGTTTGATCTGGCTGTAGATAGACCATTGGTATATAAACCACATATCCTGCACATATCATCTTGTTGACTTAAAGATTTTTTGCCACTAGCACACATTGTTCTTGTTAAATAGATGAATGCTATTTGAAATTTTTGAAGTTTGGTTTATGGACAGAGACTCTTATCTCTATGTTAATCTCCTTTTGCTAATTCATGATTTCTTAAGGGATAATTACAAAAACTACCACTGCGGTTTGACTCTGTCTCTATTTGAATAATTTTTTCTTATGATGGGGACAAATGTAACTTCACTGGGTTTTTGTTAATTTTGAAACTTCTCTTTTTTTTTTTTTGTAATTACCCCAAACCTCAGGGTAGATTTTGTCATTATCCCTTTTCTTAATACATATTTCTTGAACATGCACACTAACACTCTCATTTTGCCATGGAGATGTGAAATGGTACATGCTAGATATGCAGATATGGCAATCTATTCGACCCTATCACAAACACTTTAGCTACACAATTCTTCGATCATCAAGTTATTGGTCACTCTTCTTTTCAGGATCAGTAGGCATCCCTTGTGCTCAGCTCAAAACATACCTGCCGGAAAACTTTGATGATGAGTTCATGGTACCCATCACAATTCAGTGTCAGGTAACAAGCCAAGAGTTCTTCGAGCTCGTCAGATCTTGTAATTCCTTTCTCACTGATCATCTCAACCATTGAATCTCTGAAGTCCTGTTGTGGGTTAAATGAACTCTTAACCTCTGCAAAGCTATCGTAGATTGTTCTGCCGTTTGTTTCCTTCTTTTGCAACCTCGTTCGTTCTTTCTTTGTGTCTTGGAGCACTCTAATTCTGCATTCTGTTTTCGGGGAGCAATCTTTTGCCCGGTTTTTTTGCTTTGTTTTTCTGCAATGAGATTTCCTGCTTATGCATGCAGACTTCGTCTGGGACTCAGGATTATTCCAAAGAGGGTTAATTCCATCTCTACCCGTTTTCGCTTCAGTTCTTTCTTCATGGAACAAAAAACTCCAATATGCACCATCGTCATCATCATCATCCACACTGTAAAATGTCGTTTCTTTCCAACCTGTAACGGATGATGAATACTGAGTTGGAAAATCTAGTTTGCCTCTGTGTTGCTTCTTTGCTGAATTAGTCTCAGGGTTGTCACCTTTTGGCTTGAACTGGGAAAAACAAGAAACTTGAAAAACACGACTAATTATCGAAGCACGAGATGCAGAAGGTGAAAATCTCTTTCCCCCGCACTTCATTTTGGTTTTCTTAAAGGAATCTTGATGAATGTTTGTTGGAATGTTGTGAGATTTTGAGGTTTGATAGAGGATGAAGGTAGACAGTTAAATGGTGGTTAGGGTTTTAACTTTTAACAGGGAATTATATTGGGTCTTTATATATGGGTTTGAGATGGACTATATTTATTTCAAAAGAAAGAACCCGCCTTGTATGTTGTGACCACTTTTCCCACTTTATCCTGTTTTGCTAGTTTGTACTTTGTTTTTTTTTGTACTTTTTGTCGAACGACCCAACTCATTTTTTGTTTTTGCAAAGATGCAAGTTGGAATTAGTAGAATAAACATATCATTTTGTAAAATTTAAAAAAAAAATGGTTTGGTTATATGATTCTCGAAATTGAACAATGAACCCAATAGTAACTTTACTCTCAAAATCAATTGTCACAAGATCAAAGTTTGTAAGAGTTTTTCATTTCAAATTAAAAATTCACAGGTTCTCAAACTCCACTTAACAAGAACATACAAGAAATATAAAGAAAAAGAATGATGTCGCTTCATGGTCACTCCCCTGTTTTTACCGGATTGAGATTTCCGATTCCGCAATCTTGTTCCACTTTCTATTCTATTGTATTGGATGTATGACACGTGTACATGATGATGCCATAACTGTACTCGTGTCACTCATCCTGTATAGTAGAATAGGAAGTGGAACAGGATCTGGTCCCGTTTTAACCTCGTACACCAAAAACAATTTTATTGATAACCATTGATTCTGGAGTTTAGGTTAACAATTTAACATCCATTCAAAAAAAAAATATTGATAACCATTGATTTTGGAGTTTAGGTCAACAATTTAACATCCATTCAAAAATTGGATCTTTTAGTTGAAATGATGAGATCTAAATAATGAACTTGTAGATATACATATAACATCAACAATTTTAATGGGATTTGAAATCAAATCCTGAGATGTTACCATAGACCTAATTGAAGAACATATTTTATATCCCCCGCCTCACCTACCCATTAATTGAAAATAGATATTACGACATTTTCATTTTTTATTAAGTATATGACAGAGAGCATCTAAGCAGCTCTATTCTTATAATCCTACTGTTTTACTAATCAAAAGTAGAAAAGAAAAAGAAGAAACAAAAGAAAAGGAAAAGAAAAATGGATCACTTTTTCACTTTCAGACTCTTCTTCTTTAATTCTGCTGGACCTTTTCTTTGTTCAAAGTTTATTAATCATAGGGGTAATCATAAATTTTTAGGTAGTTTTAAATTTTTAAGGAGATAAGACAAGAATTGGTCTAAATAAATGATTTTAACATCCTTGTACCCAGAAATACTTGGTGAAGCCAAAAAGTGATAGTTTCCTTTCTTCTTTTTTTTTTTAAAAAAAATATATGGAAAATCATCATTTCTTTTTTCTTAGGAAGAAAATTACCATATCATTTTTTTTTAATTACATGGCAAATCATCATTTCTTTATACAGTGGAAATGTGACTGGAGATAAACCAGACATGAAAAAATGTGGTCTTAAGTTGAAATTCTCAGCAATAGTTTCAAACAGACAGCAACAGATAATCTCAACAGAATTCCATTTGAAGGTCATGATTAACTCTATTAATTGTATGTACCTTTCCTTACAGAAGGAATATATTCCATATCTTTCCAAGGCCAAAATAGCATGAACATAATTAATACAGAGAAAGTGAGAAATAATGAATAATTTTGTACTTTGTAAAATAGCATTGTGCTTGTAGTCACAAGTTAAGTGTGGCATATATTTATTACTGTAGAATTCAATATAACATCAATTTGTTCTAAGACAATTCTTGATTTATCATGATCAATGCTTATTGTTTCTTCTGAAACTCACAAATATCAAACATAAGTTTTTAGAAGTAAAAATGGATTTTGAGACAGCCCAGATGGTGAAAATTACTGAAACTGAAAACACAGGCTATGTTAATGGAGAAGGGATTGTTTATGGAGATGATGAAAAATGGGAATCAAGGCCACCTCCATTTTTGATTAAGACATTTGAAATTGTGGATGATCCAGAAACTAACTCATTCATATCATGGAATTCCAGTGGCACTGGTTTAATAATTTGGGATCATAACAAATTTTCAGATCAGATTCTTCCTAAGATTTTCAAGACGAACAATTTCGCCACCTTCGTCTATCAGCTCAATAATTATGTCGGTATCGATCTCCAAATCTTTCACTATTTATAAATAAAAATTGTGCCTTATGTTGGATGTTCATATTTTTTGGGATAATTTCGAAAGACCCCCTGAGGTTTGGGCTAATTACAGAAAAACCCAGAGATGTTTCAAAATTACAAAAAGCCCCCTCAAGTTTGATTATGCCTTAATTTTAAGGGGTTAACTGTAATATTTCTAGAAACATCAAAGGGGCTTTTTATAATTTTGAACATCTCTGTTTTTTTTGTAATTAGCCTAAACCTCAGGGGTGTTTTTGTAATTATCCCTTTTTTTTTGGTTGAATTATTATAGGGATTCAAAAAGATCAGCTGGGATCGATACGAATACGCGAATCAATGGTTTCAAGCAGGGAAAAAGCAATGGCTGAAGAACATCAAAAGAAGGTCTGAAGTCACCAAGAAACGTGCTCGTTTTACTAATCAAAATTCGATGAACGCTACAATCGAATCAAAGCTAGACGCTATGAAAACCGAGCAAAATGACATGAAACGTGAAATCCAGAAGCTCAGAGAAAATCTAGACAACATGGAAAACCAACTCACAAGTCTTGAAATACCGCGACTTCCAGAATTTAAAGACGAGACAATAAACATAACAGACTTTCTAAAGCAGTTTATGGAGTACCTGAGAAAGGAAAAACCCGAGGCAAGTGATGATAACGCGAAGAGGCCACGATTGGAAGGTCCGGGAAGCACAGAACTTGCAGTGGTGCCTGCAGAAAATTGTCAGTTTTGGAAGAAATTGATGGATGATGATGATGCAGGGTTCGACTCGAACAAAGATCGCGGAGATTTAACTGATCTTCATTCGAAAGCTATGATGGAATTTGATGAGATGATGGCATCAAATATAGAAATGCAAAGGGAAATTCTGATTGCAAAGCCCTCTGATGCTTATGAGGAGGATGATGGCCACCTTGAATTGTGGACATAATTTGAATGAGCAAGTCTCATGTGAGACCGTCTCACGGATTTAGGATCCGTCTCATGAAATTAAGTCGTGAGACCGTCTTATTTGAGTTTTTGTCAATTTGAATTGTATGATTTTCTTCACCTGCGTTTTTTTTTTCGGTTAAAAGTGTTGATGTCTGAATTTATATGGATTTATATACCTTTCTGCATTTTATTTAGCTTTGTAACTAATCTTTTGGTTCAAGAGGCTTCCCCAGAACCAGTAACCAAGTTCAAGAAATGTAAGAACAGTGGCTTTAAACATTCTCGAAAGGGATAATTACAAAAACCACCCCTGAGGTTTGGGTTAATTTCAAAAAGACCCAAAAATGATTGAAAATTACAAAAAAAAAAAACACCTCAAGGTTTGATTTTGTTGTAACATTTTTACAAATGTTTTCTTATGAAGAGGATAAAGTGTAGTACATACTCAAACCCCAATTTTTTTTTTTTGTAATTTTCAAAAACCTTTGGGCTTTTTTGTAATTAACCCAAACCTCAGGAGTAGTTTTTGTAATTATCCCTTCTCGAAATTACTATGAAGTTCTTGAATAGTTTTGATCACTCCCACCTTCTCAGACCACACCATATCACAAACTGAATCAAACAAACAGAATCAATACATTCCTTTATAACCTCCTTCACTTATATTAAATTTGAATCAAAAATTTGTAAATATTACAGATAAAAAAAAAATGGAGTAAAAAGAATGGGATAGTAACACCATCCCAAATGTTGCATTTCACCACTATAATACAGGCACTGAAATAGACACAGGAATCGAAACATCACCAGCAAAACTCGTATCCCTAGCCGCGCCCGAGTTTCCAGCAAACGATGCGTACCCGATATCCAAACCACCAAAATGCAAATAAGCATTCTCACACCTCTGGAAAACTCTAGCCAACGACGCTGCTTTTCTCCTAGCTCGTTTCGTCCCTGTAAACAGTAAACTCTGCAGTAAACCAGCTAATGCCGGGACCCTCACCACCCTCTCCGTTGCAGCCGCCCACCCACTTCTACATAATTCAAGCAACGCCACCACGGCATTTTCTTTTCCCCTAGGTGTCCCACATCGCATCATTCCAGTCAACCCCACCACCGCCATTTCCTCTTTCCCGACTGCTTCGGCCCCCATTGGCTGCCGAACGATCAGCGCCAATGCACCAGCTGCTTCTTCGGATACGTTTTCACAACCGAGGGATCCGACTAGTGCTGCTATAGCCCCTGATTCGATCATTCTCCCACAATTCTCATTGTGAGTCGATAGATTGAATAACGCCGTGACAGCGTCTTTTTTCCCTCTATTCGTTCCTTCTTTCAACAGTCCAGCCAAAGCTTCGACCGCCCCGTTTTCTCGGGCTATTTGTTTTTTATAGTCATGAACGGCGGAGAGACTGAATAACGTCGCTGCGGCGTTTTCCCTCGCCTCGGTAGTGTGCCCGTTTCTCAAAACCCCGACAATCGCGCTTAGACACCCTTCTACGTCCATAATTCTGCTTTTATTCTTATCGTAAATCGACAGGTTTAGCATTGCAGTCACGGAATTTTCTTGCGCGAAGGCATCTGAAGACGAAAGTAGCCTTTTCAGAAGGGGTATTGCACCGGCCTCAGCAATGCAAGCCCGGTTTTCCCTTCCGGTTTTTGCTAACAGTCTAATTTCCCACGCGCTCACAGTCTTGGCTCTTGGCGTTCCGTTTTCCAGTTGTTCGACAAGTAGACGAGCTGTAGCTTTAGTAGCTACAATTGCAGCCTTGCTCGGGAGAATAGAAACTGAATTTTCAGAAGAATAATCGGCGTTCTCCGGTGGATCGTATGGAATCCCATTAGCTATACACCATTGCAAAATTAAATTTCTCAGAGCCCTGTTTGGCACCAATTTAGTATGAACAAGCATTTGCCCTGTTTTTGGACAAGTACAATGCCCCTCCTCCATCCATCTCGCGATCGATGAACGATCGTACGTCTGCCCTGTCGATATTATTACAGGATCTTGCATCAAATCCAACGATATCGGGCAACAGAAATCCTTAGGGATTTTAACAAATGTATCAGCTATCTCCTGACTGATCAAGCCTTTCTTTGTCGTCCTACGTTTCCATTTTCCCAATTCACCCTCCTCATCCTCAAATCTAAACAGCAAATATCTACAGTATCGTATAATAGCCACAAATCCATTAATAACCGATGCCGTAGGATCGATATCACCATCATGATTCACAATCTGCTCCTCCAAGAACTCAATTTCAGCTCTATAGCTTTTCACATCACAAAACCCTAATTTTTCGACAAAGAATGCGTACAGCTCGTTCCTTTCAGGGATTCTTCCATTCTCAAATTCATTCAAGAAATAGTACAGTTTTAACCTAAGTAAATCGTCATGCTTATCGATAAACAATTTCGATTTCCTTGATTGTTTCCTCAATAATTCAACTTGTTCTTTAACATCTTCAAACAAGTTCATGTCAGACAAAGGAAAAACATCCAAAAGGGTCGAGATTTCCTGATTCATATCATGGAAATGACCCGAAATTGAGTGGTTTTGAAGCAGCAGCCACAACTTACTCGACCCTTTTACATAGTCGATCAGGATTTTCGACCTGTAAAGCAGGAGGTACAACTCCTTCAAGCATAAAAACACTGTGGGAGAGATTTTCGAGAATCTCACATCGGGGAAAGCATCCAGGAGAACAGAAATAACCTGGATTTTCCGGATTAAAGATCTCGAATTCTTGCCCTGAAAAAACGGCGCCGTTTTGTGTTTACCTGAAAAGGATGACACCAGCTCCGTCGAAATTGAACGCAGAGTCCCCAAAACGGCGGCGTTTGATAGATCCACCGGCGCCAGAAACGCCTCCAACGACGGCGATCTCCGCCTCCTCAACGACGAAAACATCGCCGCGGATGCCATAAATTACAACAGGAAAAAAATTAAAAACAAAACTTCTTTATCAACGTAAAAATTCAATCCAATAAACTCTTTGATCTCCGACTGTGAGTGATTTATTGGTATAGAAAACGAAAAAAAAAAAACTGTGGGTACTCAATCCGCGTGCAAAGAAGAAAGGAGAAAAGGGATAAAACAATTTAGGGTTTTGGTTTTTGTGAGATTTTGTGATTGATGATGGATTGACTGAATTTTCAATAGAGAAATATTCTTGGGTTTTTTTCTCTCTTTAGGAAATTCTATGCAGGCTGCCTGAAAGTGACATTTTTGCCTTAGAAAAAAGCCTGGGTGATGGAGTTATCTAAACTATAGATTTATGTCCATTCATTTTGTACTATCTTCTTCTTCTTCTCTGTTTTACCACTGTACATAATGGAAATTTTATAAACTTGTGGGAGACTTTGAAATGATGATGATATGTGGGGTGATTTTGTGAATTTAGTATTTGTTACTCTACTTGTTGGTAATTATTATTCAGGGTTTTATTGTCATAATATTGATTAATGGGGCATACTTTTTGTGGTTTCTAGCTGTTAGAGATTGGTTTTGAAGATTGACTTATGGATATAGTAATTATTACTACCACTTACATAATACACATTAACACTTTTCTAAATAGTGAATTTTATTTTTTAAAATAATCCGGGCAAGTTGTCATGAAATCAGAAGCTTTAACCACTTAATTATAAGATTGATTCTATATAAGTGCGTGTGTTCATTCTGTCTTTTGCGATGTACGATATATCCAAAATATTTTGAAGTATTTGCTTGACATGTCGTCCGCAAATTTGTTACACGTTCAACGACGACTTTATTTGTGACAATATGTTGACACTAATATAATTGTGACAACTTTGTTGTCGCAAAGATTTTTAAATAATCCGAGCCTATTGTCTTGAAATCAAGAGTTTTAACCATTTAAATACAAAATTGAACTCATATAAGTGAGGGCGTGTTCTTTTCGGCTATTGTACCGCTAAAAAAAATCTTTTTTTTTGGCAATATAAAACTAAACTTTAGCCAAATAATTTTTCATTTTTCAATGTAAGGACAAAGGATTTTAGTATTTTAAATATCAAATATTGAAAAACCTTCTTAAAAAGTAAAACAAAAGATTTGTGCATTATTTCTTTCTTCAATTTCCCTTTGTATATAGCTGACAATAAATCTTTTTCAAAAATTAAACTCATCGGATTCTGAGAAAAGCGTTTTGGCTCTTTCCTTAATGAACGTTGACTAAATCTTAATGCTTCATTTCTTCTCTCAATAAATAAAAAGTGTTTCCTCAAAAAAAAAAAAAAAAAAAAGGGTGAACTGGAAAAAATTAACTATCAAAGTGGGGATGGTTTCGCAATTAATTCCATAGTTGACCAAAGGAAAAAGTGCACCTCCATAGTTTTTAACCCCATGTGATTTGTCCGTTTTCCTTTTAGCCGACTGACACCAGTTTTACATTTTCGTCCTTTGGATTATTTTCTTTTTGCATTTGATTGAACAAATGGTATATATATTTGAGTGCAAGGGTATAATATTCAAATGTAGGTAAATTTGGATTGGGGAATAGAAATTCTTCTCCACTTTTTTTTTTTAAAAAAAAAACCCAGAGTATTCCCATACATCCTTTCCATGGATGGTCCTAATCTCTGGGAGAGGAGTGACAAACCCCAACTAATCCCTCACTCCGCGATAGTCAATGTTTGAATCCAGGACCTTGAGATGCAGTTGTAACTTTAAGGCCACTAGGCCAACTCTTAGGGTGATTCTTCTCCACTTTCAAGTCTAAAAAAAACTTAAAAAAAAAAAAAGAAGAAGAAGAAGAAGAAAGTAATGGTAAGGAAAGAAGTGGGCAAGGCTTAGGGTTTCCCTCTGAAAATTGAAAAATAAAACAGATGTCTTTAATGAGCAATAAAAGTTGGCAACAACCAAGGTGGGAATCACTTGAAATCAGAGCTTCATCATTATGCTTGTTTTGACTTATTTATAACCTGTACTTTTTCTAGCCACTCAAAATCACTTGGGCTAATGGAATTTGGGGTAATTTTTATGCCACTCAATTGGGTGGCCACCCACTCGTATGTATGATTTTTGGATCAAACATACACCCATGTGGGTGTGTATGTGTACTTGATGATTTAAGGGTCATAACCCATGTGAGTGGCATAGAATAAACCGGAATTTGGATGTAGTGATCAAAAGTTATGTTATTGGTCAAGCAACCTCTATAACCTCTAAAGACATCCGATTTTCCGGTTTCATATGTCCAAAATGTAAATAAAGTTGCATATGATATTTTCTTTAATTAGTTGGGAGGAGTGGTTGGAGGATGAGATAAATAAATATCTATGAGTTCGAATCCTAATCAACACTCTAGCAAATAGTGAGGATACCACTTGAACTATAAATTTGCAGTAAAGTTGAATATGATATTATTTAAATTTGTTTGAATTAATTGCAAAAAAAAAAAATTGAATTTGATTTAGTTATTAATCGAATTCGTGTAAATGAGTTTTATCAGTACAAACATGACTCGATTTATCTTAAGTAATTTGATATTTTCACACATTTTTTTTACCTTTTTAATGGTCAATATGGAGTGGAGTATCAATGGACAATGATGTGTTTTTAAATTCTAATTAATTGCTTCAAAAAAATTCTAATTAATTAGCAATTTTACCTATGTTCCATTTGTATTTGCAGTTTGCATGGACCTTGAATTAGCAAAATATGTCCCCACCCCGACGTCACGAAAACAACACGGCAGAAACGGCGTCGCTGCCAGGCGTTGCGATCACGCCACGTAATTGATTTTACCAGTCAAACGCTTACGTCCTTTCACGGGTTACAAAGTCAAACTAAAATAACGGTGCCCAATTAAATAAACACGGTGCAACTGGTGCATGGACCTTGGAGTTGCTACAGTAACCCCTCTGTGTATTATTGGTTGGGGATAATTACAGTAAAACCCCCTTAATATTTCATTATATCTTACATTTTCCTAGGGACATCAATTTGTGATACGACACGATAATCTAACACGAATTTAGCAGGTATATGTACAACTCTTAACAAATTCAGGTCAAAATCAGGCCGAACACGGTAACACGAAAAATGAATAGGTTAGGTCAGGTCGACTGCATATCGACACGATTGACCTATTTAACCTATTAATTTTATAGTGACATATTATTTTAATATTATTGTGATGTTTTAATTGGTTATATAGTGATGGAAAAATTATTAAATGTATTTTTTAATAATTTACTGTATTTTTTATTTGTAATTTTAGTTTTTTGTCCATTTTTTTTATTATTTTCGTG
Source organism: Rehmannia glutinosa (assembly GCA_016081115.2). Taxonomy (NCBI): domain Eukaryota; kingdom Viridiplantae; phylum Streptophyta; class Magnoliopsida; order Lamiales; family Orobanchaceae; genus Rehmannia; species Rehmannia glutinosa. The sequence continues at coordinate 400,202 of JABTTQ020002412.1, read as the reverse complement.
TCGACTTTAATATAGGTTTTTCTTGTCAGATCGGGTTACCCGTGTCATGGGTCGTGTTTGTGTATCTTGACACGAATAATTAAATGGACAGTGTTCGTGCCAGACCTATATTACCCATGTCAGAACACGACCCGCGAACATGAAACACGACACGATAGACATTCCCATAATTTCCTCTTCATAAGTAAAAAAAATATTTCAAAAACCCTCTGATATTTATAAAAATGTTATAGTTACTCTTTAAATTTAAGAGAGAATCAAACCTAAGTTTTGTTTTTTGTTGTCATTTTGGAACATTTTTAGGTTTTTTCGTAATTAGCCCAGATTTTAGGGGTGTTTATGTAATTATCCCAATTGGTTTGCCGAAACTGCTTTTTCTCCGCGTCATTACTATTCTTGAGTTTATCGCCGACGTGGATTTTATCCAGTTGTCGCTTGGCTAGCGATACCGCCGCCAAGGTTGGCCCCAATGCCGACTTAGCTTTGAACTCTTCCCTAATATTTGGTAGATGGATAATAAAAAGCTTTTAATATGTTGCATTTTGCAGATAATGAATAACATGGGGTATATCAATGATTAATTATTTTAATTATTTTTTTAAATATTCAAATATTTGATGAAATAATACAGGAGGCAACATTTATCACACTATATGTATCAAGAGTTAAAATGATGGGGTAAATTGCAATTTTAGTTCCATAGTTACAGGGTTGCCAAAAATAGTCATTTAGCAATCACAATTTGCAAGATATGCAGACCGCTTATGTGAACATCTTTCAAGGAGGTAGACATTTAAATCTTTTTTCTTGGGGGGGTGCTAACTTAATAAAACCTAAATATTTAAGTGCCAAAAAATTAAGATTTAAGAATAAAGTACATACGGAGTAATGGAGTTTTTGAAAAACTTGGGGGAGGGGGGAGGCATGGCACCACAAGGGAATAGATTGGCAATTTTCGCTGAACTCGATGGAGGATCCGATACCCAATCCTAATGGAGGAGGGTATGAAGGGTATTTTACCCGATTAAATAATTGGGTACATGGTTATATGATATTTTTGGGTGTGGGTATGAAGGTGGGTCTAGGTATATCCTACCCATACCCTACCTGATATCCGATTAAATAATATTATATAATATATACATATGTATTTATTTATATTTAAAAATAAGTTTCTATAGTATTTAGTTCACTAATCTTTATTTTTATTCCTTTTTTTTCTTATTTTTCTCTTAATAGTTTAGTAAATATTCATAGCTTCATTAAAATAATTCAAATTTGGGAAAATACAATTTTAAGTGGTAATAGGGTAAGGATGTCAACGGGGCGGGGGAGCGATCCCCATCCCAGTCCCCGCGGTCGCGGGGAATCCCCATCCCCGTCCCCGCGAGACAAACGGGGAAAAATTTCCCCCCATCCCCGTCCCCGCGGGGATTCCCCATTCCCCGCTTTAATTTTTTTTGTTGCAAAAAATTAAATTTTTTATAAAAATAATCATTTTTAATATTAATAAATTATATAAAAAAAACTAATAAACCATTCATTAATAAAATAAATTAAATATTTGTCATTTTTAATTTTTAATATGGATATATTTATAATATATTATATATATTATAAATATTATATTATATATTTAATAAGCGGTTCCCCGCGGGGAACGGGGCGGGGAGTATGATCCCCGTCCCCGTCCTCGTCTCCACGGGGGAAAATTTTGGGGAATCCTCGCCCCGTTCGCGGCGGATCCCTGCGGGGAACAGGGATTCCCCGCCCCACTGCCATCTCTATAATAGGGTATGGATCCCGATCCTCTGATGGGTATGGGAATCAGGGATGAGTATGAAAATTGAATATCCGATGTGTATGGGTATGTGTATGAAAATTGAATACCCAATGGGGATGTGGATGGAGGATATGGAATCCTACCCATTGACATTCCTACAAGGAAATGCCCCTATCTCCAAGTGCGTTTTTCAATCCTAAGTGTTTTTTCCAATAACATGTCAACTCACTAGGATATACGTACATATAACTACAGGACTAAAACTGCAATTTACCCAAAATGATTATGGCGCCGCTCCTGTTTTCTGAAGGGTCTACATTTTAAAAAGTGCACCGCCATAACGAAAGTCTGTTTGAAGATCACCCAAAAAAATGTTTGAATTGTCTCCAAAATGATGATGCAGTTTTCAATAATGTTTCACAAATAATTTTTAATGACCAAATCAAATTGCTAATTCATAATTGTACCAAAATTGCTCCTATAGTCCTATTTCGCCATGACTTGTGGCCAAATTAAGTTGATGCCTTGATAATAATTGTTGAAAATGATACTGCAAAGCAGATCATCTGTGCTTGTCTGAATGATCTCTACATTTATGTTAGATGATATACATAGGGAGTTTTTACAATCACTAAAAAAAAAAATTCTCAACTTTTGGTTGAAAAAAATGTCAACTTCTGCTTCTGATTCTACTTCATTTAATCAAAATCTAAAAACAGTCAGATGAGTGTTTTAGATTTCTGATCTTCTTCTGATTTGACTTTTAAAAACAAATAAGTACTTTTACAACTTTTTTACTTAGCATTCTCAACTTCTGATTCTATTTGCAAATACTACCAACTTTTGATTTTCAACTACTTTTACTTCTGAAACAATACTAAGCACATCACTTCTTTTAAACGCGGAAGTTTTTGCAAACACTCCCATACTAAATGCGGCAATCCAATATTATTTTCTTCACGTTACCTCGGAGACGTACCAGCGTAACACCTTCCACAGGAGACAAATTTCAGAAAAGCTTGTGGTTTCCTTGTTCCGATTTTCAAACGTGAAAGCTGCAAAAATGAAATTCTATAATACACACATTTCGTACAAGCATGTTTCGGAATTAATCACCTAGTTCCATTAGGAAAACATAGATCATACAATTATAAAAGATCAAATCTATTGCCAAAAGACTCTAAATCATGCATCATTTATTCACTTCCCAATTTTATAGCTTCACCGCGTAAACTCAACAATTATTTAATTTAGGGATAATTACGAAAACACCCATGAGGTTTGAGCTAATTAAAAAAAAACCCAAAGGGTTTTTGAAAATTACATAAACCCCCTAGAGATTTGATTCAGTCTTAATTTTAAGGAGGTGACTGTGATATTTCTACAAATGTCAGGGGGTTTTTTTAAATGTTTTTCGCTTATGAAGGTAAAAATATAAGACAGAATCAAACCTCAAGTTTTTTTTTTAATTTTTAAAAATCTCCCGGTTTTTTTGTAATTAGCCCAAACCTTAGGGGTGTTTTTGTAATTATCTCTTTAATTTAAACACACACCATTCTACATTCTGTTTTGGGATAATTACAAAAACACCCCTGAGGTTTGGGCTAATCACAAAAAAACCCAGATATTTTTGGAAATTACAAAAAAAACCTTCAAGTTTGACGTGTCTAACATTTCTCCCCTTCATATACCAAAAATATTTCAAAAGCTCCCTTACGTTTATCAAAATATTACAGTTACCCCCTTAAATTTAAGAAACAATCAAAACTCAAGGGGTTTTTGGTAATTTTCAACAAACTCTTGGTTTATTTGTAATTAGCCCAAACCTTAGGGGCCTTTTTGTAATTATCCCTTCTGTTTTCAGACATTCAGCACGTTTACCATTACCAAATATTGATAACGTTTACCAATACCAAATATTGATAATGATAAATTTCAACCATAAATATAGGATTGTTCTTTTACCTTTGGACGGGTAATATTTGTAGGGTACCAGCAAAGCAATTCCCTTGATCTTGGTTCTAGTCTCCTGCAGAAGGAAAAAAATATCAGACACTCATGAAAACTTACAGTTGAATGCAACAGTATAAAAATATAACCATAGTTACAATATCACTAAAGCTTCTTTTTCCAAATAAAGATGAATACCTTTAAGACACTATCGGCATAATTAAACGATGAGATTATGAGAAAATTCGATAGCGCTAATTAAACAACTAGAAAGGCAATACATACAAATTTTCTTGTTCCAGCTTTTCAGCAATGGAAACTGCTCTACGCTTCGACCATCCGCCATGTTGTGAACATCCCTCTGCATGATGAATCACATGGCCGAGGGATACCTTGCCTCTAACAAGATCAAGACTCTGATTTCTGTCACCTAATTTTCTTCGTTCTGGAGAAGAAGTTGTAGTAGACGTTTGTCTCATAAATGCGCTTTCAGTATTTCGTCTGTCGGAGTCTACCTTACTCTTGGAAAAGTTATATTCTTTTGGAGAAGCTTCAACTTTAACAATTTCGCTCCTATTCGCTCCACCAGATGAAGTTTCTTTATTTTGGAGTCTTCGGATCTCGTTGTGATTTGCCATAGGTGTCGCGTTACTTGTGAGAAAAATTGGGTTGCCATCTGAATTAAAAATTGGTTCTATCCCAATGTCTTTTCTTGATTCACATCTGATCTCAATGGTCACGGGTGATCTAAGTACCGACTCAAATGCTTGTAAGATGTGCGATCTATATTTTTCCACTTCGGATTTTGTCAAGTGTGAATTGAACAGTAGTTGCACTGTTGGAGCTGCAAAATCACCAAATACTGAGACATATAAGCTTTGTTATACAATCGAAAGAAAAAGGAAACTGGTGTTAGGTATGGTATCAGTATATGCAAATGCCAAATAGTCCACATTAATATTTGGGATAATTACAAAAAACACCCCTAAGGTTTGGGCTAATTACAAAAAAACCCAGAGTTCTTTGAAAATTACAAAAATGAAATTTGATTGTCTTACAACATTTTTCCCAGTGATTTTCGAAAACATTTCAAAAAAAACCCTGACATTTGCAAATATATTACAGTTACCCTCCTTAAGTTTAAGACAAAACAAAACCTGAAGGGTATTTTCGTAATTTTGAAACATGCCTGGTTTTTTTTGTAATTAACCCAAACCTCAGGGGGTGTTTTTGATATTATCCCTTAATATTACCTGCACCAAAACTGAGTGAAATCAGCTTTCCTTCCTGATACATGAACTCTTTCAAGCTATTCATCTGGATCTTTTCAAGCACTTCCGACCATATTTCTTCGATTCCATGATGGAATTTAGCTGGTAACTGAAACTCATACATTTGACTTCTATCACTTGTAGCACTACCCACCTGACCTGCAACGTGTTCTTTTCCATCCATTTCAATACCCTTCAGCTTAGAATTACAACATACATCACCAGAACTTCCAGCTTGGAAAGCATGCATTTCAGCATTGCTTTTCCTAGGTCTCTCTCTCGATACAGAATTATTCAAGATTAGTGGACTATGATTCAAAGTAGTATCTGTAGAGGAACCGGGTAGCATGTAGTGTTGATCCGGAGCCAGTTGCAGCAATGCAGCTGTCAGCCATGTCATCCTGTCATTTGACAACCTCAGCTGCTTTTCTGCTTCAGACAATGTTTTCAGTGCTTGACGCAGTTTTTCCATGTCTTCTCTGGACACTGTTAACAACATGCTTTCTCTATCAGTCACAGAAAGGAAACGAAGAAAGATTAAGGGAGTGTTTGCAAACACTTAAAAAAAGTGATCAACTTTTTGCTGGAAAAAAGAAAAGATAGTTCTAGTGTTTTCAAATGTCAACTACTCATTTCTGCTTCTAATTCTACATAATTTAATCAGAATCTAAAAGTAGGGGTAGGACTTAGGAGTGCTTTGGATTTATGATTCTGCTTCTAGTTTCATTTTGAAATATGTAAAAACGCCTTTAAAACTTATTCACCAAAGAATCTCTTTTAACTTAATCAACCTTCAACTTCTATTTGCAAACGCTACCAACTTGTTATTCTCAACTACTTTTAACCTCTACTGCAATAAATCACTTTTTTTTATAAGCAGGCGTTTTTGCAAACACTCCCTAAATCAAATATGAGAAAGCAAATGAAAGTTCAGCAAGTGGCCTAAACTACAAATATGAAATGTTCTAATAACAGGTGCATTTTACGCTGAAGTAATATGAAAACGCGAATTCAAAAATGGTTTGAACTGACACTGCAGTATACCCAATAGCATTGACCAGTATAAACATGTGAAGATCAAAAGACACTGGCTAATAAGACTCACATGCTTGCTGCTGGAAGAACTTCCTCCTAGGCCTTTCTTTCAATATATCATAGCTTCCAGCAAGAATATCAGTTATGACAGTAGCAAGCTGCGACATTAGTGCCAATGGCTCAACACCAGATTCCATGATATCTCTCAGATTCTTCACGGTGTTGACAGTGTCAGCAGATAATGCTAAATCAAGTAGATCTACCAACTTCTCATCTGAAATAAGCCCAACCTGACAAGAAACAAAAAAAGTATTTATACATTTAAAGCTTTCCACTGAGTTACAAAAATGCAAAGTAGACAACCAAGGTGATATATATACTACATCATAAAACAAAAGTAACTGTATATCACAATTCATTCATTCTTGGATTGCATAAAGACCAAATGGACGAGTACATACCAGTTCTTGCACCAGGCACAGAGAAATTTTCTGCCCAAGTAAACTCAATTGATCCAAAGTCATCACAGCATCCATTATAGATCCATCTGACCTTGATGCAATAAGCTTCAGGGCATCCTTATCGATTTCTAAATCTTCTTTGGTTGCAATCCACTGCAGAGTATATATTAATTCTGCATCCTTTAATTTAGTAAAAACAAACTTCTGGCACCTAGATACTATTATATGAGGCAAGACATCAAGCCTTGAGCAAGCAAGAACAAAAACGACCCGTCTAGGGGCTCTATCAATGACCTTCAACATTGCACTCCAACAATCGGGAGAGAAAGTATCGCATTCATCAAATATGAAGACTCTGTACTGAGAGTGATGCTGGCAGGCAATCACATTGTCAAAATCTTCAATTATACTTTCAAAGTCAATATTACTAACCGGGCTTATTTCCCTTATGTTGCGGCTCTTCCCCGTGTCATGTGCAACGCAAGAATCACAGACTCCACATGGTTTGGGACTTTCTAGAGACTGGCAATTTAATGCTCTAGCAAATATACGTGCACAAGTGGTTTTACCAGTTCCATGAGGCCCATAAAACACATATAATAATCCAACCTTCTTTTTCAAAATAGCATTTGAAAGAGCCTGTACTACCAAGTGCTGACCCACCAGATCCCTGAATGTTCTTGGCATGTATTTCTGAGTGAGATTTTGATGTCTATTAGTGTGCTGTCTTCGAAATCTACGCTGCTCATGATATCCACCCTCTGATGCAAGATCAGAGCCAATTTCCTGCTTTAGCAGATTGTCAGCAAAAATTCCTAACTCTCCCGAATAATCATGACGCCAAGCAGCATGATCCATACTCCCCTGAGATCCAGAAGCATCAAGCAGTAGAGGAAATGCTTCTCCATCGGATTTCGTAGATGAACTCAAGTTATCTGACATGGCTGCTGGCATGTCAGAGATACCCCTTCTAGAAATAGAACCTTCTTTTTTCAACCGTGATTCGGATAAACCACAAGAAATGCTCCGGCCAGCCATGTCAATAAATGACTTTCCTCTATGATGAATTCCTGACCAGTTCCAAGGAATACCACACCCATTTCTTGGAACACCGGTGACATTCTGACCGGCATACTCTTGGGCAAACGAGTTAGAGGCCATTGACATTTCGTTTTGAGTCCCAGCATCTCGGGTAGCTATAGAAGGGCGATTTCTTCTTGCACCACAAGATTTACGCCTTTTTTCCTCATTCGTATTGTTTCCATGGCTGCAAATGTTCGCTTCTGTTTCTTCAGCAATTTGTTCTACTTGGGCATGCCTCTCGTCATGATTGCAAGATAACGCTACATCATCACTATCAGCTGGGATATCTCTTAACTGATTGGCAACAGTCTTAAGGGGCCAATCTTGTTTGTAACCTCCTTTCTTCTTGATACTCTTGTCCATTAATTCAGAGGGTCGAGAAACAATGTGGTGAGCCAAATGATTTCCATCTTGAGGATGATCATTTTTCCAACTCCTTACATCATTTCCTAGAGACCTTCGACTTGATTCTTCTCTCTTGACTCTTCTACAGTTGCTCACAGCTGTTGCTGCCTCATCATTATGACTGCTTAACTGAGCAACAGCTGCATTTGTTACAGGTGGGCCAATAAGGGCGCTTTCTGACATCTTTCCACATTCTTTGGGATGTTTTACGTTGACCGTCCGTCTTCCATTGACCAAGGCATCCCTTTTCCCTCTTTTAAGAAGCATATCAACTACAGAAGGAGAATGCCATGAGTGTGAACTTGCAGAAGGATCTTTTAGAGACCTCGACCTCTGAAGGACTACAAGTTCCCTCATGAGGGCCCTATCTGCCAATATTGGACTATGCTTATGCATATGGTTCTTCAAATGAATGCAATTTGTCAAATGAATGTGATTATGTAGATGATCACTTATATTACCATTCACATCATTAAGAATCCTGTCCCGGGCAATCCTAGTCATGATTGAACACAAATCGATCCGCTGGAAATGTACTTGAATTTAGCCAAGATGTTACACAAAGATCGAGCTCTTAACTTATGACTGTCCAAGAGCTTCTGTTTTTATCTTATTGCAGATACAGAATGACTTTGCCCAAACCCAAACAATTAAACATTACAAATGTAAATTATCAACAATATCCTCACAAATACACTTTCTTACTATAGTTCCAATTATGAATATGAACATCCCACCCAAGTACAAACCCTTCAAAACATATACTTTTCCCCTTTGAGGCATCTGATGTAATACAGAGCAAAACCAAAAACCCAGTAAATTGCAACGACATTAAATGACAGTCATCAGCTCAACAACTGTGGCTAGCTTTGCGGGTCGACACTATGATGGGTGAATCATTTTATCAAACAGGTGATAGACATTGCAAAAGGGTAAAGAATCTTTGAGTCTTTAAGGACAAAGAAAATGGGAGTGGAGAGTAAACAGCATTCACCTGAATCTTGGAGTTATAGGCAACTACTAGCTACCGCTTTTCCAAATACCAGTTGCCGTCATAAAGTGTATTTCTGTGTTACTCCCTCTATCCCAATTTCCAGATCTCTTTCTCCATTGTTGCGCATGAATTTCAGGAGGGGTCCTTTCAGAAAACTATAGAACACACCTCTAATATGCGCTATGTCAAAAGAAGAAATACTTTGCAAGTTGCGGACTCGTATGTTGTGCAGTACAAGGTGAGATTTGGAGTGTTGCATGAAACGGGACTATAGGGAATATAAATAAAGTAGCAGTAAATAGTTTTAGGGGTGTGGTGGTGGGGGAGGTGGTGGTGCTAACGACATATTGCATTGAAACAAAGCAGTTTGCAAGAACAGTTGAAGAGAGTATTTGTTTTTATATCAAATGGAAAAACCAGTATTGTAAAAATCGGACTAGTCGCCTCTAGACCGATCCAATTTTGCTAAAATCGCCCAAAGAAAAATCGGGCAAGACAGCCAGAAATTGGGGCCTAGGCGGCCAGGAAATCGGGCCTAGACGGCAAAAATCGACCAAAAATGGTAAAATTCAGAAAAAAAAAATGAAAAAAATGAAAAACAATACTATTTCTAGGCGCCCGCCTAGGCGCAGAGCCACTGCCTGACTAGCGCCTAGCAATTTCTGCAACATTGGGAAAAATTGGTATTGTAAACACCGGTCTTATTGTCTAGGTAGCCAAAAATCGGGCCTAGAAACTTATTTAGGCAGCCAAAAAATTGGTCCGAGACGCCCGCCTATACAGTCTAGACGGCAAAAATCGGTAATAATAATAAAACATATAGAAAAATATTATTATTTCTAGACGCTCGTCTAGTCAGCCTAGGAGGCTGCTGCCCCACTAGTATATAGCGATTTCTGCGATCTTTGAGAAATTCTATTTTCCACAACTCACTGCCATACTGGTTGTAGATTATAAAATAATTTTATTGGAAGTGAAATAAAGTTGATAAAATCATTTTGAAGCTACTAAGTCACGTGTAACTAAGATTTTTTTTTAATTTTCATATATAATATTTTTTACAGATATACAATGAATGTCGTTTTGAAATATTGTGGGACCAGACCATTCTGATTCAAAATACCGTTGAAGATGGGCCGGACTTTTAGAAGGGTAGATCAGACATTTGCGTTTCATTCAATTCGGTTTCACCAGAAAATTAAGCAAACATTATTACTTTACTAATTGTTTTCTTTATTACAACAAATTTATTTTTAATTACTTGTGAAGAAATGAAGCACTAGTTGTTGATTACAATGTATTGGTTATAATGGGAAAGCCTTCACAATGGCTCAATTACAATGGAAATGAACTATTCTATTACAAATGAAATGCGAATCGAATCGTAGTTTAGTCGAGATACTATCTCTATCTCTCGCAAGACAATTACGTCCCGGCTAGTGCTCACGGTTTGACGTATTGCCTCCAAAGATAAAACGGCTTCTTTTCGTCAGTAGTAGCACCACTAACACAGAAGCACCTTCGAACGAAAAAGTGTTGAAGACTGGTTGCTGGACCTTTTTGTGCAGAATGCAGAAATATGGCTTTGTGTATGAATATTTGTTGTGTACCAACTGCAATGCACTCAAATGAATTTATAGACAAACACACACTGCGGGAGATAACAAAAAGTAGTGGGCATTAATCCAATTGTAACATCCCGGATGTTACACCCCACTACTCTATAACGGACAAGTAGTGGGCTCTTTTCGGATGACCACTTATGTTGGAGTTACTAACTCCAACAATCACGACAATCTGAATCTGGACCTACAATGTCCGATTCATTGGGCTCCAACAGCCCAAATCACTCGAATCGGCCAAGCCCATTTTCGAGTGGCAAAACTTTAGTGGACTGGGCCCAATAGGGGGGCGCCTTACCCAAGCCCAGGCCCAGGTCGGTCCGGCTGGCGGCAAGGCCGCGTGTGGCCCACTTGTGATCATCCACTTGTTTATAGTTTATACAACAAATAACACCTTCTAGTAAATAAACTAGGATAAACTATGATTTGTATTCCATGTGGGATAAGGCATAAGCATTTCATCTCCCTTTACATAATCTTTACATAATGCCCACTTATGTGGCTACCTTCGTGTATTAATTTCTCACTCACCGAAAATCGGTTTTGAGAAATAAAAAATACTACGAACATCTACTCGGAACGTAGATTAATAATATATAATTTAATTCCTCCAGAATTAAATATTAAGCCACCAAAAAATTGGTCAAAGTCGGGTCGACACCCACTTTATCAAAACCAAATTTTCCAACACTAGTGCACTACCAAACTCGCATAAGTAGCAAAGAAAACGTCGAGGAAATTAAACAAGTTGGGCTTGGGTTTTCATTTTGTTAATTTGTTTTTTAGAAAATAGTTACTATAATGATGTGCAATTGAAATATAAAAATGATAATTGATGTGGCTAGAGCAGGGGCGTAGCCAGCTCGACTGGTTACCCCAAACCCAATTTTTTTTTCCCTTATTTCCCCCTAGCTCAATTATTTTTTCCCTTTAAAAAATACATATACATTTTTCTTTCATTTTTTTCCACAAAAAAAAACGGGACAAAAAAAAATTGGGGTGCGCGGGGGGAGCGGGGTGGCCCCCCCTAACTACGCCCCTGGGCTAGAGTAAATAAACAACTCTAGTAAAACTAGATTTGTTGATGTAGATGTGCTTTATTTTCTATGGATACAACTCTAGTATACCGTTTTGTTCAAAATTCAAAGGGGAAAGACGCAATGGCGGAGCCAAGAGACTCTAACGAGTGGGTCGTTACACGAAAATGGGGTAGGACAGATAGAAAATAAAAAATATATAAATTATAACTATTTTTATTTAAAAAAATTGGGCCAGGGTCCAGGTTCCGCCAGTGGAACAACTTATCCTTTTCTCGATGTGTTGGGCAAAGTTTTATTCAGAGGCGTAGATAGGGGGGGCCAGGGGACTTCTAAGACACCCCAAATTTTTTTTTCATCCGTTTTTTTCGATGGAAAAAAATTAAAAAAAAATTTATATGTGTTTTTTTAAAGAGAAAAATAATTGGTAGGGGAAAATGAGGGAAAAATTTTGAAATTTGGGGTAGCCAGCCAAATTGCAAGCTTACGCCCGGTTTTATTCAGATGCATAGGACATAGTAAGATCATAAAAACAAAATTACAAATCTAGACAGATCTAACTAATTCGTAGAATCAGAAAACATGCATGTACTAGTGACACGAATCATCGGGTAATGACTAGTATACATTTTATAACAAAAAATCACGTATGGTGATAAACTTATTTAACAAATTTATTCTTGGGAGACTAAAAACAAGATACATAATCCTTAGCAATAAATAATAGGAGACCAGAAACAAAGGAAAATCTGACTCAAATTCTATGTAAATGTAGCATAAGTTTGATGTTGTTTTCAACGTGTTCCTGTCTGTACATGCATTCATTCCTGCCAACTTGGGGGTTTATTTCCTTATATTCATCATGACTAAGAACAATGTAACACTTTTTGTGGCAATAATTGGGATCGATAATTGGGTTTTAGACCCACCAGAGATGGACCACATTCAACGGGCCTTGGATCTCTCTTCATAGTTATAATTGTTACTCCACCTGGGCTTTTACCCATGCCATGTGCATGAACCTCCTTTTACCAGATAGGTTAATTTCCCCTAGAGTTTCGTGGAAGAGATGAATCGAGGAATATGCATCAACTGATCAACGAGTCAGGGTCCTGAATTGCTTTAGACTGAGTCACCACACAAGAAATCATCAACACCCTATTAATAAGGACATTCAAACTTTCACGATGTGGGTGCCAACGAAACATACATCACATCACTCACGTCTTTTACCAGTTGAACTATGCCCCTAAGGGCAAAACAATAGCACTCTTTGTTCAATTTAACCTATAAATATTATTGAAGATTAGTTACCTTGTTAACCTCCCATTAAAATTTTAAATACATGGGGGTGGAGAACATCATACTATTTTTATTGAGAAGCTCGTTTATGTCTAGTTCCGAAGAGACACTATCTCGAGTATAAGAGCCCATCTCTTTAATTTTTCTTCCAAGTTTTCTTCAAAACTGAGAATATGGTGACTTAGTTCTCACGCTGATTTACTGTATTTTATTGATATCACTCACACGCAATGATGCAAACAAACCTTAGACTTAGGGTAGTCATGATTTATTTTGAATCGGATCTCCTATTCCATTTCTTGTTCCATTTTGTTTTTCATTCGTTGAATGCATGATACACAATCTAAAGAATCAACAACACATTTTATCCTATAAACATGTGTCCGATATGACAAAGGGGTGACTTTGTCAGAACGTAAACTCACCTGCCAAGATTTTTGAGATAACAAACATTGTACCTAAGACTCAACCGCCACGATTTCTGAGGACTATTGACCGCCCCGCTCTGGACCCACCTAATGTCCGCTTTATAAATTTGAAATATTAAAAAGTATATATATTTTCAAAATGAACACCTAAGAAAATATTTTAGAAGATATGTTTTGAAAATATAATATTACATAAACACATATATTTCAAAAAAAAAAGAAAGAATTTGAAGGATAAAGACCCAAGACCCACCCAGGCCCGATTTTAACTACAAAAACCCACCCCAAGCAAATAGGGCTCAGGATGGTGAGTGGGTCCTAATGTATACAACCATCCTTCCCAATGAGATCTTCTTTTCAGTGAATAGTCTTTGCCCTACCCACCCAAAATATCTAGATTTACATCTTTAGAGACTTTAGTACAATGGTCTATGAATACTATAGTTTTACATGTATATTGTTCAATGTTGTAAAAAGCGTTAGACACTAGCTACACGGGAGACTGGGGCCTAACACTTAGGCGGAGTTAGGCGGGCCTAATTGGAAATAAAATCATAGGCGGACAAGGGGAGCCTAGCGCCGCGGTGATTAGTCGGGGCTATGCAGGGATTTTTACAACAGAGATATTGTTGGACACGAGCAAGGGCAGATCCAGAGCTGGGCCAACCTGGGCCCTGGCCCAGCCCATTTTTTATAAAAAGAAAAAAAAGTTAGTGGAGAATTTTTAAAAAAAATTAGTTAAATTTGTATTGTTTTTCTTGGATTTTCTATCCGGCCCACCCCATTTTCGTGTATGGAACCACCCTACTAAATCGTCCTGGCTCCGACCTTGGACACGAGATAATCCTCTGCATATAAATGTGGTGTGTGTGTGTGTGAAAGAGGGGAAGGGGGTGGCAATTATGAAGAGATAGAAAGGAAACGAGAGAAGTTTTGCTCTCATTTAAAGGAACAAAGACATTGTTTCTGCAAAAACCTAAACCCAGAAAATGAAATAAATAGAACAGCTCCTAAAACCCAAATAATATGCTTCTTTGGGTGTCCAAAATAACTGCACCAAAAGTGCAATACGGAACTACATATTCTTTCGCCACGATGTTACTTTGCAGGGCTCGAAATGCGATCAATTTTAGAAACAAAATCATACCGAGACCAATTTACACGATGTACAAAAAATCCTTTTCTTTTCAACTTTCACGAATCAGGTTTGTCGGCTCGCTCAAAACATATTTGGGTAGCTCGTACTTGGCACCTGCAAAGACATTTTACGATTTAGAAAGAATACTGGAACCAAATTGATTAAAAGAAGCACAATTAACTACAAACCTCTCTCGTCATAGCAGATTGTTAAATCGGGATTTTGAACAATAACACCAGCACTGTCCACAATTGCTTGTGCAAGGCTCAAATCAGCCTCTGCTGCAGCCCGGAGAGCATCCCAGATCTCTGATGACAATGAAGCAAAAGAGGAAATTAAACAGAATCTCAATAGTTGCCAATATGGTTCAGCTGATAGCGTAAACTAAAGACAGTTAAAAAAGTGGAGTAAAAACAGAGATGCTTTCTATTTGTCGAAAGATAAAACACAAAAGCTATCCATTCTCAGGTTGGGCCATCTCTGCCTTTCAACTGACAACGTGAGCTGCTGATAACGCCATACTCCTATTACAACTCGACGACACATGCCATAATAAATATTATACAGAACCATTTCATCCACATACTTTATTTCCAGTATGCCTATGAACAAGAATGATTTATTACTTGCATAGCCTGTGTTCTCCAGGTAACATTTTACAATTTATCCAGCTTCTAACAACCCTGCAGGTCATGCTTAGGTTAACCTTGAAACGCAACAAGTATGTTCACCATTTGCTAATTCATCATGAAGAGGCTAAAAGACATTTAACACAAGTAGATTTTATGTACACCCGCATATAATGTCTTGTTCTCCACAGACACTTCAGTTGGGTCAATGCACAAATATGAGGAAATATATGACAAAAGGAAGCTTAGCAAGAGGGCTTTTTGCCAAAAACATGGCAAAATTCATAATAATTTGTCAAAATTGTACGTCCATGGCAAGTCTTGACATATTAAACGGAGGCGCAACAAGTGATT
The DNA here is from genome assembly GCA_016081115.2 of Rehmannia glutinosa. Taxonomy (NCBI): domain Eukaryota; kingdom Viridiplantae; phylum Streptophyta; class Magnoliopsida; order Lamiales; family Orobanchaceae; genus Rehmannia; species Rehmannia glutinosa. Next base: position 384,710 of record JABTTQ020002412.1, on the reverse strand, counting down.
GCACCTGGAACAAAAATACAAGTTTGTTCAGGAGCAATATCTTCTTGCGCCTACTGAAAAAGAAAAAAAAAACTTTGTATTCCGGCGCGTAGTGAACTTGCGCCTAGATGAGTTCTTCTTTTAAAAAAAAGGGTTTGATGAACGTTTTTGTCGTGTGGTGGCCTGATGGATGGGTTTGGGGGAGTGGGATCTTTTGGCTAATTAGATGTATTTTACAAATTGATATGTCAAATTGATAAATGTTCTTTTTTTTTTACAATGATATATATATATATATAAATTCTATCCAATTTCAGTTCTTATTTCAATTTTCAATCTTTCATTACCATACTTTTATTTTTTAAAGTTGAAATAAAATATTTTATTACCCATGTTTTTTCCCATAAACATCATGATATTCATGTTTACATTTTTACGTGCATTAGGGGCTCACCACTGCCTTAAATGTTATATACATAGAAAGTAATTTTATTTTAATCTCTTTTTTTTTTGTACACAAATATTTATACCTTTTCAACTCTATTCTATTTTTAATTATCCTATTATTATTTTATGTTTCATTTAATAAATTAAATTCTGTCCATTATTATTATTGACTAATTACACCACCATACAAGTGAGAAATAAAAACACTATAATGAAACATGAGATTGAAATTCTTATATAATTTTGAAACTAAAATTTAAGATGTGTAATATAAAAGGAATCTACTATTTATAACTCGTGTTCTGAATGGAAATATTGGACAAAAAGAGGCAAAAATTTAAATTTTGAAACTAACAATATTCAATGATTTGTGACGATGCATCTAATTTGTAACAAGATCCCACTCCCCCAAACCCATCCCACCACCCACCACACGACAAAAGCATTCATCAAACGTTAGTGTGTGTTTTTAAAAAAAAAAAAAATCATCCAGGTGCAAGTTCACCATGCGGCCGGCATACAAAGTTGTTTTTCTTTTCTTTTTCAGTAGGCACAAGAAGAGATTTCGACTGGAACTAAAATTGTAAATATGTTTCAAGCGAAATATCTTTTTGCGCCTCCCTTATATATTCTGTATTTCCTGGCGCAATCTCTTGTTGCGCTTCCACTTAATATGTCAAGCCCTACCAGGCACATCCTATTTTGACAAATTGTTCTCAATTTTGCCATGTTTTGACAAAAGCCCTAATCAAGAAGCTAAAAGTTGGCATTAGACTTGAAAATTTGTCCTATTAAACCAGTTCGATGGAGCATCAAAGCTCTAATGCAGCATAATTTTGAGGTATTGCTATTCATTCAAAACAAATAGTATTATAACATCGCATAAAGGTCTTATGTTTTACATACCTTTCCTGCCACCATAGTGTGGAGCAGTGTCCCAGAACTCCTCTCGCATCTGCGTTAGTTGTGCCCTAGTTATGGCTTCAGAATGCTTCCATGCCTTGGGTTTCCGTATCTTCTTTGAAGTTTCTGATTCAGACCAAGTGAAGCAAGAAGTTAAGGGCTCAATTATCAGGCAAGCAACATCAAGTAGACTCTTCAAAGTTTTATGATGCAACACATGTTTATGGCATTAACTTAAAAACCAGAACCAAAGCTAAGAAAAGCATCTTCTTTTGTTAACTTTCGAATCTAACAGATAGGACATCCGCTTAGAAAATGAAATTTTCTATGTGTTAAAATTGGAGGTCCTGTAATTATAAAGGATGCCTTTGAGCAATACAATGACTAGGATGTTAAGAAATGAAAATGCGAGCCGAGATTCATCTAGAACATCATAAACCAAACAAGAACCTTAACTTGAGTTAAATGGAGCCAAAAGAAAGTCAGAATCTCATTCACTGTGATGCACCTAATGTAAGGTAGGTCCATGTTTCTTAGAATAAAATAGTGCAGGACAATCATCAAATATCAGTAGGGGGAAAAAACGATGGGAACACTATCTGCAATTCAGGAAGATAGAAAATAAAAAGCCAAACGAATCAAAAAAGAAAAGCTCGCCTCAGAACATAAAGCAAGAGATAGCATCAACTAACAAATTACAATTGATCTTTACCTAGCGACACCAAAAATATCTGTGCTCACTGATGCATAAAAAACTAAAGGAAAATGAAACATAGTTGACAACAAAATCAACTCAATAAAAATGTATTACTTGGAACTTCTGGGGAAATAAGGGCAGCACGTCACAAAAATGACATCCAACACAACTAAATTCCCAAGATCAACCAGAACTTTATTAGTAAAAGCTTATTTAATATATCAAATGAGTAGCACAACAAGCCAATTGAGGCCAACGTTGAGAAATTTCATCGTTATTTTCATAAATGAATGATACTTCATCTATTAGGAGAAAATTATTCCAATATCACATACCGTGCAAACTTTTTTACCAACGAAGGTATTGAAAGAACTCTTTCCTAATGTTTTTCTGTATTATTTGAATTACAAACTCAAAGTATATAGGTAAGAACTATCTCCTAAAGTTTTTCCTGTTTTCTTTGAATCACAAACTCCAATTATATAGCATTTCCACAAGTGCGAAGCTATTAGTTCACCTAATATTCTCATTCCAGTTCACTTCACAATGGATTCGATAGTAGGAGCACAATTGGAGTTCAGAGCAAATTGCAGTCCAAAAAAAATTATGTATGGTTCCCAGTGTTGGCAAGAAAATTTGATGTACAACGGAAAAAGGAAGTAGCACCACTATGTAAAGGTTCATTTTGAAATGCCACCTTGTCCATTAAATAATGATTCAAAAGCAAACAGTTACATACTATTCTCAAACTTTCAGAATGTGATACCAAGGCATGACACTGTGGCTTAAATTAATCCTATAAAAACTATTCTGATTAAATAACTTTGTACTTATAAAAATAAAAGACAATGTATAAATTAATAAAACAATAACATTTTACCAACCTATAAAATCATTTTATATAACCATTCCTAGGTAATTTGTTCTCCATCACATAATGACTCACGTTACCAGCATGAGTGATGGCAACATGTCAATCCATCCGTAACAGAAGCAAAAATATAACAGTGTGATATATGCAATCTCATAAATAGAATGAATCAAGATACAACAATATATCAAGGAATCACACTGATAGAATTTGACAGATATAAAATCCAGAAGATTCAGAAAAAATATAGTGTGAAATTCATCAAACTAACAGAGGCACATATGAGTCTGATGGAAAATGAAAGAAACTAATGCCCACGGCTGGTGAATCTCTCAAGGACTTAAAAGTAGATTTGGAAATTGGAACTGCATGCCCCATTGAATTTACCAATCCCAACTCTCGTAGGAGATTCCACTCACGGACTAGTTATGAGTACTGAATCTTCCATTTTGTTCTACAGGCAAGTCATACTCCATTCAGTTTTCTTAAACTTATCCCCTCTAAAATCAACCGGATCTTGATAGTTGATGAGATATCCAGCATTCCCTATGCAGTGGTTTTTCAAAATAATACAAGTCCTACTCTTTTTGTTCCTTTAACAAAAAAGATGATACTAATAGGATATTTTAATGTATTTGGTAAGTGTAAAGAGAAATGAAAAGTCATCCAATTTTCTTTTCCCCCCCATAGTAACATGAAAGAGAGGCATCAGATATCAAGACAATTCATAGCTAATTTTACTAACAGCAACTTAACAGAGATATCCAAATAGTTAACAATCTGGTCTGAATTCATATTCAGAACTATGAACCAAAGGTCCACAACATATTGCTCAAAAAAGATAACACATGGGGGCAAATGTGCCCCCTTTGTCAAGCCAGACTTATCATTCTCGGTATGAAACTTCTGGAATTCTTTATGAGTTTTCTTTCTGTTTTTTCTCTTAAAAAGAAGCAGAGAAAGTTTTAAAAACAAAAACCCAGAAACTTAATAAGGAAAAGGAAAAAGAAAAAAGAAAAATATTGGTTTGAAACAAGTCAACAGAACTCAAGAATGAAACTTCAAACAGGGAAAAGGTAACCTGATCATTGTCACAACTGCAATCAAAAACAGTAACAAAGCTACATGAAACACAAGAAAAATCACATACTATTTGTCTCGTTATTGATATCGTATATGTTTTACCCGAACACTGAAAAGAGAGTGGTTAAAAAACACGTCTACAAACTTCAAGAGTCGAAATTAAAATATCAAACAAAAAAAAGGGTTAAACTCTTCACAGAAAACACACCACGTTCAGCAACCCATAATCAAATACGTACTACTACAAAATGCAGAGAAAAAACAAAACCAAATAATATTCGCCATATCATCATTAGAAAAAAAATACCCTACAATCAAAAACTCGCTCATGAACAACATATCACTCACTACTCAGTAATACCATAAATTCGATAAAGAAGAGTCAAAAATAGAGTCAAAAAACTCAAGAAAAACTGTACCATCTACTTTATCACGCGATCCAGCGCAACCTATGTTATGACGGCACACTATTTCTCTCCGGGTGAAGATTTTCAGTGCCCACAATTCGAATATCGAAGTAAAAAATCGGAAAGAAAAAAGTAATGCGAAACTTAGATAGAGGGACAAATTGTCAAATTGCAATTTAGAGTTTGCGTGAGCACGACTTTCTATCTCTTTCCCTCCATCTCTCTCTCTCTCTAAGACGTCTATCTATGTGTGAGAGAGGGGAATCTTCAGTTTTCTGTGGGGGTGAGAGTGGGGAAGGTGGAGATTGGGAGTCCACTATCTTTCAACGATCTGCAGAATTTGATGGAATATATATTGCCAGTTTTGATTAGGTTTAGTGTTAAAAAAAGTCAAAACAGCTAACAATTATTGGCTTTTTGCTATTTAAACATAATAATAATTTTAGTTTCTTCAATTGCAATTTCCCATTTGTATGTAACACAGGCCCAAGTTAATTGAATCATTTTCGCAGGGTTCTTAGAGATATTAAATTGCCTTTTCATGTGCATATGCAATATATAATATTTGGATAAATTATTTTCGATATAAATTTGTCGATATGATCAAAGTCTATTTAAAATTAATGGGACCTACTTTTTTCTATTTTTTTACGATTTATTTAGAGAGGAAAAATTGTTTTTCATCAAACAAACATAACTTCAATTTAATTCTACAGTAAGAAGGAAAATAATATTGATTTCATTGAAAATTATATTTATAATAGTTTTTTATAGAAAGAAAATTATGGTTTATATTTATCAATATATTTTGATATTCGAGCTTGAATGTTGTACATTTGGAATTAGATATGAATGTGTCCGTTTGATTATATTATTTATATATGTGAACATGTGAAAATAGAATAGTTTTTTTTTTATTGAAATGTTTCATTTTCCCTAAAATTATGTTGTGAAATATAAAACATGATTTTTGTTTAATTCCTTTAATAATTCTAACAACTATTCAACCTATTCACACAACCAATATTTTGGCAAAAACTTGTATGGGACGGATCTTCTATATAAATAGAATTATGACTCAAACTCAAACCCAATAAAAAACTCCATTCTTTGTATGTTTTGTATGATTCGTTTCATGAGCTTAAATCCATAAGACAATCTCATATAAGACCATATCTAAATATTTTGTATTTAAATAGGTTCTTTCATAGTTTATTCTATGTTGTTTAGTAGTATTGTTTATAATTAAATTATTTATTTTTATATTATAAATATTTATTGAGATTCTAAACTTTTTACAATCACTAAAAAATATTTTGTAAAAATACAGTTCATGCGTCGCACTGTTTGAAAAATACAAATTATGAAAACACAAATATAACATAATAATTGAAAGACCCAAATAATATAATATCGGCAAAAACTTTGGTCAAACGTCTAATAGGACTTTTTTGTTAGAACTTAGACGGACTCAATCCGACTTGTTTTTTTTTTATAATTTCATGCACTAGTGACATTTTTGTAATATTCTAGGGCCGTGTCATATGATATCTGGACCAGTGACATTTTTGTCATATTAGGGGTCATTAAAAGTATTAGTTTTTCCATTAAAAAGTATTAATAGTACATATGAGAAATACTAGTAATCCTTTTAATAATATTTTTAGTAGCTCTCATAAAAAGTATTGATTTTTTCCCCTCAAAATTATTAGTAATACACCTAAAATGTATTAATTGTCCTATTGAAAAGTACTAGGCTGTGAAGTAATATTAAGCAACCATAAAAAGTATTAGTTTTCCCGTTAAAAGTATTATTAGTTCCTCATAAAAGTATTAATTCTCCCCCTAAAAGTATCAGTAGTCATCTTGAAAAATATTTAGTAGCCCGCCTAAAAAATATTAGTTCCCCCCTGAAAAGTATTAGTAGTCCTCCTAAAAAGTTGTCCTCCTAAAAAGTATTAGCAGCGGATGTATTGTTGTGGTGTTAGTGGTTGTGCGGGTCAATGGGTGGACTGACCGCATGTCGGGTATTTGGATCTGTCTAACGTATTAGATTCGTTAGACTGTCTGACATGAGACTAACTCATATAGTATCAATCCCACAACAAATCTCGAAAAAAATTTGATTTAACAATGTGAATAAATAAAATATTTTAGTAACGCCTACTTTAAAGGCAATTACTGAAAAAACATAACTTTTGGGGGATTTTCAATATTCTGTTAAATTACCCAAAAGGCAATATGTATATATATATATATTGATAAATATGGCAGTATATAACTACGTGTAGTGTTTACTTGAGAAATTTCATGACGTCCAAATAAGCAGCAAAATACCTATGGAATAAACTTGTTTACTGTTATAAAATAATAATATAGGATTTAGTTCAAATGAGACCATCCTCCCTAGGTGAGACAATGTGGACTCATCTTACCCATTGATCTTAAAAAATGAAGGGATGTGATTAATTCAGTTTTTTTTAATTATTTCCTAATTTTCACGATTTTAAGGGTAAGATTGTAATTTTGTAATTCAAATTAGTGGTCCCAATGATTTTATGGGCTAAATAAATTGACACTCAGGATTTTTTTGTGGCGAATTTTAAGGAACTTGTTTTCTTTCTAAATATTTTTATTTTACATCATAGTAGTTAGGTTCTTTTTTATCGCATAATTAGACACCAAATAATGCATATTTAGTTATTTTGTTAAGACTGTCTTATGAAAAACAAGACATGATTGAATATAACGTATTGTATATTTAGTTATACTACACTGCATAAATAGGTTCAATATAATGTATATTTAGTTATGAAAATGGGATGTTGCTTTTGGAAATTATAAAAATTGGATGTTACATAATGTATCGCATATTTAGTTATTCCACAACGCATAGATAGTTTCCGGATAATACATAGTTAGTTGATTTTGTTGCATAGTTTATAACGCCTTGCATAGTTGGATATACTTGTACTACATATTAGTTTTTTTACGCTGCGTAGATAGTTTTCGGATAATGCATATTTAGTTGAGTTTTGTTGCATATTTAGTTTTCGAACTCACTGCTCGTTTTTCTCCGTAATATTGCACCGATTTTCTTGTTTTTTCTCTCAGAATTTTCATGAACCGTAATTTTCGAGTTCGATCTTCACGCTTTTTCTTTATTTGCGTTAATGGAGGAATGTGTGTGTGTGTGTGTGTGTGTGTGTGTGTGAGAGAGAGAGAGAGAGAGAGAGAGAGAGACGTGAGAAATTGGGATTGGGAGATGTATGAGAGAGAAAAGAAATTTGATTCCATTTTTCAGTAACTAACTTGTTATGTTATTTTACCCTACTACCCTTATATTGATTAAATTAATATTTTAATATATTTTTGATCCATTAAATCATATCCATTGATTAATAGTGGGGATGGTTGAGATTAGTCCATTGTGTCTCACCTAGAGACATGGTCTCACTTGATCCTCCCCCTAATAATATAAACGTATAGTTTGGAAACTATTTTTCTGAAAGTAATATTCTGAAAAGTAAAAAGTCGAATTTACCCTTATTAAAAAAAAACAAATAAGAAAAAAAAGAGTGGGTTTTTTTTAGTCTTTTTGGCCAATTGAAAATCTTTTTTAGCCATATTTTTCAAACATATTTTTTTTAGCCATTTTGGGGTGCGAAATGACATACCTGCCCTTTAGTAGTTTTACAACCATTTTTTGAGTCACAACATAACCAAACACTCGAAAAGCACACAGTGACCCCCAAAAATTCGGAGCCGACGACTTGGACGATGGCGACCGCATCAACCTCTATAGTTTTTTTTGTTAATTTCATGTTTTTTTGTTGATTTATTTAGTCTATAGTTATTTTAGGTTAGTATTTTTTTGTAGTTTTTGTAGAAATTCTAGTGTTTTATATGGATTTGGTATTGGTGGGTAAGTTTGGGATGTTGTTAATAGTAGAAAGTGGCTTGGGGAAGAAGACGATGTATTCATGTAACTCGATTTTCGAGTTACTTGTAACTCACAATCCAACATGTAACTCGATATCGAGTAATGTGAAGAAATGTGAAAATAATGATATAATACGTATATCGAGTTTTCAACAAAAAATAGTAGCCGTCTTATCTCACTTATTATAACAAGTTATTTTGTTTTTCTCTAAAAAACTTTGAATTCACATAATTTTTTCGTTTTAAATCCGTTTTGCATGTATAATATATCAAATTAATATTCTTTTCAATATCTATAATTCAACACCTATATTGCATATTTAAAAACGAAAAATACATGTTTGATTTTTTAAAAAAGTTTGAAATAAAGAGTAAGAGGATACACAGAGAAAAATAATCCAAATATCAAACAAATATGCTAGAAGAGTATGAATGTCATTTTACACCCCAAAATGGCTAAAAAATGTGTTTACAAAAGATGACTATTTTTCATCTTTACATTTTGTAAATGACTATTTTGTACCATTTTCCCAAAACAAAAAAAAAAAGTCACGCTAAAAAGAGCAAACTGGTCCTGCTGTATACGTGGACGCTCTACTCGGTTTCCAACTGCCACGTCAGCTCTCCACCATTTTCCATTTCTCGCTTCCCAATTTTCATTAATTCCCTTTTATTAAAAACCCACGAAATTCCCACCTCCTTCCTTCATCCCGATTTCAGAATTTCAATTGAAATTTATTTTCGTCAAACTCCAAAACCTCCTTCCCCTTCACCCCTTCACCCTCTCAAAAAACCATCAAAAAGAAAATCGAATTATCGAAAATTCATAATAAATTTGCAACCATGAATATATTTAGATTTGCCGGTGATATGACGCATTTGATCAGTATTTTAGTTCTCCTTCTTAAAATTTATGCCACAAAATCATGTTCAGGTTAGGTATTTTCACCCTAATTCGAGTTTCTTTTGTGATACATTCATTTGTATGTTTATTTGTTAAGGTTTTAAGTTGAGCTAGCTGTAATGGACTTATTGATCGAGTTGCGAATAACTTAAATTTATTTTTTACGTGTTGCTATTCTTATTCATGTATACTGTAGCAGAATCTGGAATGGGTTAGGTTAGGGTTTCATTTTGCGTGTAAAGTTGTTTATACATGTACGGCGGGATGCAGTCCTGTTCTTGCATGCGCTTATGATGTTCAGGATATTAACTTCGCATTCTGCTATTTTTTAAGTGTTTTTGGTGAAGCTAAATCATTTTATTATTGAAAAACATGGTGGGTTGGGGCAATCCAATAATCTCCTTTTTCTCTTGCATTTTGTTTCTATCGGAATGTCTACAGAGATTTCAATTTATTTTCTGACTACATTATGCCTGCTGTTTATGAGTTCATCTAAATATACGTGGCTGGGTTATGTGTGTGCGTGTATGTAAGGTATTTTCATATTCACTTATGAATATGCATATGCCCATTTATGCACATATGCAAGTGGATGCCTGTAAATTTTTTAAGAGACATAGGTCTGCTTAAGTACGCGAGACAAGATTTTACTTCGGTTCAAGTTTAGGACAAAAGTACACACACAAATTTTATCCTTACTCTTACTTTTTTCAAGCATTGTTGTACCATCGACTGATTAGTGATTTGGTCACCATCATTCATAGATACAAGTATTTAATTTGTATTTGGTCCTTAATAGCTGTTGCATATAATGCAGTGTACAGTAATTTGGTAGCATTTGCAATTGCCTCTGAGTTTGGAAATTTAATCTAATGTTTTATTCAGAGGAGAAAAATTTATTATCCAGAGGTTTCTAGTGTGGTGACCAGAAAACTCATAGTTACACACGAATGGCCTATCATTGGCACACTTGTATGCATTTCTTTATGTTTCAGCTTGTGTCCTTTGTGAAAATAGCGCGCACATGCAGCTGGGTGGTCATTGAGTCTAGTGTATCTGAGCTGGTAATTGTGTAAGAAGGTATTTGTCTCCCAGTCTTGAACCACTATATATATGGTAATTGTGTAAGAAGGTGTGAAAGTGGAAATATTTTGATTCACATTCTACTTGTTCATTTATGCAGTTGCTTTTTTAAATCAATGTCATTGAGGTTTATGAGTCAATATTTGATGGAACTGAAGATGTTCTGTATCCTATGTGTAGATTGATGTCTGAATGCCAGTTTGCTGGTGTAAACTTTAAATGAAATTGAATGCTTCCACTTTTGGTGCTCATATGCTTCAATTATAAACGCGTTTATGAAGAATTATCGTATTTTATGACTATATGAGATAGTGCAACTAACAAGCATAAATTCTGTTCAGGGATATCCTTGAAGACTCAGGAATTATACGCAATTGTCTTCTTGGCTCGGTACCTCGATTTGTTTACCGACTTCATTTCAGTTTATAACACTATAATGAAGCTGGTGTTCATTGGAAGCTCTTTGGCAATTGTGTGGTGCATGAGGTTTCACCGAGTCGTGAGGCGATCTTATGACCGTGAACTGGATACCTTTAGACATTATTTTCTTGTTGGAGTTAGTTTTATCTTGGCACTTGTTGTTCACGAGAAGTTCTCTTTTCAGGAGGTCAGTTTAATCTCCATTAGATTGGGATTATTTTAAGTTATTTGAACTGAATAACTGGTGGGGCTATGATCATGTTGCTCGGTGTTGGATGTCTTAGAATCTTATGTTTGTTTTAGAGGATTGCATGTGTTTGCTTAATACAATATTTGAATGCCCTGTTTCTTTGTTCTCGTGCTTGGCTGAATCCCATTATATGTGTATTTAGTTTCCAAAGATTTTGTATGTTGTTGGTTTTTTTGGTGCTCAATCTTATATCAGATACAGGACTGTACATTTTCACTTAGCACTAGACACCAATTTCTTGTTAATAACATGAGATTGTGCACATCTTGTAGTCTTTTAATGAGAAAATGCAGTATGCTCACACCTAATGTATTAGCATGTGAATTCTGTCAAACCTTGTATTCGACATTTGATGCCCTCATCTTTCAAGTTTTGTGTTATCATTTTCATGTTGAACTTGAGAACTTCATATATATTGATATATTTTGAGTATATGGTCTGGCTGTGTGCTTTATATATACCGCTTAATTTGGTTAATTATTTTTTCCAGATATTTTGGGCATTTTCAATATACTTGGAAGCTGTTGCAATTCTACCACAGTTAGTCCTATTGCAAAGAAGTGGAAATGTGGACAATCTAGCTGGACAATACGTTTTCTTTCTCGGGTAATTTGATTTTCCTTTTTGGCTGATTGGCGCATGAGAGAAATGATAGTTCAAACAAAACATGATATTTTATTTGTCCAATTTTCAACATATGCATTATGTTTCAATTTTGCACAACTTCGTCTCATGGAATAATTAAATACTAATCACTTACCAAATCGGATTGTCCATTTGGTTATTTCTGTTTCTGAGCTTCCTAATGGTTTCATTGTTTGGAGCACCATTTGTTCCATATTTTACCACTGAAATGCTAAATCTTGCATGTTTTTAAATTTTACCAAAGTTGAATAATATACCTTCTGACATAGTGTTTGAGACATTTGATATTGGCATAAATATACTTGTGAGATTACTGTATTACTGTGCTTCAAATGGGCACGTTCCATTTGGAAGAGAGGTACAAAGAATCTAAAGGAAAACCAAAAAAATTAGCTTGTAACTGGAAGTTACTACCTTTGGACGATATCTTTTATATCACCAATTTCTCTTTCATAATATCATTACTTCTCCCCGGAAACCTCTTGACTTTACTGCATTAAGTGATTTGATCCTTATATTATGAACGAATACTTACCTGACATATAAAGGGTTATGTTTGTAACAAATAGATTTTGAAATAAAGACTCATTTTTTCTCATCTTGTTTGGTTATCTAAATTCTCAATATTTGTTTGAAAACTTGATTATGGTCTTGCTGGTTTTCTAGATCTTTCTTTGCCTCTTGGTCAATGGGCAGTAAACTATATTCAAAATCTGAAAGTGGATATTATCTATTTTGTGGATACAGCCTGGCTGTGATATAAACTCTGGCTAAGAAAATAAGGTGGAACTTTTAAGTGATTATTGGAGGATAAAACATTCCGTGTTTTTAGTGCATAAATGCAGTTGATTGTTTTTATCTTCGATCATTACCCTGAGAACCTCTGTTGTATAAATTATGCAGCTCAGATTGCTAAGTTAGTGAAAACTTTTGATGTCGTTCTTGTTTACAGAGCCTATCGAGCATTCTACATTTTGAACTGGATATACCGCTACTTCACTGAGGAGCATTTCGGTCGATGGATTTGTAAGTCATCAAGAAGTTGGTTAAATGACTTCTTTGTTTGCTTCAATATCTGATCATGTTTCCTTTTTCCCATCAGCTTGTGTCTCTGGGCTTGTCCAAACAGCTCTTTATGCGGACTTCTTCTACTATTACTTTATCAGGTGATTATTAGCCCCCAGACATCATATAACCTATCCTTATTGTTATGTCGAAATCTTTTCCAACATTTAACACTTTACTCTCTTGTTGCAGCTGGAAAAATAATGTGAAATTGAAGTTACCGGCGTGAAATAACGAGATAGTGTGGTAGATAGATACGACACAACCTGCATTTCTCTGCTTATGGCCCATCTATACATCTGCAGCAGCATATTATCACTTATGATCTGATTAAACTTTCTTGATGGAGTTAAGTTGGCAGTCTGATATTTAGGACGGGCGATTTATATTCCCAGATTACACCTGCCTTTGATAGAGAAAGAGGGGGAAAAATGGAAAAGAAAAAAGCCATGTTCATATTATGCATTTTTACATGTAAAGGCTTGAAAAGTTTTAAACTTGCACGGGGTTGTAATTCATGTAATCTGTTTGTAAGTGCAGGTTGTGATTTCCATGGGCAAAAGTTCTTCCTTTGTATGTTTACAGCTGTGTGTGTGTGTGTTTTGTGTTCGTTTGTATATGAGAATGAGAAGTGTGAGAAAAGTAAATGATTATTGCTGCTCTGCTACCATGTACCGTTAGAACTTAGGTTTTGCCCGTCGATAATCAAATCTATTTAGGATTTTTATTGTGATGATAAATGTCCTATTCCATGCGCATAGGATCTGGGTCTGATGGAAAAATGCTGCAAAACTTTATGTGCTGGTCATTTGGTTAGAACCCATAATGACATGGTCTGAAAGATGTGAGCATTGGTTTCCATATATATTTTTCCTGATATTTCTTATTGTTTTTGAATTGACACTGTCTCTCATGCGAGTTGCGACTAACTAGTACATGTGAAAATAGGAGGTAACAACTCATAATCTTTTCTTTCTTCTTCTTTATATTTTGTTTGGATTCACTTTCCATAATTGGCTAATTGCCTCTGTTGACCATGTCTGTCGGGTAAGTAGATACTACCCAAGTGGGTAGTCGGGTTACCCATGCATTAAACAGGTCGTGTTTGGGTTGATCCACCTGACCCGAATAATTAAACGGGCCGTGTTCGGGTTGGACAAACTTGTGTAATTATCATGTCTCAACACCTACCGCGAACCCGGATATGACTCGAATTGCCGCCCCTAAGTGGGACACATGCTACAATACTAGGGAGTTGGACACTATTCACTTGGGTAGATCTCATTACCCTTCTCGGCATGTCATAATCGTACGGGAGTTGGGCACTACCCACTTGGGTAGCATCTACTTACCCGGGAAATAGTTCCCGAGGTTCCTGCTTTTGTGCCAAAAGAAGCGACCACAATCATGTGTAATCAGACGTGCCCTCACAAGGTTTTAACAAAGAAAAAAAGTTTGATTTGAGATCAATATATTTGACCACAAACACCAAATCCGAGTTGTTTTCGGATTGTATATAAATGCTGTTGAAATCGAAGACCCTAAATCCCAATTCTACTTAGAAGTGGGTCGAAACTTTACTAATAGGCCTAATAAAGATAAAGGCCTTATTTGGCGTGAGATGTACAGAAAAAGAGTGCAAGGTTATTTCCATAATCAATTTTTGGTGTTGATAATTTAATCTTTTAAAAATTTATTGATTTTCGTATGAAAATTGAAATTATAGTTGAATGAGTGAATGAAAACTAAATTGTATATAGGTTTATAAATGAAAATATATTTGATTGAATAGTTTTAAGTGAATTTTAAATACAAAAATACGTGACAACAATGTTATTTTAAGTGGGAAAAAAAAAAGAAAAATGGTAATTTTCAAATAAACATGATTCTATTTTTTTATATTGTATAAATCCGATATTCTAATTTTTGTTTTTCCAGCTAGTATGAGAAAATATACAATACTCGGACACGTCATTATTAGCATCCGATGAGTTGAAATTTCATTGGCCGAACCTCGTGGCACAAACCAACTAATCCCACCTGCCACGTTCACACCCAAAAAGCGAACACATCGAAACATATTTTTATATATGAGCCCAATTCCGTTAAAGCATCTAACGCCTGTACTACATTACGTTAGCTAAGAACCCGATCGCCCGACCCGACTCGACCCGGTTCGGCCGAATAGTCTCCCATAAGAACCCTTCCCTATTTCAGGCATTCCCACAGTAAGGCTTCGAGCTTTCAGATCTGTAGCTTCACTGTGAGTTTCTTTTCTTTTTTGTTCTGATTATGGCTATGCATGTTACTTTTTGTTTGCGTGTAATCGGAATCTGCAATTTTTGTGTGCGATTTCATTTATTTTCATTTTTAATTTTCCGATGGTATGTTGTTTAAGGTTATTATATAATGAAATGAATTGATTGTTCTAGAATCGGAATTATGGAGATGAGACTGTTTTCGGTACATCTGATTTGGTATTAAGATCTTATTTGCTTGTGCCTGATTTATTATGGACGGTCAATGCTATTGATATTTTTCGTGAATTATTATTAATGAGCGTTTTTTAGTTCGCTTTTTCCTTTTTCTTGTTGTAAAACGCACTGATTTTAGTATTATAGGATACATTTTATTATTCGTATATTACCAAAGCTCTCTACCGTGGGTTTTGGTGTGTGTGATGCCGAGAATTGTGTGTAATTTCTCATGATAGAGCACTAGAATTATTTCCGAATGCCATTAATTTTACAAGATTGAGATTATTTTGTGAGTCTGTTAATTTGAATTAATTGCTCATGATATCAAATTAAGTTGTAAAAAATTGTTTATGAACTGCTTGAAATTTGCATTGAGTTGACCATGTCAGGAGCTACCCTGTGTATCATCAGCTGATTTTGATACCCTCTTTTATCCATATACATGTTTTGTTCATTAAAAAGTTTTGCAGCCCAGGCTTTTAGAGTTTTGGAGTGCTGGTGCTATTTTGTCATGCTTATTATCTGAGAATGTACATGCTTTCTATTTCATTTTTTTCACAAGTTATGAGTTATATATGCAGTTTATGATGGAAGTTAGAACCTCATATTCGAAGAGGGATAAAGCAAATTTAACATGTTCTTTTTGGTGACAAATGCAGGCTTGAGAGGTTGTGTTCGTCTTGTGAAACATGGGAGGAGGATTCAGGGTGCTGCATCTTGTCAAACCATTCCTTTCTTTTTTGCCCGAAGTTCAAAATGCTGACAGGAAGATTCCCTTTAGAGAGAAGGTCATATACACTGTGATTTCTCTTTTTATCTTTTTAGTATGCAGCCAGCTTCCGCTGTATGGTATACACTCCACTACCGGTGCTGACCCTTTCTACTGGATGCGTGTTATTCTTGCCTCTAACCGTGGAACTGTCATGGAGTTGGGTATCACACCCATTGTGACATCTGGGCTAGTGATGCAACTCCTGGCTGGGTCCAAAATTATTGAAGTTGACAACAATGTCCGTGAGGATCGTGCGCTATTGTAAGTTATATGCAGTGTGCTTTCCTCCGATCTTTCAATATGAAATTGTGTATTTTACAATTCTTGTTGTACCTTTACAATAGATTAGTCTTGATTTTGATCACTTGATTTTATCTATATCACAGAATCTGTTTAATATTCACTTTCATTGTCATTTTTCCCTAGGAATGGTGCTCAGAAGCTTCTGGGTATCTTGATTGCGGTTGGCGAGGCTGTTGCTTATGTTCTCTCGGGAATGTATGGAAGTGTCGGTCAACTTGGCGTTGGAAATGCTATTCTTATTATTCTTCAACTAATCTTTGCCGGTATCATTGTGATTTGCTTAGATGAGCTTCTCCAGAAGGGTTATGGTCTTGGTTCTGGGATATCATTATTTATTGCTACAAATATCTGGTAACATGGGACTTTTTTCAACATATTAATTTGCTTAA
This sequence comes from Rehmannia glutinosa, assembly GCA_016081115.2. NCBI lineage: Eukaryota > Viridiplantae > Streptophyta > Magnoliopsida > Lamiales > Orobanchaceae > Rehmannia > Rehmannia glutinosa. Next base: position 368,073 of record JABTTQ020002412.1, on the reverse strand, counting down.
GCTAATCGAGTAATCGTAGTAGTTCTTTAGCATCACTGCTTATGGCTGTTTAATTATAAGCTCTTTACTGTCATTTTCAGTGAAAGTATTATCTGGAAGGCATTCAGTCCTACTACTATCAATAGTGGCCGAGGAGCTGAGTTTGAAGGCGCTATCATTGCATTGTTCCATTTGCTTATAACCAGAACAGACAAAGTCCGTGCACTGCGAGAGGCGTTTTACCGTCAGAATCTTCCAAATGTGACTAATCTTCTTGCCACTGTATTGATCTTCCTCGTTGTGATCTATTTCCAAGGTTTCCGAGTGGTGTTGCCTGTTCGATCAAAAAATGCCCGCGGACAACAGGGTTCTTACCCAATAAAGCTTTTCTATACGTCCAATATGCCTATTATTCTTCAGTCTGCACTTGTTTCCAATCTTTATTTCATTTCTCAGGTAATCTACTTCCATGTTACTAATTTTCTTGTTTTATGTTGTACCTATCTGTTAGTTGCGTAATAACTTCAACTGTCTTCATACAGTTGTTATACAAGAGATATGGTGGAAATTTCTTGGTCAACTTGCTGGGCAAGTGGAAAGAATCTGAATATTCAGGTCAATCGGTTCCTGTTGGCGGCCTTGCCTATTATGTCACTGCTCCATCAAGGTAAAACACTGTGCTATTTCTTGAATTATGATAATCTCTTTTACAGAATACCTTGCGTGAAAATCAATCGTCGACACTACCGTTTCTAAGGTTCATTGAGTTATTAAGATTCAAGCTAATATGGAGTGAAGTGTGTGACTCGTTTACTCCACCTGATATCTGCTATAAGTGCTTATTGTTTTCCTTTCTTTACAATCATTTTCCAGCTTAGCAGACATGGCAGCAAATCCTTTCCATGCACTTTTCTATATAGTATTCATGCTCTCTGCATGTGCCCTGTTTTCAAAGACCTGGATTGAAGTTTCTGGATCTTCCGCCAAAGATGTTGCCAAGCAGCTCAAGGCAAGTTTAATTAAACTATACACTTATGTTTGTAGAAGTATGTTTACCTGCTTATGAAATCCAATATGCTTGGTACTGCAATTGTATATATGATGATTTTTTTAAAAAAAACTACATATGATGATTGCTTTATCGATAATGTTACTTTCGTAAATTTAGTACCATCTTTTAGGCATCTCTTATTATATACCTGCTGGGAGCAGTTGGAGCTTCTCCTACTGTTTTAAATCCTTGCAGTAGGAGCTTCTCCTACCGCAATTGTATATATGATGATTTTTTTTAAAAAAACTACATATGATGATTGCTTTATCGATAATGTTACTTTCGTAAATTTAGTACCATCTTTTAGGCATCTCTTATTATATACCTGCTGGGAGCAGTTGGAGCTTCTCCTACTGTTTTAAATCCTTGTTAACTGGGGAAATTGACCAACCAGGAGATCCAATAATGTGGTTCTAAAAGTTATTCCTATGGGGCAAATTAAAGTAAATTTTATACTGTATTCAAAGCGTATAATTTCATACCCTCTTGAATTTTTGGATGGCCTATACTTACGAATCTTTGATGTGGGTAAGATAGAGCTGGTAATTTTTGGCTGGACTGGACTGGCCCGATGGGCCCTGCCCGAGCTTTTGCCAGCTCTTAACTCCAATTGAACAGATTTTCCTGGAATCTAATTACAAGAGGATTTAATCTTGAATACCTTTATGCTTGATTGCAGCATAACAATGCATATGCTTGTGTTCTCTGTTTTTTCATATTTTCTTGCACTTTTGCTATAATGATCAATTGTTGAATATGATGTATTCGGTGCATAAATTGAATAAAATTGTCATAATTCCTTTCATGTTTCATTGGAGTCTGGAATCCCCACAATTTGCTTATATGGTTAGTGACTTAGTTCCATGAAAATAGTTTTGGCAACCAAGAAAAAAAATTGTTCCTGATATATTATCTTGTTGATATTTTTCAGGAGCAACAAATGGTTATGCCTGGGCACAGGGACTCCAATTTGCAGAAGGAACTGAATCGCTACATACCAACTGCTGCAGCTTTTGGAGGAATGTGCATTGGTGCATTGACAGTGTTGGCGGATTTCATGGGTGCCATTGGTTCAGGAACTGGAATTCTTCTTGCTGTTACAATCATCTATCAGTATTTCGAGACGTTTGAGAAGGAGAAAGCAAGTGAACTTGGTTTCTTTGGCTTTTAAACCATAGCTTAGCTTTTTAGATATCCTTGAAGCGCTAGTGATGGTTTTAGTCAAGTGAGATGTACGTTAAGTATAGATAATATTGCGGAAATTGTAGGTTCAAGATGAACTCACTGATGTCCTTTTGATTTAGAGTCGGAAAAACAGTTTAAAGCAAATTCAGGAAAGCAAATGTGGTTAAAAATTATACTATCTAATTGTAAAACTTGTAGTGCTTTTCTGCATTTTGGTCAGTAGAATTTCAGACCCGAAGCTAAAGATGCATCTGGGTTTGTTTTACCTTCGAGGACTAAATCTGTGCGGCAAATTAGCACTCAGGTTCAAAGCTTTTGCTAATACCATTCTTTTTTTGGTATTTTGGCTAATTTGCAATGAATATATTTGGTATTTTAATTTGGCTTCTTTGTCTAGAGCCAATGTCGCATTGATGATGCATTTAAGCCGCTGATCTCTCTTTGGTGATATGACATTTATGGGGGTCAAAGTGCTTGGAAACAGCTGTTTTGCATACAAGTTTTTCTTGTTTCGTCTCATAACATTATTTGAACCCTTCTTTTCAGGAAATTGTCCTTCAAATTGGTAGGTACAATGTGGCCACTTGATCTTTAGTCTCTTGGATAGCATAGTTGGAATTTAAGCATCTTTTTTCCTATTCTGGGATTTGGAGTTCTATCAATTGTCAGCTTCCAAAATTCAGAAAATTGATGCATATTACAGTTTGAGCAGGTATCTGGTAAGATGGCCCCACGGTGAGACAGATTGCATTTTTAGTGTAATCTGAATAAGTGTATTTAGACAAGATATTATTTTTTTACACTAAAAGTATCAGTTTTTACACTGAAAGTATTACCCGTCGCACCGTGCGACCGTCTTACACAAGTTTTTGCCTTACAGTTTATTAATCAATGGTCTAGTCTGTCTCAGACCAGGCTTTGTGCATTTAGCTGTCCTTTTTAAGACTCGAGGTAGACAATTTTTGTGGAATTTTATTCTTAGTATGAAATTAATTCGATTAATAATGAATATTGAAAGAAATTACAAGCCAGTTTTGGTTGAAAATGGAAATCAGTAAATATTTCCTATATAATTGTTAGCCTGCATGCCAAAAAAGTAAAGACTCTGGATAGAATGGAAATTGAGTACCCACATCCACACGGAGAGATGATGGTTTTATCTTCCTCTGGCCATGAACCATCATTTTAGACCCAATTTCATCATTTTGTAAAGAGGTTAATGCAGTTCTTCACTCTTTGTGAAATATGTCAATGTAAAAAAAAACCATCTAAATAAACTAAAAAAGTTTAATAATTGTAACAAATAGAGATAAATTGGGTATCGATTTGTCATAACATGATCAACATTTACAAAATGTGCAAGTGAACCACACGGGATATAAAACTTATGTCTTTAGAATAAGTGATCTATTGTAGCAGAAGTTAAAATAGTTGAAAATCAAAGTTGGTAATATTTGCAAATAGAATCACAAGTAGAATCAGAAGTTGAGAGTATTTGATGAGAAAATTGTAATCAAACCAAAAGCAAAATTGGAAATCTAAATGAACCATCTCCCCACTTTCAGATTCTAATTAAATGAAATAAAATCAGAAGCATAAGTTGATATTTGCTATCACAAAATGGGGTTTTTAAGCCAAAAACTGATGAATATTTTTTTTAGCAATTGCAAACACTCTCACTCTCTCTCTTTTTTAGCAATTGCAAACACTCTCTCTCTCTCTCTCTCTCTCTCTCTCTCTCTCTCTCTCTCTCTCTCTCTCTCTCTCTCTCTCTCTCTCTCTCTCTCCCCCCTTTCTCTTTTTTTTTTTTTTTTTTGATAACTTAGTTTCCAGGCTTAAGCCTCGAGGACATCGCCCCCGACTTCGCCCCAATGTAAATCATGGATGTGCACACACTTGGTCGTGTTATAGTAGGAGGTCACGACGACAAACCGTGATCCTCCCAATTAAAGAGAACAATTATGTTCGACCCCCAAATCTAATAATAGTTGATCTCTCCCAGAATCGAACCACACAGATGTTATTCAGTATGAGTTCCCACCACATCTTCACCAGCTTGCATATACCCGGGGAAGCAATTTTATGGAATAGAGGTTTGAACCTTTGACCTCCACCCCACAAAAGACATTGAGTCTCGTGTGGTGGCCAATTGGGCTAACTCACCTAATTCTTCTCTTTTAAAGGAAAGAAAGATTGTGGGTTCTTTTGTCTTTGTTTAGATTTCCAAAGACAAGAGATGATGGTTATTTCTTGCATGCTTAGCCCTCATACATTTTTAAGGATGTTTGCAAGATTAATAATTATGAAATTGTCCACTGATAATTTGTGTTCTTTCCTCATTGGTATCCTCAATTTTATCCTTCATTAAACTCCATGTTTTTTCCAATCATTAGGAACAGGTTGACACATAAATAAACATAACACAATAACACATTAATTTCAAAATTTATTTTGCAGATATTGTAGATCTGGTGAATATGGGGACATTTGCTTGACGTAAAATCAAAAATGTCTACCCAACCTATGACCAAAATAGTAGCGCAGAAGCTGAATAATTGATTATTATTATTATGATTATTATCATTGCAAAATATAGGTACTAGACTTCATTCCCACGTTAATCAATCTGATCCTCAAACTTAACAATTTTTGTAACATGGTAGGCCAGGCTATTAATTTAACTATTTGTTTCATAATTGCAGACAATGACATAGTTACCACAATCTAATTAACTGTGTTCATGACGCCTAAAGCAGTTGAAAAAATGGTCAAATATTTTGACAAAACAAGTTTGTGAATCCCCAATAGCATCTTTAATTGAACTATATATAAATTTGGCTTAATTGTAAAGTTAGTCATGTATCCAGTGTTCTAAAAATCACTAGACACTAGTTGGGTGATAGACTGGAACCTAGCGTCTAGATGGAGCCTGTGCGGGGTTAGGCAGGACCTGAGCGGGGTTAGACAGAGCCTAATCAGAAGAAAATGTAGACAAACAAAGGGAGTTTAGTGCTTAGATGAGGACTAATCGGGGCTACGCAGAGATTTTTAGAACAATGCTTGTAAATATAGGGCCTCAACAATTTGAGTCGTGTAAATATTTTAGGTAGTAATTTCGATCCTGTAAGGTTTTGATTATGTGCAATTTTGGTCTTACAAGTTTTGATATTGTACGATTCGGTCCAACTGTGTGTTTCAATATTTCATTTGTTCTCACAATAGCCAAAATACCCCAAATATCTATGACTTAAACAAGACTAAATTGCTTTTGACGAAGCGTAAATCGTCAAGGACAGAACTTACCACATCAAGAAGTTACCGGTTTAAGATTGTCAACCCTATAGTTAGAGGATTAAAATTGTAATTAAGCCTTTAAATTATTTATATCTATTAAAGAAAGACAATGATCCACAACCAATGAGTCTTAATTTACACAAAAGGAAGATGAAACAATCATTTGTATTCATTGGTTGATAGACCATGCCAGAGAATTTCAACTTTTTTTTCAAGCTCTGCCTTTTGAATTAATTACATTGATAAGAAGCCCTAGTTGTCTGCTAATGATGTCCACTCCCACTTTAGGTTAGATCCATCAAACGTATTTACTTAGTAAATTTCTTCATTTACCTCTTGTCATAGCTCAATTAGTAAAATACTTGAGTAACGTGTTGTCTGTTTGCTGGCACTCGCAGTGTGGAGGTTCGAACCTCCCTAGTAAGTGGTAACATGGTGGAGAAGGATTTTTGTATAATGCTTCGACCCATTTGACGGTCGACGTGACTGACATTGAGGCGATCCCGTAATTTATTTCCTTTACAAAGTTATAGGGAAAAGGGAATGGGAGTCCTAAGTTCATCCTTTAGTAAAATTCTTCATTTCATACAGTCAAAGGTGACAGTGACCACCAATAAATTTTGTAAATTTTTAATATATGATATAATTCCTTTTAATAAAATTATGGGTTCAAGTACCACCACATCAATGAAGTGGTGGTAACCCATTGCTATTTCCTTTATAAAAAAAAAAAATTGAACCTATGACAGTGGGCCCTTAACGATTAATTGAGACTCTCTATTGTGAACTTGTATTTTATTTTACCAACATAAGATTCGAATTGCTATATGATATATGTATTTTATGTAAACAACTCTAGGAATTTTAAGATTAAGATATGTAGACAAGAGATTTCGTTTACAAAATTCAAAACTTGAAAGTTTAAATCATCTGCATTAGTTTACACTATTTTATTGTATATTTTACACTATTGTGGTGCAAAATTTGCACTCAATTTTCAACAATTTGCAATAAATTTTGCACTAAAAATGAATATTTCACAATATTCCATTTTAGTGCATAGATTCATATACTAATATTATTAATTTAAAACAAAAGGAAAAGAAAAAACTTAGAGCAACTATAGTGTTGTACTATTTTTGACGCATAACTGTTTTCATATTTAAAATAGCGCAAGATTTGGTGCAATGGTGACAACAAGTTTTTGCTTTCAAAGATAGAATCCTCTTTTAGAGATGCTATTGATAGATTTAATATTTGAAGAATAAAAAAAACTTATTTGGAATGCTTTGGTAATGGGGTATGGATAGATTTGATTGCGCCAAACAAGGCCCGGGCAAAGATTCGAGAAACTGAAAAATAGCGACAAGTATATAATCGAAGCTTTTTTAAAAAACCTGACCTGGAATGTTTGTAACTTTCTGTGCGAAAAAGAAAAAATGGACCATTTTTCCTGTCAAAAAAAGAGAAAAAGGTGTGAATACTGGGACTACGTGATACATCACTTTCACAAAATTGTCTGTAGTAGATAATAGATATACATGCATGCACTGTTAAATGTTGGATCTCTTCTTTACAGTATTTATTCATTTCATATCATCTTTTCCTTTTCGGTCACACACAACTCGATGCCCATATTTTTTTATTGGGTTTTTCTGTTTTGATTTTGATTTTTTTTTTATAACTGAGATTCCATCTTTTTATATGACTAGTTTTCAGGGAAACAACATTCGTCCTTCAAATGGCTCTCATGTAGCTAATATCATCAACTACCCTGCATAAGGAGTCATCTCTCAAGTGATTGCTTCATATTGGACTCTTCTTTATCTAGCCGCAGACTCCCACCGAGTTCCAGTCTCCCACACTGTCGTTTCAAGCCCTCAATATTAATTGTTCCACCATTATTATTACCAGCGTGGGTTTTGTCACTAATTTCGTGCAGTGTTTGAAGTTCTTGCGTACGCCTTAGTAATTGTTTTGCATGTTTTTGTGTGTGTTTTGTGCGATGATTTATACATATTTTTGGCGCGTTTTATTTGCATTTGCATGTTTTAATGTTATGTTGTGTTATTTTATTGATTTTTTAGGGTATGTTTGGTTAGCATTCCCCAGAAGTAAACTTTCCCAATTTCTTCCCTCAATCACCAACCAAACATTACATTACGCTTCCCAATGCATTTCTCTACTCATACACACATTTCCCAATACATTACATCAAACTCCACTTCCCCCAATCACCTCCAAAAACTTCCCCCAATTACTCCCAATCACTAAACAAAACAAGTTAAAAAGTTTTGGAGCAAAAAACGTTAAAAAGTCATTTCGCGCAACTGCGTCAGTCATCGTAATTTGGACGTAACTTTCACATCCAACGTCAAATTGACATGATTCATATACCATTGGAAAGCTAAGACAAAGTTCTACAATGTCTATTTCTGCTATAAAATGCAAATGAAGACGTTTGGATGCGTTAAAATAATGCGCAAGTCAAAATAATATGTTGAAATTTCGGAAATGACACGTCTTGGTATTTTGGCCATAACTCTCTCTAGAAAATTGATATTGAAGTGATTCAAGTGGGTATGGAAAGATAAGAGATAGATCTACAATTCATAAGACATCAAGACGAAATTCCGACGTTTAGAAATCGGCCACGCGCGCGGGCGTGGTCACGCGCCGTGACTTGCTGAACACGAAATTTTCGATTTTTTTCCGATGTTTGGCTCTTCCACCTTGTTTAGGACTCTAGACTTATAAATATGACATGGGGAACCCCTATTTTCGACACACCATCATTCATAGAACTTTTAGACTTTAGTTTTTGGTATTTTTCTCTTCCATTCAACATTGGGATTGCTTGGATTCTTCCCCTTGAAGTTATTTTGCTTCTTAATCAAAGAGTAAGATTTCTTCATCTCTTTTGTCTGATTTCAATTGTTGGGTGATTATTATTGCATGATCATGTTTATGATTGTTTTCTTTCCTTCAATTGATATTATGATCCCATCCCCAATTATAAACTAATTTCCTTATTCTAGGATTATGATGATTTGATTCAAACAAACAAGCATGAATATTGATTAATTGTTCTGCTTTCCTGAATAAATTGTTGTACTTGTTGATTGATTGTTTGGCCAACTCTTGATTGTTTAAGGGGATAATTGAGATCGATCGAAGATATTATCCTTGAATTAAATTTATTCAGGGGGTTAGATATGAATCAAAAATGTATTATTTAACCCTAGGTTTAATGAAAATAACAAATTATGTTGGGATATCCCTAATCTGTGAATACGAGAGTTATCAGATCTAGACCTAGTCTTTACATGATTGTTATATTTGTTAACCGCATGATCAATTAATTGATATTCTGCTTGTAAGTTTGATGAGATGAATCCATAATCCTAGACTTTCTTCCATATCTTTTTCTCCAAGTTTATTCTTGCTTAGTTTTAATTCATCTTTTTAATTGTTTTCTTTTAGTTTATTTAAAACCAACAAATCTGGTTAGAGTGTTTAAGATTTATTTTTTGTTTATTGTGTTGCATGATAATTATTTGCCGGTTAAGTTTTCCTTGAGAGACGACTTGTGGTTAACTTGCTACCCTACAATTGATCTCATTCTCTTGCGAGGATTGTTAGACTTTTATAGGTGTTTAGCGGTCGAACAGTAATGACTAGTCGCCAGGAATCAATTCTGGCCGCCTTAGAAATTGCTCCCGAGTAAACCGCGAGGAATGCATTCTGACTCTCAAATCCCTAATACCCTCAAGTACCGCGCACAAGGAGTTGTCCCCAAGTGATTGCTCCATGCTGGACCGAAGCTATCAAGCCGCAGGTTCCCCCCAAAATTCAGCCTCTCACACCACTGCTTGAAGCCCTCAATATTAATTATTTTACCATCGTACCTTCAATAGGGCTCGAACCCATGACATTTGTTTGTGTTAATTTTAAGAGATCATTTTTTCCTGTAAAAAAAAATTCCTAATTAGATAAATAAAATATAACTACTTAAATCTTATATAATCGACATAGTAACATAGTCAATCCACACAACTTAATTTGCTAGATTTTTCACTTGAAGTGCTTCAGTCTACTTATAAGGGAAAGCTTAAAAAAAAGTGGAAAAAGTTGATGGATTTAACAATCTTTGCATTTAATTTTATTTCTCTATTTCAAATTATATTTGATGTTAAAATATACATTAATGATATCATTTTGAGTTGCACTTTTACAGAATTGACATTTTATACTACTCTTTAGACTCCTTTTGTTTTTTTGATAATGTTCCATTCAAAACTCTTTCCAGATTTTTGCACAGTGGGGCAAATCTTGAAATCAACTTTAACAATTGTAGTTCAAACTTTAAATTTTGAACATCTTGAAAGAAGAACATTTAAGCAGCAAGTACCAAGAATTATACACAATTTTCACTTTTAGACCCTTTTTTGGTTGTAGAGCAAAAACATAGTACTATTATGGTTTGTTTTTTCAAACTTATTTTTTATGTCCACATTAATTATGATACTATTATGCTAATAATAGGATGTATTATGTTTTTATGGAATTTAAAAATTAAATATAGTTGTTGACAGGTACATGGATTCCTTAATTCTCCAGCTTTGATGAATTATAGTCCTTCAATGTTAAGTATGAGGTATTTATCAAATTATTTTCATTCCAAATAATTATGAATCTTTCTGAATAATGCTTCGTGGGAAGAGTCTTTTCATTCGGGCACTACTAAAAGTAATCTGGCTATATCATTTTTACTCAAGTACTATGCTATAATTCTCGTTTCTTACCTACTTGTTGGCTAGAAAAAAAAAATGAAAAAAATGGTAGTCCACCAACTACCAGTCTTCCATGGAATTGAAGCCCAATACTTCATTTAATGTTTTTATTTTTATTTTTAGTTTTATTTTTGGGTTAATGACAATAATATTTAATTACAAAAAAGAAAAGCCAATTATCTTCTAAAATTACAAATACGCCTTAATATTTATTTATAGTCTACAAATTAGACAAATTACACTCTCAAGAGTCAAGAAGAAATATTTGTTAAGTAAATACAAACCTCAATAGGGTGTTTATAATACCTTAAGGAATATTAATATTTCCCAAATATAAATGAGAAAAAATAAATTTTATAAACCTCAATAATACAATAAAAACGTAATATTAGTATAAAATCGAACTGACATTTTATAGCCTAATCAAGAAGCAACTCTACACTGCCGGGCAGGGACACAAATGAGTTGGTAAGTGATAAGGTAATTGGGGTAGAAATACTCTGATGTCACGGGTTCGAATCCGTGTGGTGATAATTTTTTGCTGAAATCTTGCAAGGGCTGTTGTGGGGTTCATGACCCATTGGTCTCTCCTAGTGTCAAATGGGCCGGCACTGCCAAAGCAAAAATTCGGACCGTGCGGGCCAAACAGTAACCGAACCATTATTTTTGAAGCTCAATCCGGCCCAACCCAAGAAAATACAAAGAAAAGTCGGACCAACCCGTTTTTTCGGGCCTAATGGGTCGGGCCAAAAAACGCGACTCATTTCAAGCCTAACAAAGTGCAACCCAGCCCGACCACTTTACCGGGCCAGGCCAAAACTGACAGCTCTATTTGGAAGACTGTCATTTGTGCATATTCTTCGATTTACATCCCGTCTAGCCAAGGGCCTCTAGTACAAGTGAGTTCTATCTTCAGGACTTTCCCTCGTAAAAAAGAAGCAAACTCTACACCCATCCTAAAAAACTCCCCTGAAAATGATAAAAATACACCTGAAAGTTATATCATCCTCATACTGTTATACATCATAACATACGTATAATAATTAGAATCATAATCTGCGCGCATGAACAAATGTTCAATCTTTTCTCCATTTTTTTTCTCTCTGTTTCCCGCCAATTAGATCTTTGCTTTACTCACCTCAGCAACCCTAAAACCACACAGTCAAAGTATTGTCTCTGCTTTTTCTTCTTCTTCTTCTTCTTCTTCTCTTTCATAGTCATACCCTGTAATTTAACCCCTTTATTTTTCTTCTTTTCTCAAAAAACCCATTTCAATTTTCCTTTCATATTATCTCTCTCGAGTTTCTATAATGGATTCATCCGCCAGGCCCTCTCAAGCTCCAAACAAAACCAGCAGAATAGCAAAAACGTTTCAAAAAGTGATTCATCTGAAAAAAGCCACAAAAAACCGCTCAAACCCCGGATTTTGCCTACTCATCCCCCAGGAGAAACTCAGGTGCTGCGAATCTCATCAGTTCGAGAAAGAAGATGCCGAAGAAGCTAAAGAAGATTCCAGAAACAGAGCTGCCATGGAAGCCTTCGTCGCTAAGCTATTCGCGACGATTTCGGCTGGTAAAGCTTCTTACGCCGAGCTCCAAATGGCTCAGTTTCCGTACAACAATGAGGCCATACAATCCGCAGATCAAGCTGTGGTCAACGAATTAAAAGCACTTTCAGAGCTTAAATACAGCTTTCTGAAGAAGCAGATAAGTTCTTCCCCGCCACACGTGACGCTAATGCTTGCGGAAATTCAAGAGCAGCAGTCATTAATGAAGACTTATGAAATCACCATGAAGAAAATGCAGGGCGAAATTGAAAACAAGGACTCCAAAATCGAATCTCTGCAAAAAGAGCTGCGAGAAATTGTTCAGAGCAATAAGTCCATGGAGAAGAAGATTAACGCTAGCGGATCTTTCTCGATTCTCGATAATGTTAAGTTTTCTGATGTGAATCCCAAAGATTTCATCCTTGTTTTGCACTATTTACTGAGATCTGTGAGAAATTTTGTGAAATTGTTGATTCGAGAAATGGAGACGGCTAATTGGGATATTGAGGCCGCGGCTAATGCTATACAGCCTGATAATATCGTTTTCAGAAACAGGGATCATAAGGCTTTCGTTTTCGAATCGTTTGTTTGCAGAGAAATTTTCATGGGTTTCAACGATCCGGATTTTTGCCGTACAAAACAATGATAATAATCAGTTTTTGCAAGGCGAAATTTACCAGAGGCGTGTTTTCTTCTTCGAGCAGTTTAAGAGATTAAGGTCAGTGAGTGTGATTCATTTCCTGAAGCAAAACCCTAATTCTTTATTTGGGAAATTTCTGAAATCGAAGTACCTTCATTTGGTGCATCCGAAAATGGAATTTTCGTTTTGTGGTAATTTAAACCAGAGAAAAATGGTGAATGCCGGTGAGTTCCCGGAGACTGAGTTTTTCAAGGTGTTTGCTGAGATGGTGAGGAGGGTTTGGATTTTGCATTGTTTGGCGTTTTCGTTTGAACACGAGGTTAGCGTGTTTCAAGTGAAACAGAATTCGAAATTTTCTGAAGTGTACATGGAAAGCGTGACGGAGGATATTTTCGCCGCGGCGGTGGCGGAAGGTGGGTTTAAGGTGGCGTTTACGGTGGTGCCGGGGTTTAAGGTTGGTCAGACGGTGGTGCAGAGCCAGGTTTATTTATTTCCTGACATTTCTCCGGCTAAAAGTTAGTTCAGTATATGGGATTTCGTTTCACGCTCTCCCACGCGCCGCCGCAGATTGGCTTTCCAAATACTCTTTTCAAGTTTAATCTTGAAATGGGATCCTCTCCACTTGATCTGATCTAACTCAAGATATTTGTTCTAAAAATTCATGTCTAACTAGAATTAGTCTTCACTTAGCCCCCCGTATAGCCCCATCTAGGCTCTAGACTCTTCTTGTTAGTCTACTTTATTTCCCGATTAGGACTTGCTTAACCCTATTCAATTCCCGCCTAACTCTGTTCAGACTCTACTTAGCCGACTAGCGCTAGTTCTTTTAGAACATTGCTCAAAATGCCACAACAAAAAAAGGTTAGAATGTAAGAGGATCCCATTTCAAGAAGTTTAAACTGACCTGTGGTGGAAGGACCGAACACGCGGCGGCGCGTGAAAGTGCAAACAACACAATATATTTGTATTATATGGGCTCATGGGTCATAATAAAATGTGGAAAAAACAAAGCCCAAGAACAGTAGACGGACAGCACTAAAGGGGCAATTTGGGCCCACACTGGGAAATGAATTGAAGCAGAATATGAACTGGATTTTGGAGCATAGCATTGTTGAATGTGGGCCCTCGGGCAAAAAAGAGATTATGATATTTTGGTAGTGCTCTCCAGTATTATCCGTTTTCTTTAATGAAATCTAAAGAAAAAGACAGATCAAAGCCTACAAGTTGTATCCAATAAATAATGTTATGTACATAATAAGTTATTTATATATAAGTGTATATGAGACTATGAGTAGATGAAACATGATTTTTATCTTTGTGTATTTTGTTTGCTGCAAATTAATTTGTGTTAATAATTTTATTTTTAGTTTCTAGATTTATCAATTGAGTTGATTAATGAGGTGAAGTTGTCAATTCATCTGTGTAATATCCCACATACAAATAATTTATGATTCGGCAGTGATCAACTTAACTATCCATTAGTATCAAATTGTATGATAAATTCTTCCTTAAAATATCAATAGGTCAAGTCACATGGGGCACTTCGAGTTAGGGTTTGAATTAGATCTTGAGTAGGGTGACAATTCGGGCCGTTTTTAGGCGAAATCGACACCCACTCACTTTAAGGGTAATCTCAGATGAGCTCAATATGTGATTTTCTTTAATAAGTTGGAAAGAGAAGAGCGAGTCAAAAATCGTCACCCACTCACTTCAAGTTGATCTCAATTAAGCTCAATATGAGATTTTTTTTTTAATTAGTTCGGAAGGGAGGGGATCAAAGAAACTGAAAGAGTGAGGTTTGTATCCTTGCATTGATCAATACCCTTATAAAGGGTGATCGATATCACTTGATCTGTTGATCTCGACATGTGAAATTTCCATTGGAAAAATGTCTTGGATATCTCAAACGGATGGGAATATTTGTATGTCTAGTCCATTAACTCGTGGTTTTTGGAATAGGAAACCCATGTGGAAAAGCGCCGATATAAGGGGTGCACCAAACATATGTGGGTAAAGGAGGGATCTATGTGGGTATCGAATCCAAATATACGTTTGAGTTTTACAAATGCTTTACTATTAAGCTATCGAACGATTCCCCACCAACTGTCAACATCTTAACAGGGATTATTTATGTATTTTCACTGGAAATATTATACAATTACTATTTTTCTTATTTAAATAATCTACAATAATTATGCAATTATTGTATAGTATCCATCTCCACTACAATTTAAATGGATCACGATATTTTAAATGGCCACTTCATTGCATGATTAAGGAAACAATTTATTTGCGTATGGGCCCTGTATTTAAAATGGACCCTGTATTTTATAATTGGACGACCATACATATGGGCCATTTAATTCACTATTAAGGCCCATATCGGCAATAACATGGGCTGTAAGGTGCATGTACCTGTTGGACCTTAAATGGGACATGGGATGATGGGATCTAGCCTGATACCCCTGAGAATTTTTTAATCAAATTTCAATAGCATCTCTTGTTCATATAATTGTATGCCAAATTACTGGAAGTTTTTGAGTTAAAACATATACAGTGTAGTTCACTTTAAATTATTTTTTAATCTTATGCAATCTACTAAATGAATAGTAATCTGGAAGAAATCTGCAAAAAGACGATTTTTCCAGCTTCATAGAACTAAATAACAACATTCTTAATGGGATGGAGCTATTTTCTTAAAAAAATAATAGCTCTATTTAGAGTTGTCAATTTAGGCCTGACCCGATAAAGTAGTTGGCTTGAGCTGCGTTTTCTTAAGCCCGAAATGAACCTGGCTTTTTTGGCCCGACTCATTAGACCCGGAAAACCGGGCCAACCCAATAGGTCCGGTTTTTCCTTTGTGTTACCGTGCATTGGGCCCAAAAATAGTGGCCCGATCACTGTTTGATCCGCCCAATCTTTTGCTTTGGTCTGGTATGTTGGCCCGACGCGTTTGACACCTCTAGCTTTATTGTATGGAGTCTAAAGATTACTAGATTTTAACTTAAAAATAAAATAACAAATAGTTAGCGAAGCCCGATTTTCCATGGCTAGATTAATTTGGGCTAGTTACATACCAGAAATCCATTCTTAATTTCTTATATATCATCTTGGAATATTATGACCATTAATGTAATTTATACTTTGTTGTTTGGTTGCTTATGGGATCTATTCTTGATCATCAATTCATTCCCTTGCATTGCATATGCAGTGCCGTCATATTTCCCTGCGGCTTTTCACAGGTTCGTTAAATTGTTACATTATCATTATTATTCGGGATAAATAATAATAAAAAAAAACCCATGAAGTTTGAACTAGTTATAAAAAAAAACTGGAAGCTTTTGAAAATTGCAAAAATTTACTTAATGTTTAATGTTATCTTATATTTTCTCCTTTGATAAGCGAAAAATTTCAAACCCCCCCGGACTTTATTGAAATATTACAGTCACCTCTTTAAATTTAAAACAAAATCAGATTTCAAGGGTTTTTTTCAAATGTAATTTTCAAACTAAGATTTTATTTTAACAATTAATCTCCTTTAACTTTGATCATTTTAATTACAAAATGTCATCACTAACATCAAATAAAGTCATTTCATTTTATTTTATCAAACACTTTAACCACTTGTTTTTAAAATAATAATTAATATCTTATAAGCTAATAACATATCATAAAATATAGGAGCGCGCTTATAAGATGTTTTAAAATAATTTCGCCAAACACCCTCTAAGTTGATAGGACGAATTATAGAGATTATCCGAGGTTGATGTTGAACATTATATTATCTTTGACCTAAGGCGATTTGTTTTAATCTTAACGAAACGTAGGATGTCTGAAAGTCGTCATATGATTAGTGAAATAACTGTGAAAATACATGAATATTTCAGAAATTAGAAACGTGTCTGCACTAATCCTAACAAAGTGAAGTGATCATAGACAACGACTTCTTAGGATTGCTTCACATGAAAGCTATATAGCCTAATAAGACTTAGACAAGACAGTTTTGTTGAGGTGATGAATATAAAATTTGGAGACAGTAGTCCACAATTTTAGTCAATTATTCAACTATTTTAAAACCTAATCCATTATATCGATTCATTTTTCATTAATTTGCGATAATGCAATCTTAAATTTGGAATTTTACAATCGGACCAATCCCCAAGCAATCACATTCGAATATTACCTATGAAGCACTGATACGGATACGAGACACGAATATGGTACGATACGGGTACGAAGATACGACATATTCTAAAATTTTATGGATACGGGTATGGCATATATATCTTTATATATAATTATATTTTCATATTATTATAAATATAGACGTACTAAGTACAATAAAAAAATCGTGTTTCAACATTAAAACAATAAAATTTCATGAATATTCAAATATAACAATTTTTTTCATTTATAAACATACAAATACAAAAATCTGACATAGTACAATTATAAATTTCGTATCTAATTGACAATATTCAACAATTAATTATCATATTTGCATAATATCATTACAACATTATTAAAAAATATAGTCAATTTCTTTCTTTTCAAAAAGTTTGACCCCATAAACTATATTGTACAACATTTTGTGAAGAGGAAATTAAGGACAAGATAGGTGAACTCACTACTCCACCCTCCCAACCCTTCTTTCTTATTTCTTCCGTTTGTATCTACTTCCATTATTTTATAGAGAAAATAATGAAAATTGAATGGTGAAGACTCAAAATTGAAGATAAATTAAAGGTGCATAATTGATTTATGGAAGAGAAAATGATCTACACAGCAAATAGGGGAAACAACATCGCGGTTGAGGAGATGGATGATAACATCGCATGGTGTTTTTTGCTATTTTGTTCTTCCCATCTATAGATCTACATGAAATTTTGAAGGATAAGACTTTTCCATATGTAGATTTACACAAATTCTAGAAGGATACAACTTTGTTCTTTCAGACACGGGTGTCGGGGTGTTTTTTTTTTCTTTTTTTTATAAAAAATTTAGACACTTTGTGGATACGTATTTATGTGTCCAAGACGTATCGGTATCCGGAGCGTATCCGACACGGATACGTGAACTTGAGAGGGGTGTCGGTGCTTCATAGAATATTACTAATGAATTATATATATGGAGCCAAAGGCCTTATATGGGGCTAGAGCTGTAAATGAATCAAACCGTGCGCTCGTGAGTTGATCGAAGTTCGTCTCGATAAAAGCTCGTTTGAATTCGTTTAATAATTAGACTCGTTAAGATAAATGAACCAAACTCAAATTTAGAGATATTTGGTTCGTTAGTTGAGCGAAGCTCGTATAACTTACAGTAATAGTTTGACTTTAATTTTAACTTTTATATGTTTACTATGATAAATATAAAAAATATTTGAATAAACTTATTCACTTGAATAAAATTATAGTTTTTAGTAGATATATTATGTGCTTTAGATATATATAATTTTATTTTTATAATAAATTGAATAATAATATAATTTATAATTGATATTTATTAAGCTCGGTTTGATTAAGTTCGAAAAAGTTTGTGAGCCATCAATATCTTCGACAAATTCAACCTTGTGTTCGACTAGATAATAAACAAGCCAAACTTAGATTCTCAAAAGCTCGGCTCGGTTCGATTCGATTACAACCCTATATGGGTCGATGCATCGAGTTGTGCATTTGTTCGGATTAGTACTAGTTTAAAAAATGCGAGCTTAAATTAAATTTCTTTACTGAACTGTTCTTTATGTGAAGAACTTCCAAACTCTGGCAGTCAAAGAAGGAGAGGTAAGTTCAAATTTGGCAACTTAGGAGAACAAGATGCAAATTCGTGCTGGTTTCTCAATTCTGTATTTTATTTTAAATTAGTAAATGAAACTATATAAAATAAGATGTATTTAAATAAACATTTAAACAAATGCAAAGTGAAAAAGGCAAATCAAAATGCTATTTTCCAATTACTTTTCTTGCATGTGTCAGACTTTACTATTACTTTGTTTTTATTTATTTATTTATTTATTTTAAACCCTTTTATAGTTTTTTTTCTTCCTTTTTTTCCCCGAATTAAATTGAAGTGAACAAACTACTCTAATAAATCCAACATTTTATGCGTAGGTTTCGAAAAAAATTACGTGCACCTAACTTCTAGCAAGAGTAATTTTGAATTTAGTTCACAGATAATGTTGAGAACGTGTTTATGATGGCAATGTCCTATCCAATGTTTATTTAATGCATTAAATTCCAATTTCCATGAGAAAACTTTAAATTTACACGTTTCTAAACTTGTCCGTTTCTATATTTTTTTTTCTAAGAAAAATACATAATTATTCTGACGCAATTTGGTTAACAAAGTCAAAGAAACCAGTCTTTCATTGTACAATTTGGGACTTAATGCAATAGCTTGTTTGATCGTAGGTTGAATTTATATCCCACGGGCATGTGAAGGGTATGTTCCTGGAAAATGATGTATAAAATAAACTACATAAATATATGATAAAAAAAAATGCATCCTATGCTTTTACATATGTAGGTAATAAATATCTAAATTCTAATGCTTACTCTATTTTTCTGATCTCTGTCTATTTTAGTAAATTTCTAATTATCATAAGTGAACACGGAATTGACGTGACCACTCAAATTTATTCCCTTAACTACTTGTTTTAACTTGTATTTTTCATTTCGTTAATTGTATTGTCACATGTTTGAATTGCAGAAATTCTAGGCGCTAATTGGATAACAACTCGACGTCTAAAAACAATATTAATTTTTTGAAAATTTTAATCTACTTTTGGCGTTTAAGTTTTCGGCCGATATTTTGCCCGAATCAATTTTCCACCAATTGAACATAATTCCCTCAATCTAGTGTCTAGGGGCGTCTAGCACCTGGGCCGATATAAATACAACATTTGCAAAACATTTTATTTCCTTGTACCATTCTTGGTGGAAGCCTTGGCCTTGTAAGGTTATGTTTCCAAGACCATTTTTCCACTTTCCAACTATTTCAGAAAATGAGTTTATGTTTGTTTAAAAAAATTTCCAGTAGAAATGAAGTCATTTCCAGTTTTCACTTTTTTTATGGAAAATATTCTTTTAAAAACACAACCAAACAATTTTTCATCCCAATTACGCAAATCTATGTAAAAATACACTACAATCACGCACACCTATGTCAAAAATATATTTGAAAAACTATAAACAAATATATTCTTATTTTCAAACAAAAATTCAGATAACAAACCAAACATATTTCCAATTCTCACACGAAAATTAATAAAATTTGAAAATTCATTTTCCAATACTAGAAACTGAAAATTGGACTTGCAAATATATCGATACCCTTTGTGTTGGTTTGGGCTGGGCAATGCAATGTTAGGTGCTTAAGCAAATTCCGCGACTGCGAGCATTTTAGGTTCATTGATTGAGCAATAATTGATCTCTATTTTCATAATTGTCAATATTTTAGGTATTTGACTTTATCTGTGGTCCAAATTTGGAAAATAAACTATAATTAATCTGATCAATTATTTACTAGATTTTGTCTCCAATTCTTAATTCACCCATGTTTGTGAAAAATGTCAATTTTTTTGTTGTATTAGTTAACTTGTTTCTTTAATTCTTTTTCCGGTAATAATCATTAGATCAAAACTCATATAAGACGGTCTCACAGATTAATTTCGTGAGATGGATCTTAAAATGACCCTTATTAGCTAACTCGGTTGAATTTAGATCTAACTTGTTTTGATTTGTAAAATATGTTGGATTCATCTCATGAATATAAATTTGTGAGACAGTCTCACACAGATTTACTTTAATCATTAAAATCTGATCAGGTCATTTTCAAATCCCATGCCATGGTTATCTTTTTTTTTTGGGGGGGGGGAGGGTGTCGACTTTTAGCTTTTTTAAGTGATTTGGCTATCTTACACGATCCTTGGTCCAAATCTATCCAATGGACCCGGACTATCAAATAAGTTCGTAATGATTTTTGCTTAATTATATATTGTGTGGTCTAGTATTTGCTGTTATTATTTCTATTAAATTTCAACTTCATATTTCCCTCAAAAAAAAAAAAAATTTCAACTTCATGTAATTTTTTTTATTTTAAAAAAATAGATACTTGTGCATTTTAAAACTAATTATATCTCTTACACATGCATAGCTCAGAAAACCATGCATGCATATATATTCAGTGACCATACTTGATGAAGATGTTAAAGACGTGAGAATGTCACTTTGCACCCCTCCCTATTACTATTAGCCTCACCCACAATGCCCCCATTAACTATAGGTCCACCTTCAATGAACATCTTAAAAGTAGAAACTTTAATTCAGACTCGAATCTAAGCATCACTGATCACACAGTTAATTTATTATATTTATTATGTAATTGGTTTACATTTCAGTAAAAATAATTACCAAACTTGACTGTCTCCAGTAATTTGCGCGAACGCAAGATTTTAACTTTGGGGGCGAAAAACGGATCGAGTTTATAAATTTAAACAATGAAAAAAATACTTATATATTAACCATAATTAATGGGTTTTTATATTGTAAAAGACAACTATTTGAAGTTTTTATCAAAATTTAGGGGGGCAAAGTTACCTATTTTAACTACATAATTTTTTTTTTTGAAAACTTTAGGAGGGGAAAATAAAATTTTGGAAAATTTTGGGGGGCAATAGCCCCCCATAGTTCCGCCACTATGTGCTACTCTAATGTAGAAATTGCACTAATTTAGTGCAGAATATGCATTTCATCTCCAGCAGTTTGCAATACTTTATGCACTAAAAAAGAATATTCAATAAGATTATTTCTTTTACTTTTTTATTACATTATAATTGATAAAAATATTATATAAGTAATTTTATTTAATATAAAAAGTAGCACTGCTACAGTCAAATGAGATCTTCTATTCCAAGATGGTGTTTCATCTCCAGTTCCACCGCACAGATGATTGTCACGTGTATAGAAGTTACCATATTAATTTTGGAGCATAAATCACGCCTAAATTGTGGGGTTTTAATATGATAACTTTTATACACGTGACAATCATCTATGCGGTGGAACAGAAGATGAAATACCATCTTGGAATAGAAGATCACATCCGGTCCACACCACGAAAAGGAAAAAAATACATGCAAGTTGATTTTCGTTCCTCATGACCACTGGTCCAGAATAAGGATAGTGATTAATTCACCACTAATATCACTATCTTTATCTTAGCAAAATTGAAGGTTAACTGGTCCACATGGGTGTGTATTAATCCAATGGTATATAACTCAGTTGGGTAGCTACCCAAGTGGGTAGCATCGACTAACCCTACTAGACACATGACTTATCGGACTTTCTATGAAGACTCTTTTTGACTTTCCAATATTTAATTATTTATGGCTCTTCAACCTTTTCTAAATTAATTGTGCTTTATTACCACTTAAATATATACAAGGATAATTACAAAGGTTTGACAGAAAATTACAAATCCCTTAATTTTAATTCCATATTATATGTTTTCTTTACATAAGCAAAAGACCATTTCAAAACCCTAAAATACTATAATTACTTTTTAACTTTAAAACAAGATCAAACATCAAAGAGTTTTGTGCAATGCTAAAGAATCTTTGGATTTTTTGTAAGTAGTCCAGATTTCAGGGGTAGGGGTGTTTTGTAATGTCAAATATAAAACATCGTTCATGGTTCAATTCATCTTACTATAATTTGCATTAATTGTACCCTTTTGCAATAAAATCATTTACTAATACGATTACATATATATTGGGCAGTTCCTGAAGGGCTATAACTATTTCTCCGAAAATTAGTAATGCAAAAACATGAAACCTCGTATAGAAAAAAAAAAAAGTTCTGAGCGTGCGATTTTATTCTATTGATTGAGACTTAATGAACAATTATTGTCAGCTCAAAAAAGGTAAAAGAAACTCAAGATTTTGAAACCAAACTTTACCCATCTGTCACCATATTGAAGCTGGGGTGGATGTGGCTGAATGTGATTGAGACAGCATCTGGCATCCAAGAACTAAATCCTTGAAAGAAATAAGAAATATTTTCATTTAAAATCATCATATATCAATATTTAGCGTATCAAAGCGCTCCTCGATATGAAAAAAAACAATATATTAGTGATAAAATATTAATGGAAAATATAAAAGTTCTAATTAATTACGTTGATTATATTATAAGTATCATGATTATTTATTTTTTTAACAAAAAAAGTTTCACAATCTTGATGTCAAAATTGTGACCCCTCCCCCTAGTCTCCTTTTTTAAGACCACTATATATGCATTCACTATGCATGTCACTAAATCTCAATAAAGTGACAAATAAAAAATAGATATATATCCTAAATTCATATATAATAGTTCACTTTGAATAGTAATTAGTTTCTAACTATTAAGCTTGTGATGTCCATTATTTTAATGTAATGAATTAATTAATAACATTATTTATTATTATTAATTTACTTTCATATTATCACTAGTATCCATTTTTTGTATTTAAGTCTAGCACTTTCATAAATGGGTGGCAGCAGAATTGCAGGATGGCTTAATTCTAAAACATTGTTACCTAATCAGTAATCATTTCATTTAATTCTAAGTCTCCAAGCACAAGGTGTACTTTTTTTTTTTTTTGAGGAAAGCACAAGGTGTACTTAATTGACTCTTAGTTAGCCAAGAAAATTAAATTGGACTAGATTAGCTCTGAAATAGAAAAACTGAGTCCACTAAAATTGGACTGAAATTCTTGAAGCATCTATATATGACCAGTAAGGTTTAATCACATGGCTATTGTGGCCCTGGACATGCACTAGCCACTAAATACTTGTAAAGTTAGTATTAAGACCACTCAACCGACATTATAGGGATGGACAAAAGTCTTTAGACACGCATTCCTTCACCTTTTCATCCTCGTTCGTCTTTATTGTGATTCAGAAATCGAATAAAACTTTGAATCAAAATTGCAAAATCAGTCTTGTAAGTTAGGGGTGACAACCAAATTTTGATATAGTCATGTAAGTAATAAAATTATCCAATTTCAATCATATTTTCGCTAGGATTTTAAAGATTTGTCGGAAATGTCATGTGCACAACATGTGGGGACAATTTCTTGCCAATTTTTAGAATTACCGCGAAAATAGATTCAAATAAATTGGCCAATCTTATAACTTTCGGGGCTATCAAAATTTCGAGTTTAAGCAAGATCAATTTTATCACCCTTAAATTATATGACTAATTTGCAATTTTGTAGGCAAAATATGCAACTTTGGTGACTCCAATTCTGGTCTGGTTGCTCTTACTTTTTTTGTTTTTATTTGAGTAGGTTGCTCTTACTTTTAGTTATGATTTTTTGAGATAATTACAGAAAACCCCTTAAGGTTTCGGCTAATTACAAAAAAATTCAATGATTTATATATGAAAATTACAAAAAAAACCTTGAGGTTGATTGCATATTACTTTGTCCTCCTACATAAGTAAAATACAAATTAAAAAGAAAACCCTGATATTCATTAAAATACTATTGTTGCCCCCTTAAATTTAACACTTAATCAAATCTGATGTTTTTTTTTTTTTTTGTAATTTTGAAACATCTATGGATTTTTTTTGTAATTAGCCTAAACCTTAGGGGTATTTTTGTAATTATCCCCAAATTTGACTGCAAACGTATCTACTATAAAATATAAATGGAATTAGATTTTTTAATGTTTCAAAAGATTTTATCAAAGTTAACAAAAATCGTGGTAACCACAAATCAGATGAACTAGTGAAACCTTATGAAGTATATATGCACGATCTAGCCGGACCAAAGCTCACGATTTATAGTCCCCATAATGAAAGAACAAAAATAGATCACAAATCAAATAAAAAAATATATTTTTTGTCCAAAAAACAAAAAAAATCTATATATCGTCCTATATTGCTATACACTTTCATGTGTACAAATCTAACCTACCAACTGATCTAAAAAAAGGCGTTTGCCCTCTCTAAACTAATAATCAACAAAAGAATCCAAAATTGTCGAAAAAGTTAAAATAAAATCAAAATTATGAAAAATAAAATAAAATTATTTTCGAGCTAGTGGCCAACTCCGGGACTAGGAACGGAGCGTAAAATCCGATCGACGGCGGCGAGGTGGCGGGCGATGAGCTTTTGGTCAGTGGTGGCGGCGTGGCCTTTCTTGCTCGGAGAGGAAACCGGCACGGTGCCCTTAGGAAGCGCCGCCAGGTACAAGCTGTTTTCCGGTGACGGAACGTATTTATGTTGCTCGTTCATTAATAGCTTTCGTGCCTCTGCGGAGGACACTAAGGTGTAAGACATAATAATCAACGATATCAAAAGTATTACACCTTTTGAAGCCATATTTATTTTGGATTTGTGACGATAAAAGTTTTTGTAGAGAGAGTATATTTTTTCTGGGTTTTTTTTTTGGATTGGGAGAGAAAAAGATTGGAGGAGGAAATAATGGGGAGTGGCGGTTTTATATATAGAATGATCAGAGTTTAGAATTAATAGGAAGGGGTGACGGCTAGAGAGGTGTGCTTGGGGCACAAGGTAGTTGGGCCAAGTCAAATTTGAGTTTCCTTTTACAATTTTTAATTAGTGGGGGACTTAATTTGGAATTACAAGTAGAATTTGGTGGAAATTAGAGCTGGTAAAGATATTCCACTAGAAGAAAATTTTAATTTACCTACACAAATTTGTAGGTGATTTAGGAAATTGAATCATATGTACCTGACTTAGGGTCTCAAAGAGCGAGGTGAGATACTTTGTTCGAGGGTACCTGGAAAAGAGCTCATGTTAAGCTAGTCAGGGTGGTCTCCAATTAAGACCCTCCGAAACTTAAGTCAGAATCAGGTAATTGAGGTATATAGAAAGCTAACGAGCGAGATAATTTAGAATAATGACAAGTTACTTTTTACCTTGATTTTTGTCGTATTTATAGTACTGTTCATCGTGAAATTCAGATCATCGTACACGTGGCGCTCCATTGACGGTGGAGAGTTCACGGGCGACCCAACCGGACCCTCGGGTCGGGACCCTTATAAAAAACCACGGATCTCGATTCTCGGAGGCATCTTGGTAATTTCCAATGATGCGAGGTCAGTATGGTAATTTCCACCTAGGCGTGGTTATTATGGTAATTTACATATCAGTAGAAAAATATTAAGATAATTGTAAAGTATTGGTAAATCATATTTACCAGACAGTAAAAACTAGACCTATTGGTAAACACCTACAATATTTCTGAAACCGTAGGTGATTTCTCGATAATTGATCGGTATAGTTTGGAGAAAATAATGTTTTTTTCGTAAGGTAACTGTAAAACTTATTGACAAAATCATTTCTGCCGAACATATAGAATTGAAATTATGGAATTGAACTATTTTATTTTTCAATTATGTACTTGTTACATGAAACAATTTTGTACTTCCATGTATATATTGCAGAATATATAGTTGATATTGGTTTGGCGAATAACACCATTTATGTTTATTTGAAGGGTAATTATTGAATAATTAATAGGACATTTAAAAGTTGTCAAGATATGGACTCCAAATAAAAAACGTATTAATTTTCAGTTTTGATGACAAGGTCAACACGATGCAGTACTAAAGTTGTTATTTTGTTTAATGAAGGCCGCGTGGAGGCTGAATTAGGTAAGGAGTGAGCTAAGCCGCCGGCTATTTTTTCTTAGTAGTTTCGTGCATGCACCATTCAACATTAAGACTCTGATTTGAGTTTTTACCGTATTTATTTGAGAGCCTGACGGTGGTCTTTGAATTTCCAAATACTTTTCTTGCATATGCATCAAATTGATCATATTTGAATTATTTTAAACTATAATGTACAAAAGCTTATGACGTATCTCATTTAGGGATGACAATGGGATGGATAGACATGGGTACCCACCCTCCCAGACCCTAATGAGACGGGTATGGATAGCTTTATAAGGGTTTGGGACGGGTATGGGATATAAAATCAATACCCATTAATATTCGGGTAGGATACGGTTTTAACCCCTAGGATACCCTCTACCCGAACCCATTTATATTTTCACTCATGTAAAATATTTTCATATATACGTATGTATAAATAAAATAATAAAATCTTATGTATTTATGTGTTGATGATGTAATTATATGGATTAAATGATGTATTATTATTGATTATGTCGTTTTAAGAAATTTTCTCGCTACATTTGTATTTTTGTGTTGCTTTAGATTTAGTTGATGATTGATGATAGTTACTGACATGTATAATTACATGGTTAACTATTTACTATTATTAAGAATTTAACATATATATTATGCATTTTCTTATATAATAACTGATTTTTGGTATGGTACTCATTTAAATATTCATTTATACAATTAAGTTTAAGTTTTTATATAAAACAAATAGGGTTTGGGCGGGTACGGGTAGTATGCGGGTATTAACAATTAGATTTGGGATGGGTACGGGTAACATGTGTAATTTCTTAATAGGGTTTGTGGTGGGTAAGGGTAGTATTAATATTATAGGGTTTGGGTATTATTAGAGAAAAGATTCCTTCCTTATCAGAAGATAAGTCATCATCTTGATCATAATAAGAAGCTGCACTTATATTCCTCCAGCTGCACTTATATTCCATCATATATGGAGATTGTGACACTTGTAATCATCTTGGTAGAAGATAGTACAAATGCCGTTAGAATATATTCCCTCTGCTGTGTGTATTGTGCTCTATATAATGAGAATACCTGACTGCTATGTTATTGACCAATCATCAATATACAATTAGATTCATAAGCTATTTACAATGCTTTCTTTAGCTTTTGCTGCTTTTCTATCATGGTATCAGAGCAGGTTTAATCCTGGCTCTGGTATCTCTTCTTCTTATTTCTTCTTTATTAAAATTTATAGATGGAGGAAACACCAGAAACTCCAGGTTCGCGTGAGCAAGGTCACATCTGGCCGTGGCCTATCTTTGCCTGACTACACTTATCTTCCCTCAAAATCAGCTTGTCTCAATCAAGCTTGATGAATCCAATTTCCTCATATGGAAACAACAAATTTATACAGCAATTAAAGGCTATGGCCTATAGGGTTTTATAAATGGGACTATATCCTTGCCAGCTCAATTTATAGCTGGAGAAGGCACCACAGATAAAATCCAAAATCCTGAGTTTCTTCTATGGCAAAGACATGATCAAATCCTTGCCTCATGGATTCTTTCTTCCCTCACAGAGAGTATCCTAGTCATGATGGTTGGATTAAACACCTCATTCGATATTTGGTCCAACATCATCAATAATTTTGCCAATCAGTCCCAAGCAAAATTAATGCAGTACAAACTGAAGCTTCAAACCTTGAAAAAGAGAATATTTAAACAAAGTGAAGAATTGTTGTGATGTTCTAGCCTCCCACAGACATAAGATATCCAAACCGATCATATCCTCCACATTTTATCCGCCTTGGTGTCAATATAATCTCTGTCATGGTGTCTCACCCTCGAGGTTGAGCCTTGTTGTTTATCCGATGTTCAAGCTCTACTCTTAAGTTTTGAATCCAGATTAGAGGCATCTGTTTCTCTTACCTCAGAAATTAACACCGAAGGTTCACAACACACCTTAAATACTGTCACTCAGAACTTTCCTAGAAAGAATTATGGTTTCTCTTCACAGCCTACCAGAGGAAGAGGGGGATATAATTCTAGAGGTGGCAGA
Organism: Rehmannia glutinosa; assembly: GCA_016081115.2. Classification (NCBI taxonomy): domain Eukaryota; kingdom Viridiplantae; phylum Streptophyta; class Magnoliopsida; order Lamiales; family Orobanchaceae; genus Rehmannia; species Rehmannia glutinosa. Next base: position 339,876 of record JABTTQ020002412.1, on the reverse strand, counting down.
GGTTTTAGAGGAAGAGGGGGTCGAGCTGGAAGAACTTCTAATAATAGACCTATCTGTCAAGTGTGTCAAATGCCTGGACACACAACTGATAAATGCTGGCATAGGTATGACAGCACCTATGGATCCATTGCACCTCCACCTAATCAACCATTCATGCCTAGAGCCCCATCTCTAAACATTGCTCAGGCTCCATCTACTGTTGCTATTGAATCTATTGCTGATATATGGTGGTATCTGATAGGTGTGAGTTTTGCATGTATTTTGAGGTATAAATATGACTAAAATGGTGATTAGACATGCATAAACTCATATGAAATGGTTTGTATTCACTCTTTGTGGGAAAGATATTACGCTTTGCTCGTTTTGTAGGAATTTAACGATATTTGGAGTGATTTTGTGACAAATACGAGCATTGCGACCTAGAATCATCATGAATCGAGCGATTACACCCAATTGGAAGCCAAATATATGGATTATAGAGTCATAGTGATGAGTCGTGTGTCAAAAGAAGCATGGATGATCAAACAACATGGAGATTTATCTCAAGGAACATCCAAACGCGTATGGAATTTCCAAAGACCGGCGGGGTTTAGTATTTTGGCCATAACTCTCTACAAAATTGATATGAAGGTGATTCAAGTGGCTACGGAAAACTAAGAGAAAGGGCTACAATTCTTATGAAGACCCCGCGAGCAAATTTGGACGTTTGGGTGGCGCACGGGTAACCCGTGCGTGGACACACGACCCGTGCGCCCCTGCAGACCGGATGTTTTCTACGGGATGGCGCACGGGTAGCCCGTGCATGGGCGCACGACCCGTGCGTTCTTGCAAAAAACTCCAAAAATGACAGCAAATTGACCTAGACTTCAAAAAGGGTATAAATACCACTTCTTGGGGCGCACACCAGGTGAGGAAAGGTCTGGAAAAGACCCAAGAACACAAGAAATAGCTCAACTTCATCAAGGAAGAATCAAGAGAATAATCGGGTGGAATCGGAGCTTGAGGATTGAAGATAAATCGAGAGATTATCCATTTCCCTAAGTTTTCTCATTCTTTGTGCTTTAATCTTTCATTTTAGCTTGTCATGAATATGAACAATTTGTCTATGAGTTGTTTATTTGTAATGAGTAGCTAAACATCTTGTGATTTCCGGGTTTTGGTAGTAGATTAATTGAACTCTTGTTGGATGTTTTAATCTTAGTTGAAGTTATTATCTTGAAGCCTATTTGAGTATTTTGAGCTTATTCTTGTTTTATCACTTGATCAATGATTTAGCTTGTTTGATATACTGATTCATAATTCGAGAGATGAGTTTCAATATTAGATCTTGAATACTCGACACAAATATTTGCATGAATCGAGAGGTTTGTAAATATTTGTGAGGATATTTGATCTTTTAAACTTTTGGGAGTTAAATGCTTCATGTTGAGTAGGGATGCTAGCATAAGTATTTCAATCTACGTTTTATATGCATCTCGAGAGAGAGAGGATAAAATAGCTTTGTGATCGTCTTATAGGAGTATTGATAATAACTTTGGCTTTGATTAAATCGGACAACAAGAGGAATATTAATTGAAACCATAATTCGGGAATCCATTTTATTCTCTTGATAATTCCATTATTCTTAGTATCTTGTATTCTTGTGGTTATTCTTGTCTTTACCTCCACAACAATCATCAAATTAAGATCGCCTAAATAAAAATAAAACTATTTTGGTTCAATACTTAGCGCACTAATTTATTACTCTCTGTGGATACGACCTTGCTTACCCTATTCTATAAACTACACCGTACACTTGCGGTGAAGCTAAAAATAAGGCGAACAGTATCCAGATACTGGTGCATCTAATCATGTCACCAGTAACTTCAACAATCTCAATTCTGCCTCTGAATATCAAGGTGGGACTCAGTTGTTTATGGGTAATGGAGCAGGTGAGTGCATTAGACATATTGGTAATTCTCTTCTCCATACTTCTTCCAGCACTAAACATTTCCTTCTCAAAAATTTACTACATGTTCATAATATATCTAAGAATCTTATTAGTGTCTCTCAATTTGCCACTGACAATAAAGTTTATTTTGAATTTCATCCTATGTTTTGTCTTGTCAAGGATCAAGTCACTCAGGAAATCTTGCTCAAAGGGACACTTAAAGATGGACTTTATCAGTTCAGACTTGCCTGCATTCAACCTTCTTCAAGCAGCAGATGTTCTTCTCAGTCCTCTCAGCCTCTCCAACACACCTCCAGCCTTTTGCCTCTGCCTCATGTTTATGCTACTTCAGTTAGAACCACTAGGAATTCTGATCTAGATTTGTGGCATTACAGATTGGGACATGCTAGCTATGATATTGTTAAAAAATTCTCAATGATTGTAATGTTACTTTTTCAATAAAGACAGAATCTCCTTTATGTTCTTCTTGTCTTCTTGCTAAACATCATAGGCTTCCTTTTTCTGATTCTAGTACTGTTTATAATTCACCTCTTGCACTTGTTCATACTGATCTATGGGGGCCCTCTCCCATTCCTTCTGCTAATGGTTTCAAGTACTATGCTTGTTTTGTTGATGAATATAGTAAATTCACTTGGTTATACCTTCTCAAACTTAAATCTGATCTTTATAATGCATTCCAACATTTCAAAACTCAAGCTCAAAACCAATTAAATACCAAGTTAAAAATTCTTCAGACTGATGGGGGAACTGAATTCAAAGGGCTCACTAAAATCTTGCAAGATAATGGCATCATTCATAGAATATCTTGTCCATATACTCCCCAACAAAATGGGGCAGCTGAAAGAAAGCACATACATGTGGTAGAGGTTGGTTTGTCCTTGCTAGCTCATTCCAAGGTTCCATTAAAATATTGGGATGATGCATTTACCACAACCACCTATTTGATCAATAGAACACCATATAAACGTCTCAGTTATAAAACTCCTCTTGAAGTTCTCTATCATTATAAACCTGACCCTTTCCAACTCAAGGTCTTTGGCTGTCTATGTTTTCCTTTTACTAGGCCTTTTAACAAACATAAACTTGAATTTCGATCCTCTCCTGGTGTCTTCATAGGTTACAACAATCAGTTCAAAGGCTACAAAGTTCTTTTACCCAGTGGCAAAATAATTATCACCAGACATGTTATCTTTGATGAAAAAGTGTTTCCCTTTGCAGCCAAGAGTCCTGAGGGATCTGCTCCTTCCTCTCCTCCAGGTAACATCTCTGTTTCTTCCTCTTTTGTTCCCTTTTCTCACACATATTCACCACCACCTGTTACACCTTCACACACTACTCCCACTGATTTTCACACACCTGTCTACTCTCCATCTACAAACTCTTCTAATAATCTTAATTCTTCTTCTAGTTTTCAAACCATACATTTGTATGTTGAATTACCACCATTGTCTAATGTATCTCCACCCTCTGTTGCTTCAAATGACTGTGACTCACCTGCATTTTCTGAAGAGCAACCTTTGGCCACTACTGCTAATAATCACCCCATGGTAACCACATCCAAGGCAGGGGTGTTTAAGCCTAAACTCTATAGTGTTACTTCCTCAGTTGATACAGAACCTGCTTCTGTACATCAAGCAATGGTTGATCCAAAATGGTTAACACCAATGAAGGAGGAATTTACAGCACTTCAGAAAAATAACACTTGGATTCTCACATATCTGCCACATGGAAAGAATGTTGTGGGATGTAAATGGGTATACAAAATCAAGAAACATGCTGATGGAAGTGTGGCAAAGTACAAGGCAAGGCTTGTGGCTCAGGGCTTTTCTCAGGCACCTGGCTTTGATTTTAAAGATACCTTCAGCCCAGTTGTAAAACCTACCACAATCAGGGTGATCATCACACTCGCTGTGACTTTTTCTTGGCCTATTAAGTAACTGTATGTCAACAATGTCTTTTTGAATGGGGATTTATCAGAAGATATTTTTATGAAACAGCCCCCAGGTTTTGAGATTGAGTCTTCTCCACCTCTTGTTTGCAAATTAAATAAGGCCATTTATGGTCTTAAACATGCATCAAGGTCATGGTTTCTTAAAGTTAATTCTGTTCTTCAAGGCTTTGGTTTTCAATGTTCTAGAGCAGATAATTCCTTATTTTACAATTTTCATCAAGGCTCACATATCTTTGTTCTTATCTATGTTGATGACATGTTAGTCACAGGTGATAATTCTCTTAAAATTCAGCAATTTGTGACTGATTTTGGAAAGGCCTTTCCATTAAAGATCTTGGGGAATTACATCATTTCTTGGGGATAGAAATCAATAAAACTCCTCAGGGGCTTCATTTGAGCCAAGGATCATATGTGAAAGAATTGTTGCAAAGAGCTCATATGTGCACTGCTAAAAGATGTCCTACTCCTATGGTTGCTTCCTTGAGATTATCTAAATTCACTGGTGATCCTTCTATTGATGGGACTTCATATAGAAGCATTGTTGGGGCTTTACAGTATGTGACAATTACAAGGCCTGAGATTTCTTACAGTGTGAATAAGGTCAGCCAATACATGGTCAATCCTCTAGATTCACATTGGAAGGCTGTGAAAAGAATATTGAGATACTTGGCTGGAACTCCAGATGTTGGCTTAAATTTCACTGCAGCTACTCATCTTATTCTTACTGCATTTTCTGACTCAGATTGGGCGGCTGATCTTGATGATAGAAGATCAACTTCTGGATTTTGTGTCTATCTTGGCTCTAATCTTGCATCTTGGAGTTCTAAAAATCAACACACTGTTTCTAAGTCAAGTACTGAGGCTGAATACAGGAGCCTTGCTCAGGCTACTTCTGAAGTGACTTGGCTATCTTCATTGCTTCATGAATTGAATTTCCAGTTCACCAAAATTCCAGTAATTTGGGTGGATAATCTGAGCACAATATCCCTTGCATCTAATCCGGTTTTACATGCTCGAACTAAGCATATTGAATTGGATATTCATTTTGTGAGAGAAAAAGTGGCTGCTCAACATATCCAAATTCAACATGTCCCTTCCTCGATCAAAGTTGCGACATATTTACTAAACCATTGAGCTTGCAATCCTCCGCTCGCCTCCGAAATAAACTTCATGTTACTTCCTTAGGCTCGCTTGGATTGAGGGGGAATATTAAAGAAAAGATTCCTTCCTTATCAGAAGATAAGTCATCATCTTGATCATAATAAGGAGTTGCACTTAGATTCCTCCAGCTGCACTTATATTCCATCATATATGGAGATTGTGACACTTGTAATCATCTTGGTAGAAGATAATACAAATGCCGTTAGAATATATTCCCTCTGTTGTGTGTATTGTGCTCTATATAATGAGAATACCTGACTGCTATGTTATTGACCAATCATCAATATACAATTAGATTCATAAGCTATTTACAATGCTTTCTTTAGCTTTTGCATTTCTCTGCTTTTGCTGCTTTTCTATCAGGTATGGATACCATTAAATGGATGGGTACCCTACTCATTGCCATTCCTAATCCCATTCTCATTGTGCAATGTGCATTATAGGCTACTAGCTAAAACAATTGAATTTAGGGCATATGTGATTCGATTTGCATATGAGATCGAACTAACGTCAATTGTGCTGATAGAATAAGTTTGTACCACTGAAACCAGTGATGTAATTAAAAACTTCGTATAGAAGGACCCCAACTCACATTAATATTAAAAATGAAATACAATACATTAAGTCAGTGTATTAAATCAATTACATTTTAATATTTGAAAAAGAAATAACATAATAGAATTATATCAATATAATATTTTGAAATCGTTTCTTAATAGCTTCATTGCTAATATTTCAAAAAGAAAATATTTGGAGGAAATATACAAAATTTTGGTGGAGTTAAAAGAAAATGTAAAAATCTATGGTAGAGCAAAAGATATTGTACAAAAATTTGGTGGAACTAAAAGAAATATACAAAATTTATGGTGGATCGCGATTAGCAAAAGATAATTTACAAATTTAAGGTTATAAATTTAAATTAAGGTTATAAATTTATATTATCAAAATACCCATTGACCCCCTGCCTCTCTACCTTGTCACTGGCTAAAACACAAGATTGATCTGAGGACGGAGAATGATATGAACCTTTATACATGAGATTTGTCAGTAAATTAAGTCAAATGCTACAACTTCATAATTTTTTTTTTTCGAGGAAAACAACTTCATAATTATTATATTTAGAATAATCAATTAATTTGGATTACTATTTACCACTTATGTAATGTATAGCTAGCTGATCTAGCTGCGAAATTTTAATAAGTAGAAGATATTGTTTCGATTTTTAAGTCAAACTCTCTGCCCCACCAATTGACAAATTTAAGAAATATTGGAAATCCCTTTTCTTTGTCATAGAAGATCTATAAATTATTTGCTTCAAGTTTTCATTATCACATGGCTCCAGTTCCACCCACTTCGCCTTTCAAACATACTTATCTGCTGGAGGACTGTTTTATGCAGGTCTATTTTTTTAACATTATACATTCATTTTCTTTTTGAGTTCATAATTTTATGACCGGCCTGATTTTTTTAGTTGAAAATTAAGTGTCGTAGCCAGTTTTAAACTTTGGTCCAATATCTTTTAAAATTTTGAAAATGTAGCCCGCGTTTGATCAAAATAGTGTAATATTTAATCGAAATTGCGACTATGAACAAAGTGGTACAAAACATGACAAAAATTTGGGGAATTTGTCACCAAAGCATTTAAATCCTCAAATTTTACGTGTCAATTTTGATGATTGACATGTAAATCTTTGCACAAAATTACCAAAATTAAAATCCTAAAATTATTAGACACATCAATCAATCAATCGCCCTAGTCATCAATTCCGATAAAATTACAAAATTTTAGTCAATTCGGACTAAAATGTCCGATTTTCCTTAAGAGATATTGGATAAAATTTTAAATATGACTACTTAGAAAATTAAATCTCTGAATAGTCCAAGTTAGGCATGACCAAAAAGACTATTTCCTCTTTGTTATTCAACAATAGTTTATGTGGACAAAAAATGTCATATTAAAACATACCAGAATTATTATGAGGTACAAAACATAATCCTCACCTGAAATTCAAGATATAAAAATCCCAAATATATGTAGGGCTTCAAAATTTCAAATTAAAGTCGATTTTATAATTAAAAACAGCCCAGAATCCATCCTTAATTTGTTGCCGGTCGTTGGCATGTAAATGTCCAAATGGTGACGTCACCACAGCCCATTCGCATCTGATCACCATACAAACAAAATAAATATATAATTATATTTTGTATATATTTATTTATAACCTCCAATTTATTGAAAAGGGAATTATATTAATTATATTAATTAGTACTGTTTGTGGGAAACTGCCGACGGAGTAGATTCGACATGTTTGGATGGGCTGGAAAATTTTGTCCCTGAGTTTGGTCTGAAAATGCGTCATACTTTGATCTCTTTTAAATTTTGTTGCTTTCGATCTTGAGAATTGACACTTGAACGAGTCATTAATCGATTCAATTAATAATCATTGTTAATTAAATAGTATATACAGTCATTTCTGAATCCTTTTTTTTTAATAAGTATATGAGAATACTGGTTGGAGGAGAGAAGATAAATTTAAAAAAAAACTGAAAGATAAATGACTCGTGGTAGTCGTTTTTGAATCCTTAAATTAAGAGGGATTAGTATGAATATTGCAAGTGATTAAATTTGTTCTTCATGAGACCATAAATTGATCCTTCTTAAATGTTTCTAAGGAATAGAGAACCGATGGGCCGGAACTATATAAGTTGGACCCACACATTGTCAAGATGAGACTGAGCTCAGGGTATTTATTTGGTCTACCTGTTAGATTCATGTGGATAAGTCTCGAGTTGCTAATCATCCACAACTCGAAATGTCATAAAACTAATTCTAGTCTGAGCTCCAGGAGGATAAGGGTTGAGTCATCAGCAATTCTATTGCAAAACCCTAGATTCTTCTTAACTAGTTCTGGATTTTTAGGAAACCTTAATTCTAAGAATCCATAAACAGTTCACTAAAAGGTACGTTCAAGTTACTTCATATTGATCATTTTCAATACTTGTACTCCTTTTCACAAGTTTCTCCCTTAAAGTTAATCCTGACTTGGGTATTGAAGAGGGTACGCCGGAAACCTCTGGTCCCTTTCTAACGGTTGTTTTTGTAGGCTTCAAGGCGAACTTATAAGCATCAGAGTTCAGTCGTATTGGACGGTGCAAATTCATTTCCTGTTGCAAGTTAGAAAAATGGAATTCATTTGTGGGAAATTTCCCTGAATTTGTAATATATAAGCTAATTTTACGGAGTTTTAAAGTTGAAAAGTAAAATTGTAATTTCTATTTCCATATAAACAACATGATTTCATTTCCGTATTGATAAAGGATTTTATTTTATTTTCGATCATAAATTCGATCGACCTCTTAACCAAACTAACAAATGCAATAAACATTGTCGTATAACATGATCAGAATGCGGGCGATAATCCAATATATTTAAAACAAATAACTGTAATAATCAATTAAGAAAATACTTGGACGTGAATTTGATTTTCTTTGACTCGTTCATAATAAAAATGAATAATTTGTTTTTGACTATATTATTTCCATGAGCAAGCATGCTTTTCTTTTAATTCTTTTTTTTTTTTCTGTGATCATAAACTATGTAACGTGTTGACCTTTGTAATTATAACTAACTTAGAATAAATATAGTAAAGAAAACTCCTAACTACTTTCAACCAGTATTTTAAGGTGTATTAAAGATAAGCGTGATCTTGCATGCGACTATTAAAGGTCAATGGCTAGAGGTGGTTTCCCAAATCTCATGTTTAAGAGGATTCTGTTGAGATCATTACATTTTTTTTTCCTTTTAGCTGCATATATAAAATATATTTGTCATCTTAATAATTTGTTTTTGAATTCATTATAAGCACATAACTCAAACTTAGTACAATACTTAATCGTGTAATAAAAAAAAATTAAAAAATAAAAAACAAGAAGTTGTCTTTTATTATTAGGTGTCATGCACCGGGCCGAGGTTAGGCTTTAGTGTTCGAATACTTTTAAATGCTGTGAATAAACAATGTCATATATATATATATATATTTTCATTAATAAAATAATATAAAAGTAGGGCTCTAATTGATTAGGGTTTTTGTCTTGTTTGATCGTCAAGTTGAAGAATTAATGGAGCATAAGTTTGTGCGTAAGGACAGAGTACCATACATGTTCGGTTAAACAACATGCATCCCATAATTATATGTTTTATATATTATAGTACATGGTATATATGGTCCCAAGTGTACAAAGTTTTAGTCGTTATTTTCTATTTAATTATGTGAAAAAAAGTCAACGAGATACGTCAAAACGAACAGAAATCTGCATAATTGTCTTCCCTCGATCAGAGAAGAAACTCCACATCCGAATTTGTCCTTGGTTGAGTGTAAAACTATGAAGGGATAATTACAAAAATCACCTCAACTTTGGGTTAATTACAAATTTTGAGAAAAGACGAAGGAAATAGAAAAATAATTGAGGCTGTAAGTCCATCGGTCCACGCAATTGTCCATGTACAAGTAGAAAATTCGGCAGCAAAACTTTCTCAATTCTAGTCAATTAGGTATTGGATCGTCTAGTTCTTATAGAGGGATAAATTCACTTTTGGTACTCAAAGTATTAGCGGTTTTCACTTTTGGTACCCGCTTTTTGGGGCTTATCATTATTAGTACCCAACGTTTCCAAATTCACTCATTTTTGGCACATTCCGTTAGTCAACCGTTAAAGACTAACAGTTGACCAGCCGGAGTCGGAGCAATGTTGGACGGGGGTGGTGAATTCTGACTCAAAATTTCATCCTGAGCAACTTTGTCTTCTTGGCCGAAGGTTAATTCGGCCGGCAACATGGAGATACGGGCCCCTAAAAGTCGGAAAATTGATTTTAAGATCCCTTTTGTGTGTTTTTGGTTCGGGGGGCAAATCGGACCGATTGAGGAGTGGGCTTTGTGCGCCTTAAGATGAGGAAGACGATGATATGCTCAATTTTGGATTTGGGGAAGTATCTTGGATGGAATTTGGCTTTGAATTAAATTTTGGGTTTTTCGAATTATCGTCAATTGGCATCGGAGACGAACTTAAATCATGAAATTGACCACTGGGCATTATAGGGCTTGCGGATACACTCAAAATGAGTGGTTGCACGACACTTGGGGTCGCCGGAATTGGCGCCGGAGACGCCGTGAAGCATGCGCCAACCGTGGAAACCTACTACAGTTGGCCAACCGCTAGTCTTTAACGGTTTACTAACGGAATGTGTAAAAAATGAGTGACTTTTGAAACGTTGGGTACTAATAATGATAAGCCCCAAAAAGCAAGTACCAAAAGTGAAAACCGCTAATACTTTGGGTACCAAAAATGAATTTATCCCTTCCTATAGAACCTATCACTAAAACCCCCAAGCGGGGATAAGGCTAAACAGAGCGAACACGATTTTTCATGAGATGGAAATGCTGCCAAAGGGAGTGGCGCTACCAAAGGGAGTGGCGATGCGCTACTAGCCAACAAGGAATCCAATTTAGGTATAACTAGTTGAATAAAGGTCTCGTCTCCTATTTTTCTTCGGCAATAGGTCTTACATCTAAGTAGTCCGGTACCCATTATTCAAAATTTTCTTGCAATTACAAAAAATCTTTTGAGGTTTGATTTTGTGCTACATTTTACCCATTTTCATAAGTAAAAGTATTTCAAATACCCCCTTATATTTGTAACAATATTACAATTATCCCCTTACATTTAACACAAAATCAAACCTTAATGAGATTTTTTATAATCTTCAAACACATTTGGGTTTTATTATAATTAATCCTAACCTCGTGGATAGTTTTTGTAACTATCCCTACTATGAATACATACGCAAGGATGATCTCAATAAGTCTTTTACTATAATTATCTTCTGAAATCGTTATGCTAAATAAGATATACATAACTGATGTATCATATAAATACACGACTTATAAGGCTGGGTGATGGGTCTTGTGTTTGCGTTGTTAGACTTGGGCTATTGATGGATTATAAAGCTACTGGATTACGAATCACATGTCTGGCCCATTATTCAGAGATATTTAACAATTATAAAACGCCCACTCAGGTTTGATTTTATCTTATATTTAAGGGGTAAATGTAATATGCTATAAATAATAGGGTTGTTTCTGAAATATTTTTTTGCTTATGAAGAGGAACTGGAAATGTAATACGAAATCACACTTCAAGGAATTTTTGCAATTTTAAAAAATATGAATCTTTTTGTATTTAGCCCAAACCTTTTTTTTTTTTGTAATCATCCCATATGTACTTGTTTGTCTAGCAAGTCCCACCCTTCTAGGCTCTATGCAATTCCAAAGTAATCAACGACTTTATCCTAATCTAAAAACTTAAATAAAAAATACACACACAAAACAAACACGATATGTATATACCAGCACAATTAAATGATTAATGAAGGGGCATAGTATATAATAAGTAAATTAAAGAAATGATAAAAAGAGTACTGTAGAAGTGTCTTGAAATGGCTAAGTTGTCGGCATGAAGGGATCTTGAAAATGTGATGTTGCCGGGGAAGAATATGTAGAGTTTGTCCATGGCCCATTCACCCTGTTCGCAGATTAGGTGTCTGCCTTCAGACAATATTTCCTTTTTGGACACCGAAAGTGTTACTATTGTCGATTATTGCCCTATTTATGATGCTAACGTCTTAACTATAATTTAAAATACAATATTAACAATAGTGTGACTATGTGCATGGGCATGGCTTATAACTTGGGAGTTGCGATTGCAATTTTGGCTCAATTTTCAAGTGAGGTGGTTGCAGCTGTGAGATTTTTGAAATGTTTTATAAATTTTATTTTAAGGTTTATCAAAAAAAAGATTATTTATATATTTTCAAATTTCTTTAGTTTATCCGAGAAAACTACAAACATTTTTTTTTCTCTCTAAGTTGTTATGCATTTCATGTAAATATAGAGGATTTATTGAACTATACTAGTGTTTGATATTTTGAGATACCATTGAACTATTGAAGGATGTAATTAATCATTCTCTAAACGAAAAGGAGCGCGGACATTAATATTCTTTATGTTATCAATTTATTTTGACTTATCTTAAAATTTGTTGATATAATTAATTATTTAGTATTTTAATGTAACAAACTACTAAAATTTTCATGGAGGGAAAAACATCACACACTTCATTGTTTTCCTTAACAAAACAAAATTGATTAAGAGACAATGGTCAAGTTGTTGGTTCATAATCATGGCTCCATGCCCAAAAAAAAGGATAAATCACATTCGTGAGGGCCTTTACTGTGTTGCCTCTAGAGCTTCGTGAAGGGGGTGAATCACAGGATATGCCTCAACGAATCAGGGTGCTGAGTTGTTTTAGACTGAATCACCACACAATAAATCCTCTTTAAACATGTTATCAGGAGGATTCGAACCTCCCGCAATAGGTGTCAGTGAAGCGGACATCACATCATCCAGATCCTTTACCAGTTGAGCTATGCCCCGGGCATCATGGCTCCATTAAATTACATGTGAAATGGGTATATATAGAATTGGGCAGAAAAATTTGTAACTGAATCACAAAATTGGAAGGATTTTAGTTGGGCTTAAAACGCCTAAGTAAAGCCCAATTGTCAATGTCGGTGCATGTTTGGACTTTGGAGCGCGTTTATTCTGTCCATAAATAAATGGGCCTATTCTATCCAAAAAACATGTCGTTTCTTGGGCTTAAAACGCATAAAATAAAGCCCGAACTAATGTCAGTGTAGGTCGGTACTCGGAGCGCTCTATAAATTAATGGGCCTCGTCTATCCAAAAACTATGTCTTTGTTTCTAGGGTTTGGGTCTACGCAGGGCCCTTTGGGCCTTCCGTACATTCGGCCTACAATGCTACGAGGACGATAACGCATTTCATTTCATATTCAATAATTCTTTTATACTCAGCGATTTCAGTTCAAATTGGAGATAATTGAAGTTAGAGGCATGGGAGGAGAATTTCAAAGATTACGGTGACTTTTCTTGTAAGCACACTGTAACTGTTCCAGTATGTGGTGTGCATTGCTCCAGTGATTTCTATATTTTCAGCGCCATGATATATATTTGTGAATGTTAATCACTTGGAAGGAAATAAAGATGGAGTGTCATTGCCTTTCTACACTAACTAATCCTTCTTCTTTTTCTTCCTCGAGAATTCTAAACTTTCAGGTATGGCGTAATCTCGAATCTTCTCGAGAACCTTTTTCTTTTGAAATAAAAGTATATTTTTCTGTTTGTTGGTTTTCTTTTTTCCTTTTTTTTTTCCTAATGTCTTTGTGTAAGGCTGTGATCGTTGCAAACATGGCGGTGAATGGATATAGATATTCTGCGTACAGAGCCTTGATTGTGTGCGGCCAGTGGCACGAATTGTTGTTGTACTTGTGGGTTTTATCGCTTGACTAATGCATGTCAGAAACACTTTATTTTGATTCACCATACTATTCCAAGATTGTTTGGTATTTTATCTGATTCCTGAATGATAGTTTTCTGATGATATTTGAAAATTGGAGTCAGGAGTTGTTTTGGTATTTCTTTTCATTCCACTGTTGTTCTTTCTCACACAATCACCTTGCTCTTTCTTTTTTCGAAAAGCAATTTTTGGAATTTATTTTAACTTGTGCAGTTTTCAGGTGTGGGCTATTTCGGATTTTCGTACGACATGAACTGTTGCTTATTTATGCCATGCTCAACTGATTATTGGATATGATGCGATCTTAACAGTGAATGCTTTTGTGCTCACAATTATTATTTCTTGTAGAATCATTGGGAGACATTAAGATTCAGTAACATTACAGTTTACTAATAATTCTGGTTATATTTTATTTGTGTGCATAGCATAATGCTGAATAAATGCTATATCTTGAACAACCAATTCATTTTTGATGTTGCAGAGTGTTTCATTTGTTGGCAGTAATTTACCCAGTTCACCTCCCCTTCCAAATCCTTTTCTCCACCGTAAATTTCAGCCTTTCGTTTACCAGAAAAAGTTATCATTCCATTCCTTGAGTACCCGTAGAGGCCTCATTCTGTCAGAAATTGGAAGGCAAGGCTGGGATGTAGGTAGATTTTTGAAAACATTGTATTTCTTTAACGGGCCTCCCTCTCCTGCGAAGGTTCAGCTTGCTTGATCCTTTCTTCGTATTTTGGAGATTAAGTTTTGCACTATTTAATCTGACAAGTTTCATTTATATTTTTTTGAGGGAAAAGTTTCATTTATATTTGAAGTTCTTTGAATTTCTGATTGAGAAACTCTCTGGTCCATCACCTAGCGAAGCAGTAAAAGCAATGGAAACCTCTGGGATAATACTGGTTGCTGGAGCTACTGGTGGTGTTGGCAGAAGAGTGGTGGATCTCTTGCGTAAAAAGGGGCTACCAGTTCGAGTATTGGTAATTTATCTTATTAATAACAAATGCTTTTATTTTGTTTCATGTGTAAGTATATTGATTAGTGACGATAAAAGCCAAAGGTGGAAGACATTTATAAATCTAAAGAAAGTTTTATCAACTTTCATGATTCCGATCTGAGACTAGCATTTTTTCAGGTTAGAAATGAAGAGAAAGCAAGAAGAATGTTGGGTCCAGATGTTGGCTTGGTGAGTTTCTGCCTTCTATTATTTATATCTTTTTTTTCTTTTTGCATAGTCTAAATGAGAATAATTATGATCTTGATGTTAGTGTTCTGTTCATTTTCATCTCCACTAGCAACATAGTTTTACGATGTATATTCTTATATGCTAGCTATTGCTGAGTCTAACTTTCAGGCGATGGGAAAAGGGAAATGTATTTTTGAACCTTATTTATTTTGCTAATATTTTAAAGAAATCTGCTCTTTTTCAGAGCACATATGCTTGATTGCCCCGAAAAGGAAAAGGCACTTTCCTACATATTTGAATTGAAAAGGAGTTTTGACGAGAGCTGAAACATAGAAGTTTTGGTTATGTTTACATTTTTGACGTTAAATGGGGTGGTTAAGTCACATCTTTGCTCTACATTATTTTGACATCTCAAGAGTGAATTGGAGTTTTCACCTGTGGACAGAAGAGCGCATTGTAGATCATGAAGTCATAATGTATAAGATATGAAAAGACTTCTGGAGGAATATATATGACTGACAAACTGATAACTGATAAGAGTGTTTGAATCATTAATTTTCTGCAGTTATGTTGAAGTTCATGGATTAGCAAATATAATGTTCTAGCTTTGGCTTCCAAATATCTTAGAATGCTCATAACGTGTGAAGCTCCTTTGAAAACAGGATGTGATTATAATTTACTAAACACATGCACTACATCTTACTTCGAAATGTTTTTCTTTAGTAAATATTGATGCTGTGCTCGTTTTGCTGGGTCCTTATGGAAGCTGGCTGTCCTTATCTAAAATCACTTCTAATTATGGCTGAAACATGTTTATTGTATCCCTTGATGAGCCTGTTTTTATCTTTGATGTTAACTTGCATATGGATTTGTGAGTGGTTGATGGGCTGAGATTCAGTTTAGTCTCTCTTATCATTTTCTTCGGTGACATATCATGAAGTTTGAAGTCACTTTTTTTTTGTGCCAGTGTGCTTGTAGATTTAGTAACAAACAAACAGGAGGCTTATTGTTAATGATTGTCCAGAGCTTTATGATTACTAATTTTACCTGTTAAACTTGTTGCAAAGCTAATTAATTTTTCTTCTGTTACCATCACATTTCTAGAAATAAATGAAAAAAATGGCTTATGACCGTAAACGATGGCGCGATATGATCCGTATACCTAACCCCACATAGCGGGATTAAGGCTTAATTTGTTGTTTATTGTACCTACCATCACATTTCTGAATTTCTTGTCAGATTGTTGGAGATATTACAAAAGCAAGCACATTGATACCCGAGTACTTCAAAGGAGTAAGAATGGTGATTAATGCCGTTTCAGTCATTGTTGGCCCAAAGGAAGGTGATACTCCAGATAGGGCCAAATATAGCCAGGTATTTATAAGCTTGTAATGAGATGAGGAAAAATTATTGCTTGTTAGTGAAGCTATATAAAAACAGTTGCTTCTTTCGTTATGTTCCCAAAATTGTTGATTCTGTTGCTCTTGGCTTGATATCTAATCTCCAACCATGGTTCATGCAGGGAATCAAGTTCTTTGAACCCGAGGTCAGTAATTGACTGTCAAAGTCTTTCTTGTTTAAGTGACTCAACTCAATTTTCTTGTTTTACAAGCTCGTCATCCTGAATAATGTGTTGTTATAAATTTCACTTGGCGGTTTATTTGATTGGTGAAAGCAGATAAAAGGTGATTCCCCTGAAATGGTGGAGTTCATTGGGATGAAAAATCTGATCAATGCTGTTAAGGAAACCGTTGGGCTTCGTAGTGGAAAACTGGTGTTTGGATTCGAAGGTAGGCTCGAGTAGTTAATCTGTCAAATCATGAACACATCCTTCCATGTTATCAGGAATAATTTTACACAACGATGGAAATAAGGTGAATTTGACGATGATCAAATTCTTGGGAATATATTCTGATAGGTGGTTAAAAAATTAAGTTCCTCCAGAGTTATAGCTCTGCATGTTTCTATAGGTTTTTAAGTAGTTAAATTAGATTCATATTGATTGCCTTTGTTCACCCACCTATTTTTAGCTTTGTTTTCACCTCCTATTGATTACATAGTTCCGTTAACTATGCAGACAATTTATAGAAGCAAGAATAAGAAATGAAACTAGTATATTAGATAATCAATTTGGCTTCATGCCAGGAAGATCCACAATTGAAGCTATACACTTAATTAGACGATTATGTGAACAATATAATGAGAGAAAACAAGATTTACATATGGTTTTTATTGATCTTGAAAAGGCATACGATAGAGTCAACCGTGATATAATGTGGCGCGTATTGGAAAAAAGAGGAATAAAAATAGCCTACATAGATGCCATAAAAGATATGTGTGAGGGTATAACAACATGTATCGGACACCAACAGAATATCTAGTGAATTCCCAAACACTATAGGTTTGCATCGGATCCGCTCTAAGCCCGTACCTTTTATCCGATAATTGATGAAATCACTAAACACTTACAAAAATCCATCCCCGAATGTATGTTATTTGCGGACGATATAGTTTTAATTGATGAAACAAGGGAAGGTAAATGCAAAATTGGAAGTTTGGAGAGAAGCACTAGAATCAAAAGGTTTTACTATAAGTAGGGCTAAAAAACAGAATACATGGAATGCCACTTTAGTAAAAACAACAGGAACAATGAAACGAAGGTTAAAATTGATGGACATGAAGTGAGTATAACAAAGAGTTTTAAATACTTAGGATCTATAATTGAAGAGAACGGAGAAATCAATAAAGATGTCACACATAGGATCCAAAGTGGGTTGGAATAAATGGAGGAGTGCATCTTCTATCCTTTGTGACCGTAAAATACCATTAAAATTGAAAGAAAAATTTTATAAAACGGCCATAAGGCCCGCAATGCTTTATGGAGCGTAAATGTTGGGCGACTAAATATGAACACGAACAAAAAATGAGGGTAGCAGAGATGAGAATGCTAAGATGGATGTGCGGACACACTAGATTAGATAGAATAAGAAATGAACACATTAGAAACAAAGTGGGAGTAGCACCAATAGACGAGAAAATTAGAGAAACACGATTAAGATGGTTTGGACATGTTTATAGGAGACCTTTAGATGCACCTGTGCGACGTTTAGAAGGTAGAGAATCACTCACACAAATCAAAAGAGGGAGAGGTAGGCCTAAAAAGACTTGGAAAGAAGCTATTAAACATGACATGTTATACCTAGAAATAAACGAAAATATGGCTTATGACCGTAAACGATGGCGCGATATGATCCGTATAGCCGACCCCACGTAGTGGGATTAAGGCTTAGTTTGTTGTTGTTTTTCACCTCCTATTGATTACATAGTTCCGTTAACTATGCAGACAATTTATCTAGAGAACTTCCATGGGGTGCGTTGGATGATGTTGTCATGGGAGGAGTGAGTGAAAGTACATTTCAGATAGATCCTAATGGTGGTGAAAATGGTGGACCAACAGGAATTTTCAGAGGTTTGTTTCCATCTCACTTCTCAAAAAATCTGAAAGCCTTGTAGAGCCGTTACTATCACCTCTCTTTTAATCAATCTATTTACATTTTATCTTCAGGAGTTGTTTCCACTGCAAACAATGGAGGTTTTACCAGTGTCAGGACAAAAGTAATTTGTAATTCCATCCCTCTATCTCTCTCTCCCGCTGTCACGTTCTCGATGCTGCGTGCATTCTTTTAAGGGATAATTACAAAAACACCCCTGCGGTTTGGACTAATTACAAGAAAACCCAGAGATAATTCAAAATTACAAAAAAACCCATCATGTTTGATTATGTGTTAAATTTAAGGGGGTAACTGTAGTATTTTTATAAGTATCAAGGGGTTTTTGATATGGTTTTTGCTTATGAAGGAGGAAATGTAAGACACAATCAAACCTCAAGGGTTTTTTTGTAATTTTCAAAAATCTCTGGGTTTTTTTGTAATTAGCCCAAACCTCAGGGGCTTTTTTGTAATTATCCCTTCTTTTAATATCTTCCTCTTTTTTTCTATTTTTATTTTACTTTTTCTGTTCTCCAAATGGGATATTTTTCCACTGTTCATCATGTGCTTGCATTTCTTATGCATATCACTGAGGGGAGCATATATATTACATGCTTTATACAAAGCTCATTGCGTAATGGTTTTTCTGTTTCACAAGGCATCATCATGCACATTTCATTACTATAAAAAGGAAGAAGATGCTGAATCCGATGTGAATCTTTAAAACAAACTTACGGCAACTGAAGATGGTCACGTTTAGCCCCATTGAAGTCTTTTCTTCCTTTCTAGCAAATATCTCACCAGTTTATAGCACTTGTTTCCTTATATCTAGCCGCCCCCCACCCCCCAGTCAATCACTTTTATTTCGATATTTCATTTAGGATTGCTTAAATGGTGCGTACTTATATAACTTAACAAGCCTTACCCCCATGCTTATCTGGCGTGGCTACTTGGTCTCCAGTTAAGATTTCTATCAAATGGTGTTTCTAAAGTTGAAAGATAATGGCTCAAAAACATTTTCTGCTAAAATTTTGGACATTGCCAGATAATCAGGGGCGGAGCTAGACATTAAACTTTGGGGGCTAATTAATTTTGGGGGGCTAAATTACTAGAAATTACATATTTTAGTGCTAAAATTAATATTTGAAACGAAAATATACATAGAATATTAGGGAGCTAAAGCCCCCCCCACCAACACCACAAAGGGACGCCCCTGCAGATAATCGAGGACATAATTTATATTGCCTTCTCGATAGAAACACAAACTGCAACAGATATTCAACGCGAGTTATGGGTTAAGATTTCTCTGAATTTCCTGCAGAATTTCTCTACACCAGAAGATCTGTCTGCATATGATGGTCTTGAGTTACGCGTCAAGGGTGATGGCCGTCGATATAAACTCATTATTCGAACTAGCCGTGATTGGGACACGGTTGGATATACAACGGGCTTTGACACTGTGAAAGACCAATGGCAGTCGGTTAGCATACTTGTGTATTTTTCCTGAATTCAGCACCAGTGAATCACTGACTATCGGTAGTTACTCTTATGGTTCGTTTTATAACTTTCAGATTCGCTTGCCTTTCTCTTCTTTGAGGCCTATATTCCGAGCACGAACTGTATCTGATGCGCCACCATTTAATCCCAGTGAAATTATATCATTACAGGCACGAATCCATGAAAATTTCCTTTTTTTTTTGTTTTCAAGTAGCATCTTTTTTCTGCACAGTACATTGATATGCAATTATTACAGCTCATGTTCAGCAAGTTCGAGTATGATGGGAAGTTAAACCCAACTTTTGCGGAAGGTCCATTTCAGCTTCCAGTATCAAGCATACGGGCTTACATAAAGGAGCCAATCACTCCCAGGTTCAATTACACAACAATTTTTCATGTAATTTCTTACCCTTGAGAAATTGGGTGGCACTGATTTTTAACGGTCTTTGTTTCGTTAACAATTTCTCAGGTTTGTGCATGTGAGCTCAGCTGGGGTGACTAGACCTGATAGGCCGGGACTTGATTTAAGTAAGCAGCCTCCAGCTGTGCGCTTGAACAAGGAATTGGGTTTCATTCTCACGTACAAGTTGAAGGTTCGTTTATCATTTTGTTCTGTTCTTAAATTTAAATACTTTTAGTCAATTATGTAATGAAACCATGCATGTTTGGACATCCAACTTTTTCTCTTGGGGGGGCGCTTTTTACTTGATATCTTGCAATTGTAGAATATAACTTCAGCTAAAATCAGAATGGTGGAAATCATTCATTTCAAATCATTCTTATCCAGTTAAAGATAGGTCATAGATATAAGGGATAATTACAAAAACGACCCCCGAGGTTTGGGTTATTTGCAAAAAAATCACAGGGTTTTCAAAATTACAAAAAACCCCGTGAGGTTTGATTATATATTACACTTTACCCCTTCATAAACCAAAATATTTCCAATAAACTCCTCCCCTTGCATTTGTAAAAACATTGCAATTAACCCCTTACATTTAACATGGAATCAAACCTCAAGTTTTTTTTGTAATTTTCAAACATGTTTTTTTTTTTTTTTTTGTAATTAACCCAAACCTCAGGGGTGGTTTTTGTAATTATCCCTAGATATAATCTAGCCTGATTATACCGATGCCGGAATATGGGTAACTTGTAGCTAAAAACCACGATGACTGAAATTTTCACTAGTTGGTCTTATCCAATTAAAAATAGGTGTTCAATAATACTAATACAGCTAACATTCCCATCCATCTAAACATGGCATCTTTTTGTTAATGCTCGTATCATTTAGTTATTTACTACAACTAAATCTTTTTTTTTTTTGGTTACTTCTAAATCGCAGGGGGAGGATTTGATCAGGGAAAGCGGAATTCCATATACAATTGTCAGGCCCTGTGCATTAACCGAGGAACCTGCTGGAGCTGATCTCATCTTTGATCAAGGAGACAATATAACAGTATGAGCATCGATTGGAAAACTTTTTTAACACGTTTATTATGTTATGGGGTACCATGGATAAATTTATTTTGATTAATGTTGGTTTACAGGGGAAGATTTCCAGGGAAGAGGTTGCGCGAATATGTATTGCTGCGCTAGAAAGCCCTTACGCTTGTGACAAGACATTTGAGGTTGTAGCTTATAATATTTATTGCATCGTCTCTAAGTTGTTGTGCGTGAGCTTTGAGAGTAAAACCTGGAGTTATATGTTTTCGCAAAAAAATCCGTGTTTGAGAAATTTTCTCATTCTAGTATTAATTTACGTCTTGTGTGATCTTTCATGTATTATTTAGTGAAGTTAAAAATGGGTATCTTAATCGAAAGCTTCTTTCTCGATTTTACAGGTTAAGAGTGTAATTCCTTTCAGCGAACCATATACAGTGGATCCAGAAAGTCCTCCTCCAGAAAAAGACTATAATGTGTATTTCAAAACACTGAAAGATGGTATCACAGGGAAAGAAAGCTTAGAAACACCTGTTCCTGTGTAAAACCAGGCACGTGAGTTGATTTCTAACGATCTACTTTATATTGGTTTTTATTAATAGTCTGTTCACTTGCAGTTTCAGAGTCAAACTAAATTTGTTGCATCTGAAAAACTTGTATTTTTTTGAATTTGGTCATTTAAATGTTTCAAAACTTGTTTCTTGATTTTTCACATAAATGCTGCTTCAGATATCTTGAATGAGATAATACCTCATTTCATTTCACAGTGTCATTGATTGGAACCCCAACCTTATAGGCTTCGCCAGCATCGATTTGCTATAATTCGATTTTATGTGTGAAATAGATTTATGAAATATCAACTAGCATATGAAATATCAACTAGCATCTAAATTTATTCATAATTGAACTTTGCAGGTTCTTTGTTTTCTGTTTTGGTAAGTGTTTGATGATCTGGTATATACATCCTTATTCAGCAAGAAGTTCAAGGCATAGATGAAGATCAGCAAGCAAGGGGTGAAATATATACCTCATTTGTAGATGTTATTTATGTAGAGTTATATAATCATAAAGACAAGAGTCACAGAAGAAGAAACAAAGGCAGAGGTAAATATTATGTTCTGTTGAGTGTGTATTTACTTAATATAATTTGATTATGTGGGCACAAATATTTCATAATCTATGATTATACTAATGATGTTCTTGCGGATTACCTCTTCCAAATTTATGTTCACTAAAGTATGGTGAAATATATGCAGTTGTCCCTCTAAAATCTTATTTGAGCACAATTGATTTTATTTTCATGAAAATCTTTCTAGTTTTTACTGTTTGAAAATGAAAATCTGCATTTGTTTTGCTCATTTTATCAGAAAATATTATTTATTTCTATTTTAAAATTGTATTTTGGAACCTTTTACTATTTCATTTATATTTTAAATATTTTCTCTATATTTTTTGAGGGCCTTTTTTTGTCCACAAGTACCAGTACCTCAATAGGTGCAATTGTAAAATGTGTAATTTGTTAAAAAAAAACAGTTTGTCATTTTTTCTTTCTTTTTTCCAATCGTTACAAGTTTTACAAATTTGAGATTTGATCTTTCAATTAGTAAAAGATTTTGTAGTGTTTGTACATGTTTTTAGAACACTTTTTGTTCAAAAAAAGTACCTCTTAGCACTTTATACATTTAATTTTTGAAATTATGACCCTTTTCTATTCAAATTTTTAAATGTACATAGATTTGCAACTACCTTTAGCAGACAAGTCAGGCTGTGTTATTCCCTTTACTGCCTCCTGCAGTCAGTAAGTTATGAGAAAATTTATATAAAAAGAATTGAAAATAGTTTATGCCATAATGCATGTGCATTGGCAGAAACTGTTTTCTGATACATGTAGTTCTCGCTTGGATCGCGATCATTAGTATTTTCGAATATTTATTCACTTATTCACATTTCCGTCAGATTAAACTAATGGTTCAAACAACCAGTATTTGACTCGAAAATATTTGTTTGGGGTGGCAATTGAATTGGTTTATGTTGCATTTGAATTGATGAATTTGGATTTGGAAATGTCATCTTTTTTTAATAAGTTGAGAGTACTGGTTGGAGGGAAGAGATAAATTTGAAAGAAACTGAAAAATACCGGGTTCGAACCCCGATTAACAACCTTACAAAAGATGAACAATATCATTTCAGCTACAAGCTTGTGGTAGGATTTTGAAATGTCATTGCATCAAGAGAAATTACAAAGTAAAACATCAAGAGAAAATACAAAAGTGCACCTATGTCTAATAAGATCATGGAGCAAAGGGAAATTAAAGCGGTGGGGTTGGTCCTTTGACAATTTTGTCGAATGTATTACCAAGAAGCCTTGTTCGATTTAGGATTAAATGCTCCGACACAATTAACTTTTGATTTTCTGCAATGCTAAGACAGAGAAAAAGAGATAGAAAGGAAATTCCTGGAGAGAATAGTTGGCTTGATCAAGACTGCCTTAATTTCTTTGTACGTACCTTGGGACCTTAGAATACGACAATAAAGGTATGGATATTTTATACCTTCAGTAAGAACTATTTTTTTGTAATAATGCACAAATACGGTTCCTTACAAGACTTAATTATATGCATCTTTGCTAAAATCATTAAAGATGTATAAATGCTGGAAACTAGCTTTAGGTCTAATATTA
This sequence comes from Rehmannia glutinosa, assembly GCA_016081115.2. Classification (NCBI taxonomy): domain Eukaryota; kingdom Viridiplantae; phylum Streptophyta; class Magnoliopsida; order Lamiales; family Orobanchaceae; genus Rehmannia; species Rehmannia glutinosa. The sequence goes on along the minus strand of JABTTQ020002412.1, from coordinate 316,098 downwards.
TACTATATATATAGGTCAGAGCCCCGTCAGGCAAAAAAAAAAAATAATTACTTGGTACCAAAATTCCTAATTGATCCCATCATGGATCTGTATCTCGAGTTTCCAGACAAAAAAAAGGATAATTACATAAACTGCCCTTAGATTTAGTCTAATTATAAAAAACTACAGTTATTCTAAGGCTTGTATTTACTTAACAAGTATTTCCTCTTGTCTCTTGAGGATGAACTGAGGGGCAATTTTGTAAGATAAAAATAAATATTAAGGAGGTATTTGTAATTTTAAAAGATAACTGGGTTTGTGATTAGACTAAACTTCAGGGTAGTTTTCAAAATTAACAAAAGAATAACGAAGTGCAGAAGATGAAGAAGAAATGATCTAGGCCCACAAACTTCCATCTTCTGTGATTTTACACTGATAATTAAGAATGTACAATTCAAAAGACCATTTTTCTGGGTTATTATACTCAGCATCTCTTCGGAGAACACAAGCATGCCTGCAAAACAATATTAATGCAAAATCAATAAATAAACATCAAAAAATTTGGGAATTTTGTTTTCTCCTTTAATCTTTTTTCTTTGTCTTTTGTATGGCAGAACAGAATAAAAATAAGGGATAATTACAAAATACCTCTTGAAGTTTGGCTAATTAAAAAAAAAAAATCAAAGATATTTGAAAATTGCAAGAAAAGCAAAAAGTATTTCAAAAACCCATCGAGATTTATAAAAATTAAAAATATTACGGTTACCCACTTGAAACATCAATGGGCCTTTTTTGTTATAGTCCAAACATCAGGGGTGTTCTTGTAATTATCCCATAAAATAAAAACAAAAGGTTTATACATACGTTAAAAGAAAGTCTGGATCTTCTTCTGCTATGATGCGTCTCCAAAGCGCTTCTTAGCTTCGCAACCATATCGCGTTCCGTGAAAATCTCCCCTGGCGAGCTCAAAAACACGCTTCTTCGAACAGGGGGCGACCAAAGCCCGCTTTGTGAGTAATCGAAATTGAATTCCGAGACATCGTAGAATTTCGAAAGCAATCTTTCAGATACAGATTTGGACACCAATTGAATACTCTGCGAAGAAACTGAGATTTGAGTTGCTGGGGATGAGATTTCAGAGATGGACATTTGTTTTTAGGGATTTTGAAAAAAACGAATTGAATAAACCTAAAAAAAGTGCTGAATAAGATAATGAAAAAACTTGGGGAATTATAAGTAAAAGGGGTTGTGAAGATTGGTGGGATATTATACATAAATATGTGTGTGTGTGTGTGTGTGTGTGTGTGTTTAGAGATCAGTTGCAAGATAAAGACGCGTATGGCTGTATGCAATTATGGAGTTTGGAAATGGGTGGTATGATTGAAAGCCAAAATCAGGTTCTTTTTTTTTCTCATATGTTGAGTTTGGGAGAGACATGTGATGTGCTATTCTAAACCCACCTCTCTATTTCATATAGAATTTCGCGTCTCTTCATATTGGGTACGATTATTGGTCTCGATCGCATTCTTTGATCAATAGTCGCGATCTAGTAATCCGGATCGCAACCATTGCGAGGATGCACAATTCTAACCATGCAACCATGCCACCTGGTAGTTGTGACCAATGGCATAGCCAGGAATTATTACGGAGTGGGTCGATACATGAAATTGAAGGGAGCCAGGTAAAAAAACTAAAAAAAATACACATAAATATTAACTAAAAAATTAGAATGAACTTTTAAATGTCACTTCTCCAAAAAAATTCATTTTAGAGAAGCCATAATTGAAGACTTTTCGAGAAGTCACTTATTAAAAAATTCATTTTCTAAATTGATTTTTACATAATACTCTCAAACATGCACTTCGTCTTTTAAAAGTAGATCTTTAGTGGTGTTGTCCTAATTGTTTGGTTGAGATTATAAGTCATCTTTCTCAAGCTAAACACTAGTTCAATATCTAAGTCCATGTTTCTCAAAATGAGTTAAGGTTGCATTTGGATGATAGTATTTAGATTTGGAGCGATGATTTGAGGGAATGATTTCAAATAATTCCATCTATGAAGAATTAGAAATCTTCTAAAATGACTCCAAATAGTTTCAGAAAATTTGAAATCTATCATAAAATGACTCCACCAAAATAACCCCAATTGGTTTGTTATTATGGATTTGAAATTCTTACCTACGTATCCTTCCATCTTTAGACTTTTTAACGTGATTGGGCTTCTATGAACTGATTTTGATTCGACGATTAGTCTAAAATTGAATTTTATATTTACCACTGTAAATACTGGCATTGTGTACACATAAATTATGAAATGATTTTTTTTTTTGGGATAATCACTATAATAATACTGGGATTTGAGTATTTGACTCTGTTTGGAATAACCACTGTAAATATAGAATTGGTCTAAAAACTACCCAAGTTTGTGAAATGGGCTTGGGCATGCTATACTTGATTCTCGACCATGCTACTTCTTGTCCAGTCCAGAAGCTATCTTTGGGCTGAAACTGGGCCTCAATCACCCAACTCATGCTGTGGCCCAATAAACATTTAAAAAACACCCACTCAATATTTTTTCTCCTCGTTGTCTCCTCCCAAAACAGCCTTGATTGAAACTTGACAGTAGTCAAAAAGAAAAGGGAAATTATTTTTTTTAGTCCTATAAATTGGACTACTTGGATATTTGGTCCTCTAAGTTGTCACATTAAATTTTTGGTCCTCTATGTTTCAAAAATTCAAACATTAAGTCCGATTTCCACCAGAAGCACCTAAAATTGCTGAGTTGGCATTTCCCGGTGATGACGTGGCAACGAGTTTGGGGATTTTGCTATTTGGGCGGGAAAATTGATTATGTGGAAATTTTCTCAAAAAAAAATAAATAAACTTAATGCCATGCCAACATCAATTAGGAGGGAACTTTTTTTGTTTTTCCCTCCAAAGCCTATCCACCATTAACTCATGTCTGCCAATCAAATACATACACCCAAAGAGAAATCATCTTCTTTCTCACATCGACGAGGAAACCTGCAAGAAATAAAAACAAGGGTTAGGATTTTTTTTTTAAATACTCCACAATACACCATTAACCTGCAAGAAATAAAAATAAGGTAAAATCAACTCTTTGGGAGTATGTATTTGAGTGGCAGACATGAGTTAATGATGGGTAGGCTTTGGAGGGAAAAACAACAAAAGTTCCCTCCTAATTAATGTTGGCATGGCATTAAGCTTATTTTCTTTTTGAGAAAATTTCCACATAATCAATTTTCCCGCCCAAATAGCAAAATCCCCAAATTGGTTGCCACATCATCACCGGAAAATGCCAACTCAGCAATTTTAGGTGCTTTTGATGGAAATCGGACTTAATGTCTGAATTTTCGAAACATAGAGGACCAAAAATTTAATGTGACAACTTAGAGGACCAAATATCCAAGTAGTCCAATTTATAGGACTAAAAAAAATATTTTCCCAAAAGAAAACACACAGAAAAAGAAAGCTCAAAAAAGAAAAGAGAAAAAAGAACTTTCACAGTCACAGTTGTGAAACAGAGAAAATACCCAAGATCTTCTTACCAACTCCCTCATTGTATTAATTTTTTGAATTCTCACCTCATTTTTCTTTGCTGAGGAGAGGATTTTCATATACTGGATCTTCATATCTGTGAGAAATTCAAGTAAATGGCGGGTTACAGAGCAGAAGACGACTACGACTACCTTTTCAAGGTGGTTTTGATAGGGGACTCAGGTGTGGGCAAGTCCAACTTGCTTTCTAGATTCACCAGGAATGAGTTCAGCCTCGAGTCTAAATCAACTATTGGTGTTGAGTTTGCCACCAGAAGCTTGTCTGTTGATGGAAAAGTCATCAAGGCTCAGATTTGGGACACTGCTGGCCAAGAGAGGTGACATTTCTTCATCAATCGTTTTTCGAATTATCCGATCCGTTATGTTTACTTTGATTTTCAATTTGCTTACATTGATTAAGTTTCTGCGTGAGATATTTGTTTAAGAATTGCTAAATCCTAATCTAGGTTTTGTGTATAATGTCATGTATTGATGAGAATTAGTGAACTCGAAGCTTCTTCTTGTAGATTCTCAAAGTATTGCAGAGGGCTTGTGAATGATTAGGATAGATCTGAAGACCATTTGATGTGATAATTAGGTTTTAGTTTTGATCTGGAGTTATATAATGAGATGTACTGTTTAAAATTTGTTTGGAAGGCAGATTGTTTAGTGATGCCCTATTCCATTTTATGTTTCATCTTATACTCGTATGAATTATGTAGATAACACGTGCACAAAAATGACATCATCATGTACACGTGTCATGTATTGATACCATTAAAATAGACCAAATGCAATAGAGGAACTCAATTGCCTAATTATCGAGGTCAGAGGCATATTATTATCTTTGTAGGCTTCTTAAATCCTGTTTTCCTACTATCTGTAATAGCAATTCCGTACTTGTCTGCATAGTACTTGTCTGCATAGATTTTAGTATTGGAAATTTCACCTTTGGTTTTAATGCTCTCAGAATTTTGACTATGCAAATTTGTTTACTAATTTGTATATATTTTTATACAGTAATTGTTGAACTAAATGAGTTCGAAGCTCCTTTGCTGTTTCCTTAGGACCATGAGAATCTGGGATTAGTGTAGAAGCTATTTGCCTAAGTTTGCACTTTGCCGTGTTCATTTACATAATCAACATCTTGTCTAGACATTGTAATTGTGGGCACCAACGTGGATCTTGGATACGTGGATCTTTTGAAATTCCATTTTTGGATACATTTATTGCATTTTGTCTTTGATCATACATAACATTGGCAAGTGCATATAAATATTATTTGGTAAAAGACATTTAAAGCATTTTGGTGGTTGGCCAATTGAATTATGAAGGTTCTCCGAGAGAATTGTTTGAACTGATGCTTTTTTTGGACATTCTAAAACAAAATGCATCGCGGTAGCTATGGGCCTACGGCACAATCAAGTATATTAGGCCTAAAAGCTAACAATTTAGTATTGAAAATGATTCAAGTGATTAGGTGTCGGGTATCATGCCTAGTTCCAATAGGACCTGGACATAGATTCACTGCCTTGTCAATATGTAAACATTTTCAGTGCAGAGACCAAACTTATTACATCAGCATTGACCACAGTCATTATTCCTTATATTTTATTTTAATGAAACTATCATATTTACATGGCGTCACAATTTAGTGTTGAAAATAAAGGGATAGATAAATGAAGAAGATGAGTCAAAGTGGTCAACAAGAATTACTATTTCGATACTTTTACTTTTGTATTTAACTTTCCTGTCAATAGGCATAAACACACAAAAAAAAAAGTATTTTAGCTCATGTTATTAAAATTTAATTCTCTTCCACTGATATGTTTTATCAGTCCCTGCATATTAAGAAGGGATCATTACAAAAACTACCCTTGAAGTTTGAGCTAATTGCAAAAAAACTAGCTAACTTTCAAAATTACAAAAAGTGCCCTAAAGTTTGATTCAGTGTTAAAATTAAAGGGTAAACAACAACTTTTTTATTAAAATTAAGGGGGATTTTGAAATGTTTTAAAAAAAGGGGGGTAAATGTTAGATAAAATAGGACCTCATGGCTAATTTTTGTAATTTTGAAAGTTAGTTGGGTTTTTTTCTAATTAGTTCAAACCACGAGGGTACTTTTTGTATCTAACCCTACTAAGAAATGTAAACTCGGTGATCTCCATTACATATACGTTTTTCGCATTTTCTTTGCTCAACAGTTCTGTTTTCACTATGTTCTCTAGGTACCGTGCCATCACCAGTGCATACTATCGTGGTGCCGTTGGTGCTTTGCTCGTATACGACGTCACCAGGCACGCCACATTTGAAAACGTCGAGAGATGGTTAAAGGAGTTGAGGGACCATACTGATCCCAACATAGTTGTCATGCTTATCGGCAACAAATCCGACCTTCGACATCTGGTGGCTGTCTCGACCGAAGATGGAACCTCGTTTGCTGAGACGGAATCACTTTACTTCATGGAAACTTCCGCGCTCGATGCTACAAACGTGGATAATGCGTTCACGGAGGTTCTTACACAGATATATCGAATCGTGAGCAAGAAGACGATGGAGGCAGGGGACGATGGGGCCGCAACGAATGTACCTTCAAAAGGTGAGAAAATCGATGTTACTAAGGATGTTTCGGACATGAAGAAAGGTGGTTGCTGCTCGTCATAGGTTTTTGTCCCACGTTGATATGATGCCAGCTTGTGCTGTTTTTTTTTTTTGCTGCATCGATTTGAAATTGTGATGTAAAAATTTATCCGGTTGGTGTAAAATTTATGCAGATATTAGCCGTAAAGAGAACTTAATTATTATCATTATTAACATGCTTTACTTTGTATTGATTTTCACTATATGGCTGGGGGGCGAAATTCTGCACCATATCCATTTTCATTGCTTCATTCAATTTTTTTTTAATATTCATTACATTTGTTGTTTCTAATGCTTACAACTGCCAATCCAAGTTTGTGATATTTTGTTCGATAAGATATACGTTTGGCTCGAGCTTGACTCGATTAGTAAAAAAAGAATAACATGTGTAAAAATAACAAGCTACTCGAGCTCAATTTGTGTTCGGCTCGATTAAAACTTGTTCGAGCACGATTTGATTATTTCGTGTCCGGTTCGACTAAAATTTGTTTGAGCTCGATTCGATTAGATTAATAATCAAACAAAACTAAAATATAATTTTTGGATTTCGGTTAAAATTCAAACAAATTTGAACAATGCTATATTCGGCTTCCTTTGACTTGTCTATACCCCTAAATGGGAGTCGTAGAATTTGAAGGACTTGTTTTGTTTTGTTAATGGGCTTGATATGCGGGGGTTGTTTTGTTTTATTAATGTGCTTGATATGTGTTCACTACTCATATATGGATTGTTTTATTGATCCATTTGCCGATGCTTAGTTGTAATGAACTGATAAGTTGTCCATAGTTATCCCATTACGAAAAAGCAAAAACTTAATTATTAATCTTAGAGATATATAATTACGTTTATTCCATGCCACCTAGAGCTGTCAAAACGGGCCAGGCCCGCCGGGCCGGCCCGCCCCGCCTAAGGTAGGGGGGTGGGTTAAGTATTTAGTAGCCCGCCAAAGGGCGGGCCTAAACGGGCTAACCCGCCGCGGGCTTGGCGGGTTGGGCCGGCGGGTCGGCGGGCTAGCCCGCCAGAAAATAAAAAAAAAAAGAAAAAAATGAAAAATTAGATAAAATAGACAAAAAAACAGGATAATTGATTTTTTATATTTTTATCTCTTATAAAAGTATATATAATATTTTTATAAAATATGTTATTGTTATCCATTAGTATATTTAATTCATTAAAATTAATAATATGAATAAAACATATTTTTTTATTTTTTTTATTTTTTTTATTTTTTTTATTTTTGGCGGGCCGGCCCGCCCAACCCGCAACCCAAGGCGGGTTGGGTTGGGTTGAGGTTTTCCCGGCCCGCCCCGCCGGCCCGTTTTGACACCTCTAATGCCACCCAAGTGGGTAGCCACTCACATGGGTCATGACCTTTAAATCATCACACACACATATACAGTTTGTTTGATCCAAGGGACATACACCCAAGTGGGTGGCATAGAATTTACCTATAATTACAAACCCCTGAGCCTGAGATTCAGGCTAATTACAAAAAAAATTCAGAGTTTTTTGAAAATTTTTAAAAAAACCTTCAGGTGTGATTTCATCTTATTTTTCCCCTCATATAAGTAAAAAAAAACATTTTAAAACTCCTCATATTTATAGATATATTACAGTTACATCCAATGGCGTAACTAGGAAAAAAATGGGGTGGAACGATACACAAAATTATGGTGGGCAAATAAGAAATTAATAGAAAAATCATGTAAATATTAAATAAAACTTTTTAACAAAATTTTTTACATAGTAAATTCTTTATTGGGGGGCAGGTTGCCTCTTAGCTCCGTAAGTGGTTACACCCATAAATTTAATACATAATCATACTAGAGGGACTTTTAGTAATTTTGAAATATTTGTTGATTCGCACTGGAGTTTATATGGGCATGCTATAATTCACAGGAAATATTTAGTATGGAAACATTAAAAATGACATGGTCTTTTGCTATATAGTAAAGTCATGTGTATTGAAATTTGTCTATTCCAGTTCGAAAAGTCTAAACTTTATGGTGTCTTGTCAGTGGAAGATTCTATGCTGCTCCCAAAGGCCTATTTTTTTTTAAGGAAACCAAAGGCCTATTAAGTGAACGCAGTAAATGACATTTTATCCCATTATTTGTCAAATGATAAAAGGATACCTCCTTTGTATTTTCAAATTAGGACAACAAATAATGCAATAGCAACCTCAAACTTTTTTTTATCGGTAATATTTGTTGTGTATGTTGGCCCTTAATTCATTATGGCTTAATTGCAATGATCGAGCCCAAAGAGCAACCCAATATGCAACAGGCCTAACTCCTTAATTAGCCCAGCTGTGCTCGGGTCCTATTCGGACTGCGGGATCCGAATCTAAAGTTCGCGGACCCTATTTGCTTGCATCTTGATCGTCCATTCGATTGGTAAGATCTTGACCGTTCCTTGGCCCTATTAAAACCCTACTCTCCGAAACCCTAACTTACTTCTGTGATCTCACTTCTCTCTCTAAAAATACACTCTCCGATCTCTCTCTCTCTCTAGAAAGTTCACTCTCTCGTGACATTTCTGTGTGATTGTGAGGTTTGAGTGTTAGATCTGAGTGATTCTACACTTGTTCACCTCTTTTGTGGACAAATCTTTGTGTTTCTGTGTGAGCTAGGGTTTTGGGTTGTTCGAGGGGTTTTCTAGGGTTTTCTGTGGTACTTTTGGGCGATTTGGAGTTGTGTTCTTGAGGGCTATTGTGGCAAGGCTCTACGGGCACCATTAGTTGGTTCTCCGATGATTCTCCGTGACACGCCGTGGTTTGGGAACATCGGTCCCGAGCCGAAATTCACAATATTTCGGTTTTAGGTTTTATCCCATATACTTGTTTTACTTCTATTTTGGTACTGTAATTGTCTCTCTTGAGTCCTAGAGTTCTGGTTTGTATAATAGAATTCTATTGAGTCTGTATTTATACGTGGTTCGTATTATCCGAGGTGGATAGATACCTAACAGTGGTATCAGAGCACCTATCCGCCTCGTGTGGGTTGGTGCTTTTGGTTCTTGGTGATTCTTGGCCTGTGGTGACTGTTCTGGAGTTGGTAATCCCAAAACTAGCTTCTGGTAGTAAAAATTCTTAGGCCGCGATTGGATATCAATGAGAATCCATTTTCGTTCCGCTGGAAATTTTTTTTGACCAAACATGCGATTGTTTATGAAAATTTTCAGAAAATACATTATTCTCTCACTTTTACTTTTTTTCATTTTTCCTTTTATCAATCACATCTACACATTTTTTCACAAAAAACTAATCATTATTACACATTCTCCCACAAATTTCACTATTCACCTACTCACACATTTCTAACTACCAATCACATTCAATCATTATTTTACTATTTTTTAATCAAATCAACTCTCATCATTACTTTTTCATCTCACATCCAATCACACTCTCAAAATTCAACTTTTTTTCCCCAAAATTTTTTTCACCACTATTCTCTACCAAGATGAAAATTTCCAAAATGAAAGTATATCCAATCGCGCCCTTATCTCTTTCTCTCTTTGTTTCTTTCTCTTGGCTTGGTTGAGAAACCCTAAGCATCAAGCCCCTTGACCCTACATCATACGAGTGTAGTGGAATCCTGGGGTGCGAGGGGGATCTTTACTGAGTCCTTAGTGATCTTGTTCTATTTTTGTTGCTATACTCTGATCGTGATTCTATCACTTGTGTGTGATATTGTGTTTCTGTGGTCCTCTATTATATTGCTTCACGATCCTGTGTGATCACCGTGGTGGTCTCCTGGCCGATATCCGTGAACCTGTGATATTCTCGTAATATCTTGTTTCTTGACGCTTCCTCGTGTCATGTATTTGGTCTTTTGCAATACTTGAACTATGGTTGTTGCTTCTGGATATCATATGGAGCCTTTCAATGGTAAAACTGATTTCTCTATTTGGCAACAAAAATGAAAGGTATTTTGATTCAACAAAAATGTTTTAAGGTCATTGAAGGCAAGTTTAGTGAGAAAGATTCTCAAGAACTTAAAATTGAACTTGATGAATATGCTTATTCTTCAATAATTTTGAATCTCTCGACTGTGTTGAGAAGGTTGGAAAATTGTCAAGTGCCAAAGATTTGTGGAAAAAACTTGAAGAGCTTTACATTGATACTACCCTACCTTCAAAACTTTTCCTTCTTGAAAAATTTTTTAGATTCAAATTGGACTTGACAAAAGATATGGATGAGAACCTTGATATTTTTACAAAACTCATCCAAGATATAAAACCGACCGAGATAAGAACATTGATGATTACTCCCTATTATCCTCATTAAATGTTATCCCCGATTCTTACAAAGATGTGAAATCTGCTATAAAATATGGTAGGGATCAAATTTCTTTAGAAACTGTTGTGAATGGTTTGAAGAGTAAGGAATTCGACCTTAAGTTTTCTAAAGGGAACAAACAAGGGAATGGGGAAGTGATGCATGTAAGGGGTAGATCCCATAAGATCTAATAACCGAAAAATGACAGGAAGAGAGGAAAGAACAAGAATAGGTCTAAATCTAGGCCTAAGAACAAAAAAATGTTACAATTGTGGGGAACATGGTCACTATATTAAGGAGTGTACCAAGCTCTAAAGAAGGGAACCAAAATCAAAAACCTCGTAACAATGAACAAGCCAATCTTGCTTCTACTAGTGATAATCTTGGTGATGTGTTTATGATTGTGGAGTCTTGTGATGATTCTGTGAACTCTGTGAATAATCTTGCTAAATCTGAACTTGAGTGGTTAATTGATTCAGCTTGCACCTTTCACATGACACTTTATAGGCACATGTTTACTGATTATACTAAAGTGATGCATGGCTCCGTGTCTATGGCAAATGAAAAAAATGCAAGGTTTTTGGTATTGGAAATGTATGTCTCAAGTTTGATAATGGCTGTGTTTTAACTCTAAAAAATGTGAGACATGTTCCTGATCTTAGTAACAACTTGATTTCTTGTGCTGCCTTGGAATCTGATGGGCTTGAAGGAAAATGGGGGAATGGTGTTATGAAAATTCTTAAGGGTTCTATGATTGTTGCTAAAGCAATTAAAACCAGAAATTTGTATGTCTTGCATGCTAAACATGAATCCTCTGTGCCTATTTCTGCTAATAAAGTTGTGAATTCTGCTGTGAACGATATGACTGATTTGTGGCATAAAAGGCTAGGTCATATTACTGCTAAGGGTCTTGAATTATTGCAGAATAAAGGTTGTTTTGGAAATGACAAGTTGAATACTTATCTTTCTGTGATTCATGTGTGCATGGTAAACATCAAAAGGTGAAATTCCCTTCCCCTGTTCAACCTAAACAGTCAGCTAGTTGTGATGTTCTTGAATACTTGCATGCTGGTGTTTGGGGTCCTTCTTCTGTGCCCACACATGGTGGTAATAAGTATTTTATGTCCATCATTGATGACTTTTCCAGAAAAGCGTTTGTGTTTTTAATGAAAAATAAGTCTGATGTTTTTGATAAGTTCAAAACCTGGAAAACCCTCATTGAAAACCAAACTGGTAAAAAGATAAAGGTATTGAGAACTGATAATGGTCTGGAATTTTGTAATCAAATGATGGACAATCTTTGTGAGGAATTTGGCATTAAGAGGTTGCTAAGAGGATGAACAGAACTCTCCTGGAAAGCGTGAGGAGCATGTTGGCTACCTCAGGTCTTTCCAAGAAGTTCTGGGGTGAAGCTGTTGTTACAGCAACCTATTTGATAAATACCTTTTGGATGGGAAATACCCTGAAGAAGTATGGACTGGAAAACAAATGATTTTTCAAACCTCAAAGTTTTTGGATGCTCAGCCTTTGTACACCAAAAACATGATAAATTGGAACCCAGATCTGTGAAATGTGTTTTCTTAGGGTATCCTGAAGGTGTCAAAGGTTTCAGATTATGGTATAAGGGGGAACCTGGTTTTAAAATTGTGATTAGTAGGGATGTGGTGTTTAATGAACATGAGTTTCCTTGCTTTAATCTTTCTCCTCCTCAAACTACTTCTGAAAATACTGGTACTCCAAGTGAGGTGGAGCTTTCTAACACGTCTCCTGTTATTACTTTGCCTGCTGATACTATTATTGATGATGATATGCATGATAATGTGAACAATGATGATGTGCATGTTGATAATAATACCCAGCAGGATGATTTGCATGATAATCATGATGATTTCCATAATGTTAATACTGAAAATGATCCTGCTAATGATGTGCAAGATGAACTTGGTGATTATGTATTAACTAGGGATAGAACTAGGAGAAATGTTAGAGTTCCAAACAGATTTGCTGATTTTCACATGACCTCTTATGTGTTTTTTGTGTTTGATGCTATTGATAATTCTGAGCCTAAAACCTTTGTTGAAGTTATTAAGTCTGCTGATTCTGTTAAGTGGTTGAATGCTATGCAAGATGAAATGACTTCTTTGCATGTGAATAATACATGGGTGCTTGTTCCTAAACCTGTTAACTGTTCTATTGTGGCCCTTAATTCATTATGGCCCAATTGCAATGATCGAGCCCAAAGAGCAGCCCAATATGCAACAGGCCCAACTCCTTAATTAGCCCAACTGTGCTCGGGTCCTATTCAGACTGCGGGATCCGAATCTAAAGTTCGCAGACCCTATTTGCTTGCATCTTGATCGTCCATAAACTGTTGGTAAGATCTTGATCGTTCCTTGGCCCTATTAAAACCCTACCCTCCGAAACCCTAACTTACTTCTGTGATCTCACTTCTCTCTCTAAAAATACTCTCTCCGATCTCTCTCTCTGTGTGATCTCTCTCTCTAGAAAGTTCGATCTGTGTGATTGTGAGGTTTGAGTGTTAGATCTGAGTGATTCTACACTTGTTCACCTCCTTTGTGGACAAATCCTTGTGTTTCTGTGTGAGCTAGGGTTTTGGGTTGTTCGAGGGGTTTTCTAGGGTTTTCTGTGGTACTTTTGGGCGATTTGGAGTTGTGTTCTTGAGGGCTATTGTGGCAAGGCTCTACGGGCACCATTAGTTGGTTCTCTGATGATTCTCTGGTGACACGCTGTGGTTTGGGAACACTGGTCCTGAGCCGAAATTCACAATATTTCGGTTTTAGGGTTTTATCTCATATACTTGTTTTACTTCTATTTTGTTACTGTAATTGTCTCTCTTGAGTCCTAGAGTTCTGGTTTGTATAATATGATTCTATTGAGTCTGTATTTGTACGTGGTTCGTATTATCCCAGGCGGATAGATACCTAACAATTTCAACCTAAAACCTATATATATGTATGTATTTCCTAAAAAAAAAAACTTATATATATGTAAGGAAACTTCGTACAATACTATTCAAATATGCATTTGGTAAACCCTCAGGCTCAATGTAATAGTCTGAAAACCACGCCAATCAGGTAGATCGCACTAGACAAACCTGATAGTAAGAAATAAAATAAAAATTCCGACCACACTTATGTATATACATATATATATATATAAATTATCATTTTTTTATTTGATAAATGATAAATTAAGATCGGTTTTGATTATCACTTTTTTCGATAACACGAAAATAATAAACTTTTCTTGTTACTGGGGTGAAAATCGAACAAAGCTACTCCAGTATGATTCATGTTCGGTTCGACTAAAGGTCGTTCAAGATCAACTCAATTTATAATCAAACAAAGCTAAAACACAATTTTTGAAGCTCGATAAAAATTCGAAAGTTTTTGAACAATACTATACTTGGCTGGAGCTGACAAATCACATGACACAAAATCTGTATCATCCCGATTCTACACTACCTTTCTCTTGGCTTCACCAAATTTTACTTACTCAAATTAGGGTAATTTAACAAAATGTGGTGTTTGTGAGATTTTTTGGCAAAATTATAGTGGATTTGAGAATGTTGATGAAATTAAGCTTAGGCGCTATTAGCAATAGCGCCTGACAATTGGGCGCTATTGCTAATAGCGCCAAAACTTTTTTTTTATTTTTTTCTTTTGTTTTGGGCGCTAGTTTGACTAGCGCCCAAAGTTTTAGTTTTTTTTTTTATTTTTTATTTTTGATTTATTTAATAATTAATTAATTAATTTATGAAATTTTAGCAAAAAAAAGATTAAGATCATTCGATTAAATCTCCGTAATCAACCATAAAAAAATCTATGTCTCGAATTGTATCGAAAGTTTGGGACAGTTCGGGACGGAGATTCGGTTATGATGGAACGATACGGTATGGTTAGGGGCAGTTTTTTTTTGGATTATTTGTTTATTTAATAATTAAATAATTAATTTATGAAATTTTAGCAAAAAAATGATTTTAATTTATGAAATTTTAGCAAAAAAATGATTTTAATTTATGAAATTTTAGCAAAAAAATATTAAAATCATTTGATACAAAAACAAAACCCGCCCCTAACCATACCGTATCGTTCCATCATAACCAAATCTCCGTCCCAAATCGTTCCAAACTTTCGATACGGTTCGAGACATAGATTTTTTTTTTGTTCTGCCGATTTAATCGAATGATTTTAATCTTTTTTTTTTGCCAAAATTTCATAAATTAATTAATTAATTATTAAATAAATAAAAAAATCTAAAAAAAAAACACCCCTAACCATACCGTATCGTTCCATCATAACCGAATCTCTGTCCCAAACTTTAGATACGGTTCGAGACATAGATTCTTTTTATGGTTCGGTTCTGGAGATTTAATCGAATGATTTTAATCTTTTTTTGCTAAAATTTCATAAATTAATTAATTAATTATTAAATAAATAAAAAATCCAAAAAAAAACCGCCCCTAACCATACTGTATCGTTCCATCATAACCGAATCTCTGTCCCAAACTTTCGATACGGTTCGAGACATAGATTCTTTTTATGGTTCGGTTCTGGAGATTTAATCGAATGATTTTAATCTTTTTTTGCTAAACTTTCATAAATTAATTAATTAATTATTAAATAAATAAAAAATCAAAAAAAAACTAACCATATCGTATGTTCCATCATAACCGAATCTCCGTCCCAAACTTTTGATACGGTTCGAGACATAGATTCTTTTTATGGTTCGGTTCTGGAGATTTAATCGAATGATTTTAATATTTTTTTGCTAAAATTTCATAAATAAATTAATTAATTATTAAATAAATAAAAAATCAAAAAAAAACTAACCATATCGTATCGTTCCATCGTAACCGAATCTCCGTCCCGAACCATCCCAAACTTTCGATACGGTTCGAGACATATTTTTTTTTTGTTCGGTTCTGGAGATTTAATCGAATGATTTTAATCTTTTTTTTGCTAAAATTTCATAAATTAATTAATTAATTATTAAATAGATAAAAAATCCAAAAAAAAAATCGTCCCTAACCAGACCGTATCATTTCATCATAACCAAATCTCCGTCCCGAACCGTCCGTCCCAAACTTTCGATACGGTTCGAGACATAGATTTTTTTTATGGTTCAGTTCTGGAGATTTAATCGAATAATCTTAATCTTTTTTTTTTGCTAAAAAATATCATAAATTAATTAATTAATTATTAAATAAATCAAAAAAAAAAACTAAAACTTTGGGCTCTAGTCAAACTAGCGCCCAAAACAAAGAAAAAAAATAAAAAAAAAAGTTTGGACGCTATTAGCAATAGATAGGGGTGTTCAATTAACCGATTTTTTTTCGGTTAACCGTTAACCGAATCAATTCGGTTAATTCGGCCGGTAACCGAATTATTCGGTTCGATAAATGGTTAAAGGTTTTGAAAAATTTTGGTTATCGGTTAACTCGGTTCGAAAATTTGAAATTAACCGAATTAACCGTTTTAACCGAAATATTATGTTAAACATATATTTTATATATTATTATAATTATATATAATGTATATCATATATTTTTATTTATTTATATCATAAATTATATATAAAAATTATATTTTTTATTTTAAATAATTTTCTGTGAATTATATTTATTTATTTATATCATATATTATATATACAACATATATTTTTTGTATTTTAAAGAAATTTCGGTTAATTCGGTTAACCGACCGAATTAACCGAAATATAATTCGGTTCGGTTATTCTGTAAATATAATTTCGGTTCGGTTAATGGTTTTACTAATTAACAAATTCGATTAATTCGGTTTTCAATATTTCGGTTAATGGTTAACCGAATTAACCGAATGAACACCCCTGGCAATAGCACCCAATTGTCAGGCGCTATTAAGTTTAATTTCATCAACATTCCCAAATCCACTATAATTTTGCTGAAAAATCTCACAAACACCACATTTTGTTAAATTACCCCTCAAATTACAACATATTTTTGTCTTAACACTAATAATTCTTGGGTTCAAAATATTCTATGGAAACTAAAGCAGTTGAACAAGAAAATTAAACAATGATTGGAAGATACTCCAGATCTGGTCGGATTATTTTTATCCTCACTTAACACAAAATAAATGCAATTTTTCGAATATATTTATGTGCCCAATGCTACATCGGATAAGATAGAGGGTTTTAGAGTTGTTAATCGATTATATTAAGGTAAATGACGCTATCAAGGTATCGCATCTGACGCGATGACATGCACGTGTAACATGTGGGGACAAACTTCTTAATTCAGCATTAGGGTTTACTCTTTCAATTGCGACAAAGATAATGAATAATTATCAATTTGGAGATTATTTTTAATGATTTAAAGGTCGAATGTGGTCCCCTCATTAATTAGGGCATCCATACCTACTACTTATTATTAATCCTATATAATAAAAGAAAAAACAAGTTGCTATATGTCTTCACATGAGCAATTTAGTATACGTGTCAATATCTTATTCTTCCAAATCCATGTATCACCTTCATATTTAGACGTGTGGTATTCTTCCAATTATAAATTAATTTACTATATCAATTTACTATCAATTTATTATCAATTTAATAATTAAATTTCCTATTTCCGTATATAACTATTAAAATCCAATCCAACATTTAATCAACAAATTAAATAATCCCAAAAGTCAAGGATATAAAATTAGGAAGTTATTTTTGAGTTTGTAAATTAATTCTGATTTAAATATTATTATGATACAAAAACCAAGGATATAATTTTAATTATTATCTCTAATACTTATTATACTTTTAATTGTGATTTAAATCATTTACGGGTGTATAACGATTATATTAAATATCTTTTTTAAGCATGTTAAGGATTCAATATTTTTACCATAATTAATTTATTAGCTTCTGTGCAAAAACAAACTACGGCCGAGTATTTGAAATTAGCACAAATAAATAATTTTATAGAGATTTTTTCCCTTTCCAGAAAACATTTAAAGATTGAAATTACACTCTTTCAACCATTTAAAACTAATACGGCTTGAAAATTTGTTGTTGTGACGAGGATGTTATACTTTTAAATAGAACAAATAATGTAGTTTACAAAGAAGTTTTTTAGAATTTGAAGTGAAAAATTGTATGAAACTCTTCTAAATTTTGAATTTTTTTAGTATTTTAATTATCATTTTGGATCTCTTATAACTATCAAAGTTTGCGACACAAATTTTATTTTTTTGAAAAATTCGTGTAACACACGGGTGTTGTTCTAGTATATAAATATACACAACAAATCCTATCAGACGGTCTAATCGACTAAAATTCATTAATTAACCGACTCGGTAGCGATTTTATTCAAATAGCAGGGACTAGTATTGACAATTCTTTTGAAAAATATTAGCAATCTCTCTGAAAAGTATTAGTTTCCATGAAAAGTATTAGTATATATGTAGTACACTTGAAAATATTACAGTTTTTGTAATATTGGACAGTGATGTAGTATCATGAAAGTGCCCAAAAATATATATGTTTTCATCAGAGAAATATTAGTAGTTCATCTGAAAAGTATTGGTACGTAGTTAATTTAAAAATATAATTAATTAATTACCTCGTTCAAAAAGAAAAATATTTAATTACCCTCCTAAAAAGTATTAGTTTTCCCGTAAAAGTATTAGTAGTCCCGGTGAAATGTATTAGTATTTCCCCTGAAAGGTTAAAATATTAGTTTTTCCTAAAGGTTTTCATTATTCCCATGAAAAGTATTATTTTTCTAATAAAAAGTATTAGTAGTTCGGATGAAAAGTATTAGTAAGTCCCCTAAAAGGCTAAAAAGTATTAGATATTTTGTTGGGTTACTCGGCTTGCCAGCAAGATTCCAGCTTTGGGGGGGCGAAAAACAGACCGAGTTCATATATTTAAACTATAAGAAAAAAAAAATGGGGGGCAATTGTAAAACACAACTATTTGAAGTTTTTTATCAAAGTTTTTTTTTTGGGGGGGGGAGGGGGGCAATTGTACAAAAATTCCTTTATTTTAGCTATAAAAAATAATTTAAAAACTTTCGGGGGGGAAAAATAATTTTGGAAAATTTTGGGGGCAACAAAGACACCCCTTGTTCCCCCCCCCCCGCCGTTGGCTTGAGATGAGGCTGAGTCGTTGGGTTCGTAGGTCGGGTAGATCCATTAGACTGGATCCATGTAACGATTAGACCGTCTAACATGAGACTAACGCATAAATATATAAACCCAATTGACAAAATGTATGATCCCAAACTCCATATTTAAAATCACAATGTCTTGGTTTTGAGATTAATTCATAATGAGCTTGTAATTTAATTTGTTCTTAATTTGTAACATGATTAGTTATTGTTGCTAGCTAGCGGTGATATCCCCTAGATATATACGTATGTAAATACTAATGTAATTTTATGATTTTATAGCAACAAAAAAGAAAATAATAGAAAAAACGTTAGGACTTAGGACTATATCGATGTCTTTGTTTTCTTTTGTTGCTCCTTAACAAGTAAGACGCAAGTGGCAAATTTCTTAGCTGAAGCACATGATCGAAGCCGAACAACATATTTTTTACAAAAAAAAAAACAATTCCTGGGCTAATAGTCAACTCTTTGACGTGTACCTTAAAAAATATTTATTATTATTATTTTAATTGCAGATGTTTATTATACAATTAATTGACCAAAGTAATTTTCATGGAATTTTTCAGTTGTTGGGGGACTAATTATAAACCCTTTATATATAATTCACTAGGTTCATATGAGCCATTAAACGACAAATTTGAAGAAGAATATTTTCAAGATTAAATGTAACACCTCAATCTGGCCTACTCCCTTACGTCCCAATTATATAGTCCAATTTGACTTTTTATACGGATTAAGAAAAGTATTAGAAATTAGGCAAAAACTTGCGTGAGACGGTCTCACGGATTTAGATCCGTGAGACGGAGCATTTACACAAAATTTTAAAGGTTCTTTTTGTAGATTTTATTTTTCTTAGGATTTATATTTGTTTTTTAGGGTTTATTTTGTTTCTTGGGTTTATTTTTAATTGATTTAGGTTTTTAGGATTTTTAGTTTTTTTTAGGGTTCATTTTTTATTTTTTGGGTTTATTTTTGTTTTTCGGGTTTATTCTTCATGGTTCATGTTTTTAGGGTTTATTTTTGTTTCTTCATGGTTCATTATTATTTTTAAATTTATTTTTATGGTTCATGTTCTCAAGACGGAGCCATTAGGAGGTCCATCTCACGGATTTAGATCCGTGAGACCGTCTCACAAGAGACTTGCTCTAGAAATTAAAAAAAAATGCAAAATATTTACTTGTTTTGCCCTCATTCAAAGAATAGTGTAAATTACAAAATACATATTAAATAGGGTTATAATAGTAAAAAAAAATAGAAAAATACTATTAAATATAGAAAATTGACTATATATTTGGAACATACGAAAAATATTATTGGACTACATATTTGGTACGAAAGGAGTATTTTTTTTTTTTTTTGACAAGAAAAATAATTTTATTAATCAATTCAACTAGCAATACATCGATAGAAGACAGAAACAAATCTGTTAAAAACCATAAAAGATGAACCTATGAAAAATTTCATAGCATCTAGGTTAAAAACAAAAATCGGCTTAAAGCCTACATCTTTGAAAAATCTATAATGCCTAGAATACATATGATTCCAGATCTGCAACATGTTGAAGACCACAATTAGATTTATCTCTGTCGAACCGATAACTTGCTCGTCTGAATCGCCCAAAACACAAAAAACACCGCAACAAGACGGCTACAAACCAAACGCCGCACCAGACGGCGAAATCACAAACAAGAGAAAAACAAATATCCCAGATCTACGTGGATAAACCACTTATTTAAAACATAAAAATAAAAAGGATGTAGATGGGGTGATTTTAGGCCAAAAATGGCCAAAAATCACCCCTTAATAATGAAGAACAAGAAAGAGAAGCAAAAGAGAGTTTGAGAGAAGAGGATGCTAGGGTTTGAGAAAAGAGAGTTTAGGAAGAAGAAGCTATATTTTTTGCAATTATCTCTTAGAATATAGGACACTTGGATGTTACGAAAGGAGTATTTTGATAACCACTTCTCCAATCATAAATATCAGTTGGTTTTTTGAATCCTGATTAATTAGGCTAGGTATCTCTTCTCTCATAATATATTGTTAACATCAAGTGTGTTACCCCTGAAATATGACCAAAAAGGGCATTATACGAATTTTGGTAAGACTCGAATGTGAAGAATGGCGTTATACACAAGAAAAATGAATATAGTCAGTAATATAAATATTAAGTTACAATGATAATTGATAGTTCTCTCAAAGTGAGAACAACTAAAATTTAATTAAGTTGGTACTATCAACAATTAGTGAAATGCCATATTGCCATATTCTTCAACTTATATATTTATTATCGGAATAATCATTCATTTGAAAACTGATCCTTGTAACGAAAAGGTTTCTTGGTCCAAAAAACCCTAGCAGCCCAAAATCCTCTCTTCTCTTTCCTCTCGGCACTTATACCCAGCTTCTTTCTTCTCCCCCATTCCTCCATTAGGAGGATGGGGGAACTTTCTAGTTCAATATTTTCTTGTTTTTTTGTGTTGTTTCCCTTTGTGGGAATGGATTTTTCCCTTGTGGGACTTGAGTCTCCCATTTGGGAGTGGTTTAGTTTCCCTTTATGGGAATTTTTTTGTTTTTGTTTCTTCAGATCCAAATTTTTGGTACTAGATCCGTGTTTTTTGAATGTAGATCCGATCGATTTGGAGTCGATTGGCCGTTTGGGTTGTTGATCGGTACATAAGGGATGGATTTTCATGGCTAGCCACTATTGAAAATATGTAATGGAGTTGAATGACTGGTGTTATGATGAAGAAGACCAGGAGTTTCTCACAAATTTCAAACCGATAGCCATTTGTATGGAGTTTTAGTTTTTAATATTTGTAATGATTCTCTTTGGTAATTTTTTTCAATTCCCGTATTTTTCTCGTTGGTTGTATCTTTTCCCCCTTTGAACTTGTTTTGATGGTTTTGTTGAGGAGTTGCCGCATTATGTCTAACTCTTTTTTTTTTTCTCCTTGGATTAATTGTGTAACCAAGGTGACATTGTGGTCGATTGACCTCATGTTGTATTACTTTTCATTGAGGAATAAAATTACTATCGTTTAGAAAAAAATATATATATTTATTATCGAAATTTGGGGGCATATGTATGATATATATATAGCATCAATAAAAATTGTCCATCTATAAGATTCGTGAAAATATATTTCAAATATAATTCTTCTTACTTTCAAAAACGTTGTGGTGACAAAGAAGAATTTGATGACTTTTTAATCATAGAATAAGTAATAATTTTGACGTTACCACTCATATTCTTCTTTCTTCCTTTTTTTTATTTTAAATTTGGAGGCATGTTCTAAAATGCTCGGACACAAGTTTTATGAGCACATTCCATATATATATAGGAGTTAAAATCGAACTAGACTACTTGATACTTGACTCGAGATTGATCTAAAAGCACGTTTGAGCTCGCTTTGTTAACATAACGAATTAAACTTGATCACAATTTTTTTTTCCATTGAAATGTGAAACTCGACTTGAATTCGACTCAATTAGTAACCGGTGACATAATATGTGTAAAAATATAAAGCTACTCGAACTCGAACTGTGTTCGGCTACACTAAAACTCGTTCAAGCTCACTCGATTAATAATCAATGAAATTCAAACGCAATTTTTGAAGTTCGATTAAATATTTTTACACCACTAGTTCCATATACCCAAGCTAAGTATAGCCGAAATAAGGTTTGTTTTTACATTGCATGAAGTAGTAATTTTCAATATTTCCGTAACCAAATTAATTTTAATTTTTTTAATCAATAATTTCCAAACCAATAGTTATGCAAATCAATAATAATTAAGTAATCGTTTAGTTTGGAATAACAATGTCAGATGAAATCATGCATAAGATAGCAGTTAGAAACCGACGACCTTGTTGCTAATTACAAGAAGATTATGACATCAACCGCCAATCATTCATTTTAATTATTCCCTAACCACTACACCGATAAAAATTAATTAAAATCACAGGAAAATATGAAAAAACCTTTTCTTAAAACGAAAAAAAAAAACTATGTTATCTTACGGCTTACGATACTCAAATAAATCAAAAAAAATCTGTTCATATAGAAAAAGACAAAATGATGGGCCAGGCACATGGTCTCAAGCAGTGTTCTAAAAAGCACTAATCGGACAGCAGATTGAGTCCTAGCGTCTAGACGGGCCTAACAGGAAAAATAATGTAGGCGGATAAAAAGTGGTTAGTCGATGCTACCCACTTGGGTAGTTATCCAAGTGGGTTCTATACTGTTGGATCAATACATACACACACATCTATATGGGTGTGTTTTAATCCAATGGTATAGAACTCACTTGGGTAGCTACTGAAGTGGGTAACATCGAATTACCCGATAAAAAGGCCTAGAGCCTAGACTGTGACTAATCGATGTTGGATGGAGATTTTTAGAACAGTGGTCTCAAATCAGATCAACCGGTGGTGGCCAAACTAGGTCGCCGCCGTTGCTCTGCCTCACTCTGCGCCATCGCACGGCGGAACACCATCGAGCACTCCGGCAACTCACCGAGATCGGCAAAAAGCGGCTCATCTTCTTCCCGCATTGTGAAAATCATCGCCATTTCATTATCCGTACTAATCCTGTCCTCCGTCGAAATTGGGCTCTCCAAAATCGTACAATTTGTCGTGCAATCAAAATCAGTTAACCACCCAAATTCGCTAGCTTGATTTAAAATCCCCTCACTGAGATTCGTAAATCTGTAATCTGGAATTAATTCGGGCGTTTTATTGGATGGATTATTAATAATTGGTTTCTTCTCTTCTAATTCCTCTTCTTCTTCCTCTTCCTCTTCCTCGGATACTGATGTCGTGACGGTTGGGGTGGCGGTGGCGGCGGAAGTGGTGGTTGTACGGTGGTTGTTCTTCGATGCCGGCCATGGGTGGTTGTGCTCACAATAGTATGTGACCATGAGCATGTTAGAGTCCACTCGACTCCTCTCTACTTGTTTTCTGGCCGGACATCCCTTTGAGCTACTGCACCTATAATATCCTCTGCAAATATCACAAAATGTTGAACAATTATTTTAGTCTTCAAAATTATTTTCCCGGATTAATTTTGTCAAAAATGATTAAATGAAGATAAGGAAAAAAAAGGAAAAAAAATTAGCTTTATTGCAATTTTGGTCGTGTAAATATAAGGCGATGACATATTTGGTCATGTAAGTATACTCTGTAGCAATTTTGGTTCCCTAAGTTGTTATTTTTTGGCAATTTTGGTCCTGTATATCTAAAGTAGTGTCATATTTGGTCCTATAACTCTATAAGTATCATATGTAGCAATTTCGAAATTTTGTGCAATTTTGGTTTCATAAGTTCTAATTTTGTGTGATTTTAGCCTCAAATGGGTACTTCGATATTTCAACCTTTTGGGACCAAAATTGTACTAACTCCGTCCCAAATATATAGTCCATTATTCCTTTTTGGGATGTCCCAAATATATAGTCCAATTTCCATATTTAATAATATTTTTTCTATTTTTTTACCATTACAACCCTATTTAATACACATTCTATAATTTAGACTATTCATTAAATAGGGGCAAATCAAATAATTATTTTGTATATTTGTAATTCCAAACTTTTTCTTAATCTGTGTAAAAAGTCCAACTGAACTATATAATTGGGACGGAGGGAGTATAACAATAGAACTTATGAGACCAGAATTGAGCAAAATTCAAAATTTCCCGGATCAAAATTGCTATATAGTATATTTACAGGATCAAATATGTCATCTTATTATACTTATGGGACCAAAATTAGTAACAAATTATATATAGGACTAAATATGTCATCTTTCTTATATTTAAGGGACCAAAATTGTAATTAAGCCAAAAAAATTAAAATTACCTGGGATATGGGGAACCTTTGATGGGCTTTTGGCCGTATTTTCTCCAGGCCCATGAATCGGACGGTGGAGCGCTCATGTGATCACCTTTCAACCTGAATCCTTCAACGTCTTTGATTGGCACTGACACCACTTTCTTCTGTATGGCTCGCCTACTGTATAATTATCAAACCAGTCCTCTTATTTTAATTTCTTAATAATTAATAATATTAAATTCTTCAACTAACCCATATGCATGCACATGAAACTTCAAAAAACCTCAATTAATCAAAACATTAAAAATTCCTCACCATATTTATTCCGTTACTAAACAAAGTAGAGATATACATGCATATAAATATAGTAGCGGACTCAGGATTCGGGACTTGGGAGGTGAAACTTATTTTGAAGACCTATGAATGAATTTTTCCTCAAAATTTGGAGGGCAAGTGTAATTTTTCATTAGTATAGACATAATTTTAAAATAAATAACAAGTATGAAAATTAAATTTTGAAAACTTTTGGGGGGCTTAGTTCCACCTCTATATACATATATACACATAGGAGTGATAATCGAACCAAGTTATTCAATGTTCGACTCTAGATCGATTGTTAAAAGTTCATTTAATGTGATAAAATATAAAACTCAACTCGACCTCGACTCGATTAGTAAAAAATAACGTAAAAATATCAGGTTACTCGAGCTCGATTCGTGTTCGGCTCGACTAAAACTCGTTTAAGCTTGATTCGATTATAATCAAATCAAACTCAAACACAATTTCTGAAATTCGATAAAAATTCAAATAAATTTGAACAATAATATGTTCGGCTGGACTCGATTAGCTTACACCTTTATATAGAGAGATATTTAGAATAGTACCTTCTTTTGGAAGACGAAGTAGAGGCGATCTTAGTGTCAGCCGACACGGCGGAGCGCGGCGAGTCTCCGCCGCCGCTGTTTTCCGGCGAATTCTCGGAATCTTCAAACTCGCCGACAAATCGGTGGTTATTGAATCTACTATCCATGGCCTTGAATGATACCAATAGTACTGTGTGTTAGTGTTAGAGAGAGAATTTTAAGAGATTGATGATGAGAACAAGAAATGGGGGATGAGAGTGTTTTAATATGGGTCCGAATTTCTGACAGATGTGTAATAGTGTAGTTTATAGAGGACGTGCAAGCAAATGTTGAAATAATCCAAATTTTTATTATTTTATTAAAATGTGAAAGGGACCCTTAATGTTTGATTTGTGGGTTGTTATATCTCTAATTAATTAATGATGTCATTGTTTAGCATCTAATCCTTTGTATTCTATTGACATTTCCCATCCTAACCGCGTCACGATCTGACCTTATCATACGAATGCTTAAACAAGGCAAATTTTATTTAATTACTCTTTTATCCAAAATTATTGTTTTTTTCTTTCTAGAAGTCATTAATTTTGTGTTATCCAAACAAAGCATGACTGTGTGAATTTAAATATGAACCCAATCCATTTTCTTTTCATATAATGTGTTTTTATCTACCTTAAAAAAAATTGGAATCATCATTGCATAAAATAAACTATTGTCATGTTTTATTGCAATATAATTAATTAATTATCATATTCTAAATTTTCCTAATAAAATCTGGTATTAATGTATTATAGTTTTACTTACACTAATACCAGTTATTATGACAGTTTATCTCTTTTGCATAGTGAAATGGCCTTAGTTATGCTGCTACCTGGATTTGGATTAGGTCTTTTTGGATTCGAGTTTTGAATCTCTAAGATTTTTAAGTACTTGGATCTAGATCTGGACCAGACCCAAACCCGGGTGGTTATAAGGCCCGCTAAGTTTGTTTTATAATTTGAAAATATTATAATATATATGTATTTAAGGTACTATTAAATCTTTCTAAATTATATTTTTTCTACAAAATATCTAAAAAAAATATTTTACGAATTCAAAATAAAAAAATAGGTTGGATTTGAAAATGAAAAGCTTGTATTTGACCCAAACCCATTTACACTATCGAAATTTGCGCCCATGGGATGGGGCCCGATTTTTACCTGGATATATTGTCATCCCTAGATCCGAGTATTCCAATTGAAGGAAATAATATAGAGTAATTAAGGGTTTATTTCTTTTACTGCTATTGTTGCTTGTTGCTATATATATATTTTTTTAGGCTGACGCAATAGTCTGCAAACCACGTCAACCATGTAAACCACACTGGGCAAGCTCTGTGCGACAGGCTCGAGACTAAATGGTGTGAGAATTCGAACTCAAGACCATTTGGCCTCAAGAAATCAGCTCACACCACTTGGCCACCTCAGGAGAGGCTGTTGCTTGTTGCTATCGAGTTCAATCCGCGAGCGTTGTGCTCAATTAGTGTTACTGTTCATCCTTTACAAGAGTGTTAAATAAGGTACATATAGTATTTAGTTGTGATTCCTTGACCCTTTGTTCCACTCCTTTCTATTTTTCGAGAGAATGATATATGATAAATTATTTGGAAAATATGAATGAATTTTGAGAGTGTGATTGAATATACGATGAAAATGTGATGATAATAGTTAATGTAATGGTATTTTTTATATAACAGTGATTCTGATTGGTGATTTGAAAAATAAGATAGAGTGAATAGTATATTTATTATATGTTTGCATAGTAATGATTGTTGATGTGATATTTCTTTGTTTAACTTATAAATAGAGTGATTGATGATTTGAAAAGCGAGAATAAGTTAATAATGCACTTTCTTGGATTTGTTTTTACAAAAATTCACACTTTCACCCAAAATTTTGTCAGAAAAGAAAACGGAAGAAAATCCGCTCACAACAAGACCGCCTTTGCTGAGTCTTTCGCTTTTTTTTGATCCTCTCCTTCCAAAGATTCCTCCCAATTTATTTAGTTTGATCCCCCCGTATGCATATGTAGAGTAATATTTTGAATTGAACTTGCATTATGATATACAATCTTGATTTTGAACTCAAATATATCATATGCTTCTTTAAATAATTATTAAGTATAGTTAATTAGTTATGGCATTATATGATAAATAATATAATACATAATTCTCCTTCAAAAAGAATCAACTCATATCAAGTATATGGATTATGTATATGACAACTAGCTAGGCCTATGTTCACTGATCACCATATGCTACGAATTAATTCACATGGTCATTCGATGCAATAATGGGGAAACAGTAAATGGAGTGCTCATCAATCCATAATATTATAAGTTAATATCTTATAGACATTTATAATAATTTATATGTTATTGATAGTTCTAATCTTACTTAATCGCCGTGTAATTTCATTCAGTTGCTCTCATATCCTCCTCAAATCAATGTGATCTCATCCGACTATATATTAATAAACGAAAAGTCAAATTAACTTGTTTTCTTATTATTTACGTGCTAGGTTTGTGGTTATCCAGTCCAAATTCAGGACCACATCGTTTGTTTTTTAACTAGCATAAGAGTGAATTAAATAATAATAATAATAATAATAATAATAATAATAATAATAATAATAATAATAATAATAATATAAGAGTAGTATTTGGTCTTTGGATTAAATTCAGCTCGATATACATTGAAGTCAAAATTTGTTGTTCTAATGAAATTTTATTGTATTCTATTCTATTAATCTGACTCCGCCTCACGTTGCTTTTCAATTAGGGGTGAATTTCAGTTTGTTATCTTTAATCGATGTGCATGGTACCACTTATTTCCTAGTTTTATTCCTATTTTCAGTATGAATGGAGAGAAGTGAAATTAAGATAATTAGATATTACATTCACATTTACACTTAATAATATAAATTATACAATTAATTTAAAGTAGATCGATTATAAAATTATATAATTTAATTTTGGGCTTTTACTAATTACTATCCTATTAAGAAAAAGGTTATAGTAACAAGATGCTAAATTGCTAAGAATTAATTTAAAAGTTACCGCTAGTTAGATATATTAAGTGACTTGACCTGATACAACGCACCTAATAGTAACAAGGGTCGTGTTGAAATTATCATCATCAATTAATACATTAGTGGCATACATTGGTACAATTAAAGCATACCCAATATGAATTGGAGAACCTAAGCCCACCAAGTAAGGTTTTATCCTAAAATTATTTGGTGATAGGAGGAGTAACTCACTTGACTTTAGAGGTGTCAAACGGTCGGGCCGGTGCCGGTCCAACAAGCTAAAGCAAAAATTTGGGTCGGCCAGGCCAACAGTAATCGAGCCACTATTTTGGGAGCCCAACCCGACCCAGATCATGAAAATACAAAGGAAACCCGGGTCGACCCGATTTTTAGGGCCTAATGGGCCGGGCCAAAAAAGTCCGGCTCATTTCAGGCAAAAGAAAACACGGCCCAACCCAATAATAAATCAATCAATGTGAGTGTTTACAAAAACTTTTGCTTTTAGTATATGTGATTATTGTAGCAGAAGTTGAGAATAATAAATTGATATTGTTAGCAAATATAACTAGAAGTTGAGAATCAAAATTTCAGAGAGTTTGGTGAAAATATTTGTAAATTGCTTATTGTTTATAAAAATCAAAACCATAAATAAAATAAAAAAATCGAAACCACTCATCTTACTACTTTTAGATTCTGATTAAATGAAACAAAAGCAGTAGTTGGCATCTGCAAACACTAAACAATAATTTTTTAGCCAAAAACTGAGAAAACCTTTTTTTAGCGATTGCAAACACTCCCACTAGTGAAAGATAATATAGAGAAGAGAGGGGTTTGGATGTAATCTGTCAAGCTTGTGACATGGATGTGGAAACTATGGACCATATGTTTTTTGAATGTAGGAGGGCTAAGTTAATTTGGGAATTAGCCCTGCTAGATGGGATAATCTCGAAAAAATCCATCTTCCTTTGTGGACTGGTGGAGTGAGCTATGTTCTATGCAACGGAAAGCTGAAAATGTTGATAGAATTGAGTTGACTACCTACTTGCTTTGGTGGCTTTGGAAGATAAGAAACCTCTGGACATTTCAACAGGTTTGGAGGTCGGAAAAAAGTATTATTGAGGTGGCACTTACTGATTGAATAGAATCTGGTAATTTAGTATATAAATGTGGATATGGTGTTGCTTTTGGCTGCTGCGTTAGGCGCAATTTTTTTTGTTTGATGTTATCCTCAAAGTAGGGCGATCTGTCAGTGCTTTGTGGTTTTAATTTCGATTTGCTGATGTTTTTGGCTGATTTGTAGTTTTGATAAGTTGGGCTTCTCTGCTGGTGTTTTTCTCCTGTGTTGTTGCCTAGTGCTCGATTGATGATGGAGGATTGGGTTATAAACTTATAAGGTGTATTTCAGCTACTGGGTGTATATATTTTTGTCACTTATAACCGTTTTCTTCGTATTTTGGGTAGCAATTTTTCTACGTTTTGTTTTAGATTGGTTGTATAGTCTTGTTGTCATGTTGTTCAGCGTGTTTGGCCACTCTCATTGGGTCAGTTTACTGGTCTGCTAATTAATGTGTACTAAATTTGTTGTCAAGAAGTTGGACTTTGTAATGTTCGAACTTTGTACTGGTGATTGATTCTTGGTGAAATGACAAAAGAAAAAGATATGTTCACACTTATTTTAATTGGAACATAGTAGACTAAAGTTCGACTTATTTTAAAAACACCAATTAGTTACAAAAAATTGAATGAATAGTTGCTAAACATTTAATAACAGCAATTAACTAATATTTTTTCAATGTAGAGCATCAAATTAAAAATTAAAATGTGGTAGGTCATTGAATCGAAGTTGACGTAATTCAGATCTCATAGGGATTATAATTTAGAAGTCTGATCCTCAAAAAAATGAAAATGTAATTTTGTCAAAAAAAAAAAAACAATAAAAATGTAATGAAAATGTAATGAAAGGACAGGATGCTGCTGCACCAGAACAACAAGGGGCCTAAATCAAGCTCCATATATTCACGCTAAACAACATAAATTAATCATTAGATTGCGTATTTTTTATGTCCTAACATTAATGATAAGACGTTGTCATAAAAAAAAAAAAACATTAATGATAAGACTTTTGTAAGATATTTACATAAGTATTCGGTTACTCCAAAACCATGTGGCGATATATCTAATTAGCAGCACATGATTCTAAGAATCCATAATCTTTTTTGGGTTTTACATATGTCCCCTTTAATTAAGTCAGAATCAATTGTCACTTATCCTTCTAATCACTTCCTAGTTAAGGCACTTTAAAAAGTCAAATCTCAACTTCGTTAAAAAAAATAAAAAGAAAAACAAGAAAAAGATAGAACCCCGTTTCTGAGGACCTCCACTGTCTTACCATTAGAGTTTCGTAGAGAAGGTAAATCGTAGGACATAGCTTAACGAGCCAGAATTTTGATTTGTTTTAGACTGAGTCACCATACAAAAAATTCTGATCTAACCTATATATTATGAGGGATATTCGAACTTCTACGCTGCACGTGTTAATAAAGCGGACATCACATCACCCGAGTTCTTTGCACCAGTTGAGCTATGTCTACTTCGTTGGTTATTTGATAGAGAAGTTTAAGAGAAGATGCCAATTTTATTTAAAAGAAATATATAAAAAATAAGAAGAAAGGCAGTTTTTAAAGAACTGGTCTTAAATAATAAAATGGACTTTCAATATTTGTTAAAATTAAATTATTATTGAGAATATATATGTGTGTGTATTACACGTCTTTATATTTTTCTTATTTTATTTCTTTCACTCAGATACTATTGCGATTGAGAATGCCAATTGGATCAAGAAAAAAAATAGTACTTAATACTCGATGTATTCTAGACTGTAACAAAACGTTTTTAGTATTGATTTTTATGCATATTGATTTTTAATAGTATGGTCAAAATGTATTTTCTAAAGGTATGTTCCACGCCACTACTGCATTATATTAATAGAAACTTCCTCCGAGCTTCCTCCCAACATTTATTACTCTTGGAATTAGTAAATATATTTATGTAATGTTTTTAATTATTCAGCTATTTTATTTTCTCTTTACCAAATTTCCAAGTAATGGCAAACATGTCCTTTTTAATTGTACTGTATGGGGAAAATTTGCTCAAGACAAGTGGACAGGATTCAGGGCTGGCCCAAAAGAATAACTCTATAAATATTTTTTGAAAAAACTATCAAAATGGCATGAGCTAGAGTTTAACAGTTGGGCCTAAAGCCCACTTTTCATCTTAAAGGCAATCTTAATAGGGATAACAAGAGGGCCCATATGTTGTATTTAGATGTGTCAAAATAGGCCTAGTCTCATGGGCCGAACCAACCAGCCCGGTGAAACCGTTGGGCTAGGCTGCAATTTAGAGGTCCGAAATGGACTATGTCTATTTGGACCGGTTTGGCTTGAAAGTCAGGCCAATACTAATTATTTCATGTGCATTTTCATGGTTTCGGCAAAAAAATAATGGTTGACGAAATTTTGCCTTGGTCCGGGTCGATTTTTCTTTGGCCCGATGTGGCAATACTGACCCAACCCGATCCACACTAGCCCATTTGACAACTCGAGTTGTAATAACATCACTATTAATTTATTTGTGTATTATATTGAAGGTACTTGTGTTTCCGAAATAGTAAGGCCTAGTTTGTTTATGTTTCCAACCTCCTATTTCCAATTTCAAACTATTCATAAAACTGAAATCATGTTTGTTTATAAATTTTCCAATGGAAATCATCATTTTCACATTCCATTTTTCACATAAAACTACATCTTAAACGTATAATTTCAATTTACAACCCTATACATTATCCTACATCACTCATCTTTTGATCCAATTATACATATGGGACCTACCATTACCAACTTTATTCACTTAAAATATTATTATTTTTTAATTATTTATACCTAATGGGACCTACCACCCTACAATCTTACAAATATAATACTATATATCCAATTAAAATATTCAACCACCATCAACTTTTCAAATTATTATATACATAAAATAATACTTCAAAACTACTCAATCAAACACAATTTCATTTTTAAACCTACATAATACTATCATTTTCATTCATTCATCCAAATATATTTCTAATTTTCACACGAAAATCAGTAAATTCTCAAAATTCAATTTCCAACACTATAAACTAGAAATAACCATAGAAGGTCCTAAGTTTTTCCGAAGCAATATATAAGTCAAGTGACTTGTTTTCATAACTTGCCCCCCAAATTAAATCTTGAGAGAAGTATGTTAAAACAAATTGACAAGATTTAAGTCCATTATCAAGTAAATACTTTTGTATTATCAAGTTTTGGGTTGGAATTAACAATATAATATTCTCCATTAACGTTTGGTCATTCATAAAATAAACCCATACATAATTAACAATAATCTAAATTCAACAACACAAGAAATAATAACTTTTTACTCTGTTATACCCTGGAGTAGCACTTTCTCACTTTTTCCACCTCAAAATGAAAATGCCCTTTCTTACAAATTCCCAACACTTATAATATAACATAATAAAAACACTAGGCAAAAATATACAACATCAGATCATTAAATAACAAATCAAGTAGTGCATCTTTTTTCAGTCTGCCTTTGGATAACCTTGAGAATAGCCTCATTCAAGATTGAAGCATCAACATCAGTTTTGACAATGGCTTCCATCCCAAAAAAGTGTTTGGAGGTAACCCTAGCTTGCAAAACATTCAAATTCATTTCTTCAAATACTTCCAAAATTGAGACCAACAAGTGTTCACCTTTCTTGCATGTTATCCTCACTACTAAATGTCCTGTCCCAAGCTTCTCTACTTGAACCTCCTGTTCAGTTTCCATGCACATTACATATCTTGGCATCAAAATTAATCTTGCAAAAAGCCAATCAATGGAAGTGATTATTACAAAAATACCCCTGAGGTTTAATATAATTACAAAAAATTCCCAGTTATATTTTAAAATTACAAATATCCACTTGACATTTGTTTGTATCTTACAAATTACACGCTGGAGTAAATACAAACCTTAAGGCTGTTTACAAGACTTATTTGTCGTCATTTTGAAAGAAAACTGGAGTTTATTGTAATTATGATAATCTTTAGGGTAATTTTTCTAAGGTAAAATTTCAAAATCAGTCATGTAACTACAGGGCGGTAGCAAAAAGATCTTGCAAAAATTATGTTTCGCAAAAACATCCTGTAACTACATAAACATCTCGATTTTGATCCTGCAAAATGCGCAGTTTGCAAAATAATCTTGTAACTATATGAAATTTTCAATTTCGATCTTATGTCATTAGAATTTGGGAACCACACGTGCTGTGTTGCCCACGACCCACGTAATTGAAATCAAGCGAAATTAGTACCAAAATTGAGATTTTTATATAGTTATAGGACTATTTTGTAAACCGTGAATTTTGCAGGACCAAAATCGAGAGTGTGCTATAGTTACAAGTTTTGTTTTTTTTTTTTTTTTTTTGCAAAATGTGATTTTTACATGACCTTTTTGCTAATGTACTATAGTTACAAAACCAATTTTGCAATTTTGTTTTTTTTTAATTATCTCTAAAAAGAATACTAACATATTTATATAGGTGTGTGTGTGTGTGTGTGAGAGAGAGAGAGAGAGAGAGAGCACCTGGATATGAGTTATTAGGTATTGGTACTCCTTTTTGATTGCTTCAACTTGGAGCCTCAATTTGTAGATGTAGAGGAAAGCATCCATGATAATGGATCTCTTCTTTACCTTAAAATTAGATAGCCAAATGATATATGCATTAATAACATTGGGTAAACATAATAATTAGAACAAAGTATTGGACCAAAAATTATAAAAAATAAGTAAGAGCATGAATTAATTACTGATTTGGATTTGGTGAGAGTTCTCAAAATTTGAAGCTTTTTGTGCAATGCAATTCTCCTATGCATTTTACATGCCATTTCTCTATTTTTCTCTCGTGTGTGTATGTGAATTGCTATATATTATAGAATATTGGTGCTGGGTTTTTATAGGGACTGAAAATAGTGGGGAATGATGATGGGGTTTGGGGGGTCACGGAATGTTAAAAGATATGCACTGACATGCTCTTGTCTCATTCTCAAATTATGAGTAATAAATTTGAAAAGCTCCTTAATTATTAGTGCAATAAATATACTCCATGATTGAAAAGTTATAGGTGGATATTTTTGTGGGTGTATAATTATTAAAAAACTCTAGAGGTTTTGAATAATTATAAAGAAACCTAAAAAACTTTCAAAATTATAAAAATTTCCTTGAGGTTTGATTTATATCTTAAATTTTTAACCCAATCGTTTAATTAAATTGATGAAATTTACTGACGTCGTTAAATATTTTAGAATTACATCCCTCAATTTGTCTAACTATTACATATAGCCAGACAAAAAGTTGGAGCTATATATTTGCATCACCTGGCTATAAAAGTTGATAAATATAATTGTTTAATACTTGATGATGTCGGCAAATTATGTTAGTTCAACTGACGGGTTGGGATAAAAATATAAAACTGAATCAAACCCAATGGGTTTCTGTAATTTTGAAACTATTCTAGTTCTTTTTTTCTGTAATTACACCAAGACTTATGTTTTCTTTTTTTTGTACTCAATGCACACAGAGCAAGCCTTTTAACCACATATATGAACTAGACTTTTCTTCATCGTGAAATTTTACATTTAAATAAAATAAAATACAATCACGCCTTGCTTCATTATGAAACTTTACTATCTTATATAATCTATAAATGTGACAAATTTTTTAAGGAAAAAAAAGTTGCATAGGATGCTTTGTATCAAATAATTGGTATTTTAGTGCCCAATCAAAATGTAAAATAATTTCAAATGGGTAGTCCTTGGACAGTCCAATACAAGGAGTGTCAATGTCACACATACATACACATATGTAGGATGAGCAGAAAAGCAGCAGCCCCATTTGCAGTATTAATAAGAGACCAAATGCAGGCACCAAAAGGAAATGGATCCTCTCCATTTAGGTTGTGTAAATTTCTTGTGCATTTGGAGAGAGGAAGACACATGTGCATCTATACATACACTTGTATATATGTATGTGTATGTATAGGTGTATGTATAGGTGCATATGTGTCTTTATCTCTCCAAATGCACAAGAAATTTACACATCCTAAATGGAGAGGATCCATGCTCGGCACCAAAAGCATCATTATTTTCAGATTTTTGCAGGCCAGTAATATAAATAGGGGAACTATTTTCTCTGTAGGTCCTAAATTTGGAGTTTACAAATAGCAATTCCAAATTCTGCAAAAATCATGTAGTTAGTCTAGTGGCCACTGGTATTATTCTTTAGTAAAGGAAAAAGCCCGGGTTCGAATCTCTATAATGACATCGCCAAATTTTTTAAAAATAAATTCCAAATTTTGCAATTATATATGGACTCAGACTCAAAATCATATCTAGCACCAATGTGCACACACATAGGGTTGAAAAACGAACCAATCTACTCGTTACTCGATCCGAGATTGATGTTAAAAGCTCAGTTCGTTAGCATAATGAACCAAACTTGAACAATTTCTTTTGTTCGATAATATGTAAAGCTCGGCTCAAGCTCGACTCGATTAGTAAAAAAACTGAATAAATTATGTGTTCGGCTCGACTAAAACTCGTTCGAACTCGATTCGATTACTCAAGCACAGTTTTAATTTGAAGCTCGATTAAAATTCAATCAAGTTCGAACAATAATTTGTTGAGCTCGACTCGACTCGTATACACCCATATACACATGTAAGCGTGTTAGTGTGTGTGTACTTTTTGGCTGTGTAATGATAATATCACGAGCGCCACCTTCTACTTGCGCTCATTGGTATGGCGTGGTTCAACTTTAATTTGTCTTTCTAACTCTTTTTTCCCACTGTCTCTGAATAATCACATGATCTCATATATCTGCTCCCACTAGCGTTACATAATTGATCCACCAATATTTAAAATTTTGTCTGACTTGTTTAAATTTTTTACATTTTGGTATAATTCACAATCATGCTCGAAGTGAATCCAAATTAGTTATTACATGATATAGTTCTCATTGTAAAAAAATTAGGTTTTATGGTTAGCGAGGCTGTAATTACTATATTGTAGCATTAAATTTAGGGATAATTAAAAACTACTCCTAGATTTAACCTAATTATTAAAAAGTTCAGTTATCTTTCAAAATTATAAATACCTTCTCGACTTTTGCAAATTGCCCCTCATGAGAGGGTTATTTATTAGGTAATACAAATTTTATGGAGTGGAGTGTTTGTAACAGTATTTTAAGTGATATTTATAATTTTGAAAGATATACTAGAACTTTGTAATTATGTTAAATCTCAAGGTAGTTTTTGTAACTATACCCTTAAATTTATGAAAATTCACGGGCTGAACTACTGGTTTGATCAATAGAAAATTGATTCTTTTTTTTTTTAATTATATATAAAATGATATAACACCATAAATTTATTATGTACATAATTTTAAAAACACGAGCTTATAGATTAAGTGATATCGCTTATCCTTTGCAAATGTGTTGATCAGGTTTAGAATCCTCAATCTTTCAGTTTCTTTGAGATTTATCTCATCCCTTCCCGCTAGAGGTGTCAAAATAGGCCCGACCCGATGAAATGGTCGGTCTGTACTACAATTTAGGAGGCCCGAAAGAGACCGTACTAATTTGGCCCAAAAAGTCGGTCTTGCTAGACCAACCCAGTCATTTTATGTTTATTTTCATGTGCTAGACCGTGATGGGACCTCGGAATTAGCGACCCGATGAAATTCAACTCGCTCAACCCGACCCATTTGACAACTCTTCTTCTAACCATCTCTCCCAAGTTATTAAAAAAATGTACATAGTTTTAAAGAAAGAAGATAAATAACCATGTAAAAAATAGATCTAAAATTTCCAAATCCAGCTAACCACACAATACAATCAAATACAAAAAATAATCTTTCTTTCAAACCAAATGCTGGTTTTATGTTATTTCTAGATCGAGTTTTTTTGGTTTATTAAAATCAATCTAACCAATTGGCCACCAATATAAATTTTAAATCAAATTTTGAAAACATTGAATGCATGTAACTCTTGTTACTTCGAAAATTAAAGGGAAAATTGGGGATCAACCGTTTTATTTTTTATTTTTTAAGATAATACAAACGAATCTTGACCAATTGATGAAAACCGTTTAGGCACAAACAATGGTCAAATACAGAAGCAAGAACCGTACTTGTTGATGGGAATTTGACAAGACCTCTCCTTTCATTTTTTTTGCTCTTTTATCATTCTTCGAAGGCATGCATAGAAAGAGAGAGACAGAATAGCACAAACAAAAAAAGGCAGAGTTATAACATAGTGGAATCTGGAACAGTAACATATTAGGCAAAATTGCAAAATTAGTCATTTAACTTAAGGGGTGATCAAAATTGGTCTTGTCTATTTTTAAAATTTTTATTTGGTTCTTCAAGTTTTAAATTATTGAATTTTAGTTCTATTGTCATCGGTATATTACAAAACCATCGGAAATTGACAATACGTGACTCGCACCTGATCCCCTAAAATTTTGATATTTTTGATTTTCAGCTATTTTAGGGTGACGTTACTGACATGATAGACATTAGTCCATATTAATCCTAAAATTGTGATTGTTGATGATGTGGATTAATGTATGCTATGTCAGTGATGCCATCCAAAATAGTCAGAAATCGAAAAATTTCTAAATTTAGTGGATCATGTATGAGTCACATATCAATTTCCAATGATTTTGTGACATTCTGATGACAATATGGCTACAATGGAGCATTGTTCTAAAATCCCAGCCTAGCCACTATTAGTTCCCATCTGGCGCTAGACACCTTGTTCGCCTACGATATTCTTCCGATTAGGCCCCGACTAAACTCGTTCAGCTCCTACCTAACACCACTCAGCTCCTACTTAGCCCTGTCTAGACTTAGGCCTCAGTCTGCATTCCGTGTAGCGCCTAACGCTTTTTAGAATACTGAAATAGAGTGATTTTAAAACTTACATGACCAATTTTGATGCCTTTTAACTTACGAGACTAATTTTGCAATTTTGGCTATCATATTATATACCTCCTCAAATCACTCTTGTAAAGCTTTTGTTGTTTAGTATATGTAGGTATAAAAGCGGCCACCCCACCTTTTGAGGATTTTACATCACTTTCTGTCTACTCTTTTCTCGATATTTCATCTCCCCATCCCTTTCTTTTGTCTCTATCTTCTTGACATGTCATGAATCTCTCTCTCTCACGGGCCCATCTTCCTTTACATAGAAATATAGAATAGTTTTGTCTACATTCTGAGTGTTTTTAAAACTTTTTGTTCGTCCATAGAATCTAGCTAAGAGATATTCACATTACTATACTAACTCTTTCGGCTTTAAATTAGTAATAAATTGAATAAATCATGAAACATGAGGTACCCATTCCTTTTAGATAATGCTTTATAAGTCAAGAAGAAAGAACAATTTAATTTGTTGGGCTAGATGTAACTTTCATTACTTCATTTATTATATCCATTGTAAAGCAATGGGTACGAAGATTTTCTATTTCAAATTATGTATCGTGTATTGTTCATAATATTATTCATACACGCTAAGCATGTTGATGGCATTATTAATTTACTTAAAGTATATTTAAGATAATTGGAATATGAAATGAAACACTGTTTAGAATAAAGAAGTCGGACTTCAAGCAATGCAAACATGCTAATTCATGCTAATGCGTCACCAATAGTGTTGCCATCGAAATTATTTCGCGACACTTGACTCATACATATATAATCAATTTGTAGGTGCTCTGAGTGCAGTGAGTCTTGGTTTTGGTGTCTTCGTGTACACTTGTTGACTTCTTTGTAATATCAATTTTGTAGATGAAATTATAGTCGAAATAAAGAAAATCGCAAATTAAAAAACTAAAAAGTAGGTAGGCCATGGACTGACAAGCCTCAACCCCTGGCCCAAATAGGCTAGACCGTTTATGCTCACCTCATGTCGGCCCTTAAAACCTCAATTCACCCCCTATATTTGGCGGGGCGGGCACCAACGTGGCCCCTTTTACCGCTCTAACAATATGTGACCCATTTCTTTTGGTCTTTTTTTCTTGAAATGTTGATTGCCATTGATATCAATCGAGTTATCGTGAATGGTTCCATTTATGGATCGGATAAGCAGATTGGGGTGGACAAGGGAGCCATGTAGTCTGGTAGGGGGAATTTGGGCCAGTCATCCACGTATACCTATCCGCAAGTATAATATTTAGAAATAGAAATTAAACCCATGGGCCTGGCCCATATCTTCCGGCTCTTTTTAAACCCAAGACTAATTGGGCTAACATAGCACGATTATGCAGATCCAATAGTGGCATAATAATATACCTTCAAAAAATAATAATAATAATAATGGCATAGCCGCATAATATTTAGGTGATGTATGGATGTATTTTCAGGTCAAATTTCCAGTTTCCAGTGTTGGAAAATGAATTTCTAGATATCACTGGTATTCATGTGAAAAATGAAAATATGTTTGGTTAGTTGTCTGAACTTCTGTTATGTACAGGTTTGGAAATAAAAATATGTTTGGTTGTAGAGTTTTCAAATCAAATTTGACATAGATTTGCGTGATAAAAATGAAAAATTGTTTGGGTGTATTTTCAAATTCCAATTTCCATCAATTAAATAATTCGTAACCAGGTGACTTAGCTCACCTGGCCACCACAAGCAATTGTGGGATGGAGATCAGGGGTTCAAATCCCTGCTCCATCAAATTGTTTGTGGGATGGAGGTCAGGGGTTCATATCCCTTCTCCATCAAATTGATACTTATATTAGAGTGGGCCCCACTTTGATTGACGCATGGAATGCAAGACTGCCACATTTCCTAATGATCAGTTCAATTTTATGTATCATTTGTTCAAAATGATCTAATGCATTAAATAATGTGTTTGTCTTTTTTATTATATTTTTTTGGAAGAATGGACAATAGAGCAGGTTTGAACATTCATACATTCAACTCTAATAAACATGATAAGGCAAAAAAAAAAATTCGTCCTTTAAGTCGGACTGCTCGGATATTTCATTCTTTATTTCTCTCGATTTTGATTTTGGTCCTTTTTCTGGTATAAGTTCGGACTTTTAGTCCTCCTACCGCCTGCAGCAGGTAGCTCTTACTGGTTGAGCTGAGGTGGAATTTCTTTTTCAACAAAACATCAAAAATAATTTTTTTTGCTGATGTGGACCATTGACTAGGATATTTTTGGAGGAAAACAAAACCATGCATGGCAAAATGGAGGAAAATAATATTCTTAACATCATTTTGTCCCTTATTTTCCAAAGTAAACTTTTCATTTCTTCTCCAAACTCCAAAGAGTACCGAGAGCAACTTGAGAATTGACGAAATTATGTCTTCAGTTTCTCCACCCAGTTTTTTGTATTGCAAATGTGGAAAAAGAGCTCTACTAATAAGTTCAATTTTGTATTTTTTATGTATTTTATGGGTGCATTTACCTGTTACATATCTTTCTGAATAATAATATGGTCAAAATAAAACCAAAATGAACAAGATTGAAACCATATCTAAAATTCACTGAAAGTAAAAATGAGAACAAATTTGTCCAAAATAAAGTCAGAATGTCATAACATATGCCTAATAATGTAAACATCTCAAAATCACTATATTGGTTTCTTCCCCTTGTCTGTTGACTTCCCAGGTGAATCATTCTTTCCCAATAATGTTGCTGCTAAGTTGGAAAGTGACACATACTTCCTGCCTCCTTTTACATTTTTTTGGCTAGAGTTGTGGACCTTCTCTTGTTGCATCTGGAGTTGATCATACATTCCTGGTGCAGCTCTAAGTGGCCTTTCAAAAGGGTCTGATATAGCTTCCTGGTGCATGCAATCTTGTCTTGTCATTTTTGGTGATTTTGATGTTTCTTTTTTGCTTTATTGCATGTGAATGCACTGCCATTCTGATCTCATGCTTGTTGCTAAAGACCATATCTAATTCAAAGACAGGATCATATAGCTGGACAATGTTAAAAACCGGTGCATGTTGCCCATCAAATTCTCCATCACTGTCTTTACCACTAGCATAATCATCTCCACTTTCAAAGACATCAACCTCCCCACACTCGTCATCCTGCCCTTGGTTATGCCCATCATTCTCACTTAGATTGTCTACCCACTCAGCATCTAAATCTATATTCTCATGGTATAATGTGTCATCATCTACACCTTCACTATCAGAACCTAATTTATATTCACTATCCTCAAGACTCTGAGTCTCTTTATCAACTTCATATGCCCCTTCTCTATCACCCTCTGACCCAACATCTTCCCCCCCCCCCCAATAACATCATCAAATAAACCATCAACATCACCATGATTTATACCCCATTCAACATAGTCATTCAAATTAAAATCTCCTTCTGACAAAAACAATACACAAAGTAAATATACCAACTAAATTAATAAAAAATAATTAATGGTAGACCACCACCATAATAAACAAAACAACCAACAACATGAATCATCATTGCAATAATCAGACAAACAATCGTGCCCAACATTTAAAGTCTCCTACTCAACTTTTTGTTTAAAAATAATAAGATATCTTAGCATGTACTCATTAACACAAATACGCATAAAAAAGTGAGCTTGTTGGGGAAGAAGAAGATTCATATCCTAAAAGAGAAAAAAAAATCAAAATACAAATAAAAAACTCACCATTGTCAGACGGTTGTGAATCAAAAATTTTGGGATTTCTAGGCTTCATGTCGACGAGCTCAACGAATTATTTTGGGAAGATCAAGGGTTTAGGGTTTTAGAGAGTAAAGTGTGATATAATTGACTTATTCTTTGGATCACTAGTCACGTGCCACAAGCATGGTTTTGTTTCCTCCAAAAATTTCCTAGTCAATTATCCACATCAAAGAAAAAAAATGAATTTTAATGTTTTGTTAAAAATAAATTCCACCTCACCAACCTAAAGAGTTATCTCTGCGGCAGCGGTAGGAGGACTAAAAATCCGAACTTATACCAGAAAAAGGACCAAAATCAAAATTGAGAGAAATAAATGACGAAATATCCGAGCAGTCCGACTTAAAGGACTAAAAAAAAATGCCAACATGATAAATATACAAACCCAACATTTTTAGATAACACCCATACAATTTATACATATTAATTGAAGATTTTTCAGATAACAAAAGAACACAGTTAAGGGTAAGCCATTCAAGCTTGAAGAACAACCATACACATCAACACCTACTGAGATTACAAAATAAGAAAATACAATACCCTTGAGGCATCCAATCGAGTTGAGTTTTATAATATTTTGAATAACACCCAAGATAAGGCATAACAAAAAAATTACTTGTACTTGGTAGTCCTTAGAATAGTTAACCCATAAAAACACCATAATTACTTTAGCTTGAATGCCATAATATGTTGTTACCGCTCATGGCCCTGGTGAATGGGTTGTTGACGATTCGCTTGTACTACAACCAACGCCACGAGTACGCCTTTACGCGTGGAAGACCCATTATGCGTGTGTGGAAGGCAAAAGGGCGATTTCCAACTTGAGACTGCAAGTCCTGAATCGAGTCAATTGAATTCGTGGATCGCGAATGCAAGAGCTAATGGTATTTGACTTCCACTGGGCACCAATTCAATCCTCGACGGGTTCGTGTAGCGAGCGTACAAGAGGTGGACGGATATTTTGGTTCGATCGCTTACGTGAGCTATCGGAGATGACAATAACAGTTGGTGTTCTCTTGCCACTAACAGATCGTGATAGCTGCCCTGGTGTTGAACGAACATGGGGCAACTTATCAGCCCGAAAAAGTTCTCCATCATCATCACAAAAAATCAAATTTAGCTCATCCCAGTCATCTGGTGCCTCATAGAAGAATTGTTCAGCATCTGGATAAACCTATCATATTGGCAAGATAAAATATACAAATCAAATAACTTTTGAAAAATGTACTAGAATATATAGAGAAATTACAATTATTTACATTATTTGTTGCCAAAATCATACCTGCTTAAGTCGTGCTTTTTCAGTACTAGGTACATAAACCATATTGATCTGGGCATCATAAACTACACCCGTGCTAGACAGTACATCCGAGAAGATATCGAACCGGCGTTTAACCACCTTGTATTTATACCGTAGTAGCTCAATCGCAAATTCACGCCCAAAACTAGCTTCCATCATTCTCTTCACATTTAACAATGCCCATTCAACTTGTCTTGGTGTATCCAAAGATCCATTAAACCTCTCAATCATTAAACCGTGTTTCAACCAACCATCTTCTTCATCTCCCCAATCGAAGAAGCCTGGT
This sequence comes from Rehmannia glutinosa, assembly GCA_016081115.2. Lineage (NCBI taxonomy): Eukaryota > Viridiplantae > Streptophyta > Magnoliopsida > Lamiales > Orobanchaceae > Rehmannia > Rehmannia glutinosa. The sequence goes on along the minus strand of JABTTQ020002412.1, from coordinate 272,317 downwards.
GGTAATGGTGTTGCCATTGCATTTTCCAACCTATGATTCATTCTGCATGCAAAAAAACAAAATGACAAGAAATATCTTATGTGGTATGATTAACTTATTTAATGAAGCAATATGCAGGGATTAATAGAAGTCTAATCCATTAAGTAATAGAACAAAATACCATCAATCCAAACTAATCTAAATACAACCAGTACATAAGTTTGCATCAGAAATAAACATACACAGTACATACTAATCATAATTTTCACTATAACAGATTCTAGTGCATTAACCAAATTTTAATGGCTATAAGCAGAAAAGCTAGAGCAATTATTAGAAAAACTATTAGGCAACAGAACATAGCACAACAAATCGCTATTGTTGTTGTTTGGGCTTCGAGGTTCTGTTTCCATGAAGATGGTTGCACAATGGTATTCATTTTTTTGCGACTATGCACAGTAGCGTTTGAGTCGCATTCTTGTGACTTGACACTCCCACTACAGGTGTCTCTATGCTTTGTAGCAGTAGAGTTCGAATGAGTAGTGAACACAGATCCGCGTGTCGCATTGTATTGTCCGCCATCAACCCACATGAAACATTTTGGATGATTTTGTCCTAAAGGACAAGTGTAGAACCATCTACCATAATTTGCACTAGTTCTGGCCATTTTCAATGACATTCGTCCTGCACCACAACTACAAAATGGTGCCTCTAGCGTTGCCATGACGTTTATATCTGTCCGAAAAGGTGCATAAGATTGTTATATATATATATATATATATATCATATATTAATTAAAAACCACAAACTGATGTAGCTATAATGACACAAAATAGGTTATGTTGTTCATTGTTTGGTAAAATAACAAAAAAAGCACAATCCAGAGTTGCGTTAATGAACTAAGCTAAGCCATTCAATGCGATTTACTTAAATTTGTCTAAAATTGATATTTAGCGCCGACGCGTGCCCACATTGAAGCGGTAGCATATCACGAGAATTCACTTTGAGCTACAATATCTTGTTGTGATTGTTGCGGTATTTGACGCGTGCATCATCGGCAAAAATTCATCCGGTCAAATTCACCTCGTCGCTTCTTCGAAGTATTCATCATCTTGATCATTTGCACGCAGCCGGTTGTGAAGGGCGCAACACGCAATAACAATATTGACTTGTCGTCGTATTGAGTATCGAGGCATTGGTCCCTTAAGAATTGGAAATCTACCCTTCAAAACACCAAATGCACGCTCAATTGCATTGCGTAGTCTTGAGTGACGTTTGTTAAAAAGCTCCTCTGGTCCCCGCGGATCAAACATAGCTCCACGCCAAGCATTAATATGGTATCTATGTTGACGATATGGAGCCAAGAATCCAGGAAAATTGCAAAACCCAGAGTCCACAAGGTAGTATTTACCAATTATGAGAAACATATGATACAGACTTCCAAGAAGCTAGGAAAATTCAAAAGTGGGCCTACAAGTTTAGTACCTTCTGGCGGCCATGGAAAATTTCCATCTCGCCTTAATGCATCCGTTAGCACACGAGCATCGTTAGCACTCCCCTCCCAACCCGCAAGAATAAATGTGAACATCAAATTGAAATCACATACGACTAAAACATTTTGATGCAACTCGCCTTTTCGTGAACGGAATGAAGCTTGGTTATTAGCGGGTGCCCAAGCGTAAATCAATGTGCCATCAATAGCGCCCGACACAATCCTACATCAAGCAATATGTTCTAATCGTCGTTATTTGGTAATTACAAGTAAATGTATGAAGAGCTACTACGTGAGCGTCGCGGGTCATATACCTTGAAATATGGATAAAGTAGTGGATCATTCATAATCTTAGTAGAACAAGCATACATGTCGGTGGTTTGATAAGTTCGTGCCAACTTGCATAGCGCCTTTGCAACTTTTTTAACATGTCGTGATACGATTTCAAGTGAATGTTGGAAACACTCACATGTTGTTCTTTGACGGAAGCAAATCCAACCGTGGTAAGGAATATAGCTACGAGACTCCGTACACCAACCCGTGTTGCACGACATGTTTGCATTAAGTCACGTCGAATAAGTAAGTTACAAAGCGCTTGAAAGATTCTTTGCGCATTCGGAGACTATTAACTATTCTTTGTGGATGGCCACGTATTAATTCACCTAACCAGTCTTGTCCTTGAAGTATTGAGTCGTACATTGGGCGTTTAGGGTTTAAGTTGTACAGAAATAAAACTTCAGTCAAAAACACAAATCCCATTATATCCGGTACGGGAATCTCGTCTGAGTCTGCATCTGAATTTGACTCGCTATCTGATGAATTAGAATCTTCAGATCCATTAATCGAGTCATCCGAAGGTACATTATCCGCCGAATTGGGAACAATGCTACTTGATCCCACACTATTTTCCATTTTTTCACAACCTTAATAATAAATCCTCGAAAGGTCATTAACATCTTCCACGGGTGGCCCAAGTGGCCCCCCTACAACTTGCTTTGTAAGATCATCAAACAGGGTGCTAAAATTCAATTACATATAGACACAAAAAGCATAATAAAAGTATTACGTAGCATCCACCATGTGCCATTTAGGAAAATTAAAAGTCATACATAATAAAATAAATACAAACATAACATAGTTCAACCCTTAAAAAAAAGAAACTTCTAGTGCAGGTGCATTGTTTAGGAAAACAGACCACTTAAAACCTAATGCAAATATGAAATAGTTAGACAAATTGATACACTCATGGCTCGCCCAACGACTCAACCCATTTCCTCTTCTTGTCCTCATTCATTAATAAGAACATTTTGCGTCGGGTCCTTTTGAGGAAAGCATCTTGTGCTAGAAAGAATTTTTTTTCAGACAAGCCTTCCATGGCTTCGAGTGCAGCCATGCAATCCTCAACAACATCATTCGATTTTTTTTTCATTCGTTTTACCGACTCTTTATTCACAGATGTCCATGCATCTATGGCTTCATCTAGCCGTGAGGAGCGGGTACTTTTAGCTGCTTTCTTGTCCGACGCCTTATATAATGAGGAGGGTTGTTGTAACGGGTCTAACGAGGTGGGTGTGCCTACGCCTAATGGAATCCCTTCAGTTTGGGTAGTCACTTTGTAGGTTGGATCCAAATCCCCCTCTTCATCAGAGTCTAAAGGACCAAACACACTAGAGCGTGCAAATGCACCAGTGGCAACTGATTTGGAAAACATTTCAGTGCATAGGTCGTAATGTGGGAGTCCTTTCTTCCTCAAACTAGCCTCCTCCGGGTTTTCCTACAAGTTTGAATTTAGGGGGGATTAGTTATAAAACATATGCTTGGTAATTTAGGGAAATATCTATCAACTGAGGATAAACAAATGTGTGTTTCTAGAACAATTACCGCAATCCATGAAGTCCAATATTCCTCTGGTGCGGTCATAGTACCAGAAAGTGGATCCCACCCAAATCCTGTTTTTTTCGTGATCAAATTATGGAACTTACGCCACAAAATCCTCAGCCTGCAAGCTTTCCCTTTCAGTTGTGGTGCATTGACATTGTGACGATCAAAAAGCTCTTTTCCAATTGTTTTCCATGTTTGATCTGAAAATGTTGATGTCAATAATTGCCCTTCTTGAAACTGAATGTACATGAGTTCCAAGAAGCTGGCAACTGTTGGTATTTTGCCATATCCCATGTGGCATCATCTCTACGACTGCGTATAGATCGCTCATGGTTATCGTCTTGGGTGGTCGAGATGACTTTTGCTTTGCCTTTTCTATTCATCTATTTATGCAAAAAGTGAATAACTTATGATTTCAATTTTTCTCTAAATCCAGTTGATCACTGATTGGGAAAAACTTGCAGAAAAATAGCACATATCCAATCAAAATCATAGAAGGAAAATAATAAAATAAATATAGACCCTAGATTGAGATAAGCTAATATATTACTACACAAAGGGAGTAAATTAATTCCATATCAATTTTCCGACACGATGTCAAACGACATATGCACAAAAACACGAAAAATCATTCTGGAATTATAAACAAAAAATCAAGATCTGTATACCCATAAACAAAAAATATTTTCTATACCTGTAAAAAGTGACCAACATATATGAACCTAAAATAAAAGTCCAAATGCTAAAAAAATTAACTCAGAAGACCCTCAAATATTTGTGCTTTACAACAAACATACACTCAGGTATGAATCATTTATTTGGTATATCATGTTCATTAGGGACATGGCATAGACAAGATTTAGGAAAAATGCAGAAATCCTACACAAGGTATTTAACAGGAAGTGACAAACCCATTTTCAAACATAAATATTAGGACATTCCAACAACAACAAAATTACAGATTTTACAAAATAATATTCAAATAATAAATTAGACGAAAATACTTGTAATCAAAGTGGAAGAACTACACTATGATTTAGTGTAGATCCATAAATCACTTCGAATTTTTGGAAGCATAAACTCATGATTTACCTGTTAGTCCAAGTGGCTACAATAATCTAGAGGGGGGGTGAATAGATTATGCCGATTTATCGCAAATCACCCTTTGTTTGAAACAACGAGTAGACAACAAAAATGTAAATGCGGAAAATAAGCAACACTCGTTGATTTAAAGAGGTTCAACCCACCTAGGGCCTAATCTCTACCACCCCAAAGATCTCTGGGATGGATTTTAAAAAGAAAAAAAGATTTTATTAATTTACCAAAAATTAATACAACACCTTGAGGATTACCACAACCCTCTTTCACCACCTTGAGGATTACCACAACTCTCTTACAACACCTTGAGGATTACCACAACCCTCTTACGACACCTTTGAAGATTACCACAACCTTCAAACACCTATCACCTAGATCACCCAAGTGTATTCTTACCACAAGAATACTCACAAGGATGTCTTGCGTTGAATGATGACCAAAATCAAGATTACAACTCAATAAAGATTGATACAATATGAGTACAAGTGTAATCAAGAATTGAAAGCCTAGACCTGAAATAAGTGCAAGTGAAAGTGCTTAGCTAATACAACAAGATATAGAAGTGTTTGCTTTGTATGCTCTTTTTGCTTGTAGTGAGTGTTGTGTCTTGTTACTTGAATGAAGCCTCTATTTATAGGAGAGGACTTGGCTTTCATTTCCAGGACATTGGCTCCTCCTTGGGGAGTGATTTGTTTGCAAAAGAAACCATTTAAAATGATCAAAATAGTCATTAGAAATCAATCCCACAAAATAGGGAAAAGTTGTCCAAAAACGCAACGGATAGTTTGTGATAAACATGGGGTTCGACCGGTTCTGCAGAGATAAGATTGAAATTGAATTCTCGCGAATTTTTACATAGGGGGACCGGTCGAAGGGGGTGTGCGACGGCCGCTTAGTCTTAGACTCTGACCGGTTGCCGACGATTTTACGAAACAGAGAAGTGCGGAACAAAATCCAACTTGCGGTGCACAGCTCGCCGCGGCCGACCGGCCGACCGGCCGCCGCCCCCCTTTTTCTTATGTCCCATTTTCTTTCTCGCTTTCTCACCAACTCAAAGTGCGGGTTGCCCTATGGGGCGACCGGTCGAGCTCGAAACAAATGTGTTGTCCAATGTTTTATTGAAAATAAACTTCAAGAAATACTCCAAAAATAGTAAAAACATTTTAAGTTGATCGGAAGTATTTAGACAACATTTAGGGACATAGTTTTGGTTTAAAAACGTATTTGAACAAAATCAAACATAATCATCAAAATCATGATAAAAACATTTATCTAACAAACTCCCCCTTTTTGATGATTACAAACCAAAACAATTTTCTTGAGGACGATTTGAAAACCAAATAAAATTATCGGTTTTACGAGTAAACTATCCGTTAGAAGTATTTCATACAAAGCTCCCCCTATTTATGAGCATATCAACAACCGATTTTTATAAGTAAGAAGCACAAGCTATAACAAGCTTATATAGATTGCATCATGAGCTAAGAAGCTCCCCCTGTCACAAAACTTATAAACAATTTCATCCGAGTTCCAAAGTTCAAGCCATGGACTAGGTATTAGAGTCCACAATACTTATTGCGAGCTTTTATTAGCTTCTCTTGAGCTAACGAGCCAATATCCTGTTTCTCCCCCTTTGGAATCATCAAAAAGAATGTTAGAATGGTGAAAACACCATACAATAATATCAAAGTGCGCCAAAGGGACGGTTTATTAACCGTTGATCAATTAAAGCATAATAATCCAAGGAAAATAGGAGAAATGTAATATGAAGAGTTCATACGCTTGTTTTGTTTGTCAAAACATGATCTCAATAAGTATAGAAAACTTTTGAAAGCAAGAGACTCATTGCGACATAACATCGAACACCTTGTGTGCGTAAAAAAAAAGAGGTTGTATATAACCTTTGTAAATGGTTCAAGCCAAAAATTTCCAACATCAATTCAAGTCAATCATCATACATAACAACACAACAACCAAGCTCATCATGATCATATAAAAATTACATCAAAAATTTTCAAGAAACTCGAAAACTCAAGGGTTCCACCCAATTGAGTAAAAGAAGCGAAATTCTTACCATTTGATCGGAAAGAGTGAGCCATAATGATGATGATCATGCTATATAATGTCCATGTTGTGTAAGAGATGCATGAAATCCATTTTAGAATGAAATTTGAGTGAATTTGGCAAAGGGGACGAAAAATGGCCAAACATTTGTTAAAAAGAAGAATGCTGAAGACAGAACGTTTAAAAGCCAAAATATAGCTTAGGGCGACTGGTCGAGGTTGAGGGCGACTGGTTGCCCTCAACTCCTTCATCCCACTGTTTTGTCAGTTTTTCCAAAATCCGAATTTTCAACCAAAAATCCGATTTTTCGCCCTTAAGTTTTAAAAACGTGCAAAGTGCAAACGTAAGCTTCATTCAATATGCATTATGCCTAACCGAGCTCGTATTGAAGAAAAAGTCTCGGAAGATAGCGGTTTTGTAAAAATGTCCGCTAATTGATCTTGAGATGGTACAAAAGATATCTCAATTTTACGTTTTGAAACACAATCCCTTAGAAAATGATGTCGAATCTCAATATGTTTAGTACGGTTATGATGAACCGAGTTTTGAGCAATATTTATAGCGGATATATTATCACAAAAGATAGGTACATTTTCAAAAGAGCATTTGTAATCCGCTAAGGTTTGTTTCATCCAAAGAAGTTGAGTACAACAAAATGCAGCGGAAATATATTTGGCTTCGGCCGTTGAAAGAGAAACACAGTTTTGTTTCTTTGAAAACCAAAAAACTAGGCAATCGCCTAAAAATTGACATGATCTGGAAGTACTTTTCCGGTCATCAATATTTCCCGCATAGTCCGAATCACTATAACCTTTAAGAGAAAAATTTTTATTCTTTGGATAAAATAAACCATATTAAATGGTGCCTTTCAAATATCGAAAAATCCTTTTAACGACACTCATGTGAGATTCTTTGGGATTGCTTTGAAAACGAGCGCATAGGCATACGACATGAAGAATGTCCGGTCTACTAGCGGTTAAATAAAGTAAACTACCAATCATACCTCGATACTTTGATTCATCCACGTACTTGCCTTTCTCATCTTTGTCAATTTTGATATTTGTTGCCATAGGAGTAGAGACGGTTCTTCCTTCTTCAATGCCAAACTTTTTCAAAAGTTCTTTTGTATACTTTGATTGTGAAATATAAATACCTTCTTGACATTGCTTAATTTGAAGTCCAATAAAGAAATTAAGCTCCCCCATCATACTCATCTCGAATTCTCCTTGCATTAACTTAAAAAATTTCTTGCACAAAGAATCATTAGTAGCACCAAAGATAATATCATCAACATATATTTGCACAAGTAAACAATCTTGCCCTTTTTCAAAAACAAATAGAGTTGTATCAACTTTACCTCTTATAAAACCATTTTGTAAAAGAAAAGAGTTAAGTCTATCATACCATGCACGGGTGCTTGTTTTAAACCATACAAGGCCTTTTAAGTTTATAAATATCATTAGGCCTAGAAAATCTTCAAACCCCGGAGGTTGTTTTACATAGACTTCTTCTTGAATAATACCATTTAAGAAGGCGGATTTAACATCCATTTGGTAAAGTTTGAAATTTTTAAAACAAGAATAGGCAAGCAAAATACAAATAGCTTCTAAACGTGCTACGGTGCAAAAGTTTCATCATAGTCAATACCTTCTTCGACAATACCCTTGAGCTACTAACCTTGCCTTATTTCGAACAATGTTGCCTTGATCATCAAGTTTGTTCCGGAATACCCATTTTGTGCCAATAATGGTTTGAGAAAGAGGACAAGGTACCAATTCCCATACATCATTTCTCTCAAATTGATTCAACTCCTCTTGCATCTCTAGAAACCAATCCTCATCCTCAATAGCTTCTTTAGCATTTTTAGGCTCTTTTGAGAAATAAGAGTTTTTTCGCAAATTTTCTCCGAGTCATCACTTTGTCAAGGGGATCACCAATAATAAGATCTTTTGGGTGATCTCCCTTAAATTTCAATGCAACGGGAAGATCCGAAATGTCACCTCTATCTTCTTGAAGACCATTTGAGGTGGACGGTTGATCATTTGATGTAGACGGTTGATCATCAATTTGAACAATTTGTTCAATAATATCCTCCTCATCACTATCATCATTAGGAATTCTTTCAACTCCCGAAGCTTCATTGAATTTAACATGGATGGATTCTTCAACAACTCCACCAGTCTTATTATAAACTCGATATGCTTTGTTTTTTTTTTAATATCCCATAAATATCCCTTCATCGGCCTTAGGATCAAGTTTGTCCAATTGATCATTGGTATTCAAAATAAAGCATTTACAACCAAATATCTTGAAATAACTAATATTTGGAGTTCTACCTTTCCAAAGCTCATATGGAGTTTTATTCATTTTAGACGAATATAAACTCGATTAATGGCATAGCAAATGATTTACTTACGCTTCGCCCAAAAATACTTTGGAAGTGAAAATTCATTGAGCATGGACCGACTCATTTCTTGTAATGTCCGATTTTTCCATTCAGCTACTCCATTTTGTTGAGGTGTCCTTGGAGCCAAGAAATTATGAGCATATCCTTTGGTTTCACAAAATACTCTAAATTCACCGTCAAATTCTCCACCTTGATCGCTTCGAATAGACTTGATAGTATCTTCTTTTTCATTCTCAAAAAGTCTACACAACTTAACAAACTCATTAACGGCATCGCTTTTATTGGTAAGAAAAAGAGCCCAAGTATATCTCGAAAAATCATCGACTATAACAAAAGTTTAATGTTTTCCACTTAGACTAGTCGTACCAATGTCCCCATACAAATCAAGGTGAAGCATTTGTAGGGGTTTGGTTGTGGAAATTTCATTTTTGGGCTTAAAACTACTCTTAACTAATTTGTTCTTTTGACAAGTGTCACATAAGCCAAGATTTTCAAAATTCAATTTGGGTAGTCCTTTCACATGTTGGTTTTTGTAAATATTTTTCAAATTCTTGTATCCAACATGTCCAAGTCGCCTATGCCATAAACTAGTTAAATCATTATTGGCGACTAAACAAGAAACATTTTGACTAACCAAATCACTTGTACAAATTTTGTAAAGATTGCCTTTTTATATTTGCTTCACAAATAATTTCACCATTTTTAAGTATAAGGCATTTTTCTTTATTAAAGGAAACATCATATTTAGAATCACAAAGTTGGCTAACACTTATCAAATTAAACTTAAGCCCTTCAACTAATAGAACATTACTAGGAGAGAAATAAGAGTTACCAATTTCTCCATTTCCAAGAATTTTTCCTTTGCCATTCTTAGAACATGACCATACCCTTCTTCTTGAGTTTGATGTTGGTAAAAGTTCTCTCCTCCCGGTCATATGGCGTGAACATCCGCTGTCCACGAGCCATTTTGAATCTTCCATTGTGGTTATAGCCCCTATTACCTACAAAAGAATTTCTTTTAGGTACCCTATAATTTTGGGGTCCATGGGGTTAGTCTTGAGACCTTTGGGTCTCCAAACATGTCTTGAGCTATTTCTCAATTTGCAATTATTAGCATAATGTCCAACTTTGCCACAATAAAAACAAGTAGGAGTATTATAATTATTAGCACGTACAAAAAGTCGGACCTTGGTTGTTTTTCTTAAAAACACTTTGAAATGGCTTATAACCAAGTCCCGTTTTGGAATGCTCACCTCTTTGTGCATCTAAAATTTTTGTGACTTTATCCGTACTTATGTTTAAACGATGCACATCATTTTTCAAACATTCAATTTCTTTTGTGAGCAATTCCTTTTCGGTTTCAAGAGAATGAATTCTAGTAAGAGTAAGAGCATGAGCTTTGTCTAGAGATTCATAAGAGGTAAATAATTTTTCCTTTTCAACCTTAATCTCCTTATGCTCCTTTTTCAAATTTTTGTATTTAACGATTAAATTTTGAAACTCAATTTGCAATTCATCAAAATCACATTGCAAGTCATCAACTATGGAAGAAGTAGAGGAATTTGAGTGTACCTCATTGTTTTCATCGTCTATAGCCATGAGACCGTGTTCGGTTTCTCCTTTCTCATCGGTTGTTTCGAGTAGTTCATCCCATGTTTTGACTTCCGCATTTAGAGCCTTCTTTTTTATGAAAGGCTTCCTTTTCTTTTGCTCCTCTTCGTCGAGCTTGCACCGGCAATGAAGTGCCCGGGTTTTCCGCATTTAAAGCAAGCATTATCTCTTGGTTTTCTTGCTTTATTTTTATTCACAAATTTTGCAAATTTTCGAACAAGTGCGACCGTCTCCTCCTCCTCATCATCATTATCATAGTATGCATTATTAGAAGAAGAAGCAAGACCTTTAGGAATAATTTGCATACCCGATTGATTTGTGGATGGTTTGGAGTTTTTCCTCTCCTTGAGATAGACTTCATAGATGAGTAGATTTCCAATAAGCTCATCAAATTTGAGTGTCTCAAGATTTTGTGCCTCCGTGATTGCCGTTACTTTTTCGGACCATGAGCCGGGAAGTGCATTTAATACCTTGGTCACCTTGTCTTCTTCGGAGATGACTTTGACGAGGGCCACAAGAGGATTAACAATATTGTCAAGCCTTTCCACCATTTTGGAGATGCTTTCGCCATTATACATGTTAAAGTTTTCGAAGTCTTTAACAAGCATGGTCTTTCTTGCTTGCTTGACTTTCTTAGTCCCTTCATAGATTGTCTCCAATTTTTCCCAAACCTCATGTGCTGACCTTATGCCTCTTATGCGATTGTACTCGGTGGCGGTAAGAGAACAATGCAAAATATTTAAGGCCTTACCGTTTAGAGAAAAAACCTTTTTGTCGTTTTCATCAAACTCCTTGAAAGGTTTAGGAGCCAAGGTGCCATCTTCCGATTTCTTTGTTGGTTGATCAACTCCTTCAATGACCATATTCCAAATGTCGAACCCGCACCCTTGTAGGAAGCACTCCATACTGTATTTCCAAAATATGTAGTTGTTGGCGTCGAATAGTGGTGGCTTATTGGTGGAGGCGCCGGTGGTGAGATGAGCATCATTTGTAGCCATGAATCTTTCCTCTTTACTCGGAACGAGCTAGCCAAAGAGTTTGGCTCTGATACCACTTGTTAGTCCAAGTGGCTACAATAATCTAGAGGGGGGTGAATAGATTATGCCGGTTTATCGCAAATCACCCTTTTTTTGAAACAACAAGTAGACAATAAAAATGTAAATGCGGAAAATAAGCAACACTCGTTGATTTAAAGAGGTTCAACCTACCTAGGGCCTAATCCTCTACCACCCTAGTATCTCCGGGATGGATTTTAAAAAGAAAAAAAGATTTTATTAATTTACCAAAAATTAATACAACACCTTGAGGATTACCACAACCCTCTTTCACCACCTCGGGGATTACCACAACCCTCTTTCACCACCTTGAGGATTACCACAACCCTCTTACAACACCTCGAGGATTACCACAACCCTCTTACGACACCTTTGAAGATTACCACAACCTTCAAACACCTATCACCTAGATCACCCAAGTGTATTCTTACCACAAGAATACTCACAAGGATGTCTTGTGTTGAATGATGACCAAAATCAAGATTACAACTCAATAAAGATTGATACAATATGAGTACAAGTGTAATCAAGAATTGAAAGCCTAGACCTCAAATAAGTGCAAGTGAAAGTGTTTAGGCTAATACAACAAGATATAGAAGTGTTTGCTTTGTATGCTCTTTTTGCTTGTAGTGAGTGTTGTGTCTTGTTGCTTGAATGAAACATCTATTTATAGGAGAGGACTTGGCTTTCATTTCCAGACATTGGCTCCTCATTGGGGAGTGATTTGCTACAAAAGAAACCATTTAAAATGATCAAAATAGTGTTAGAAATCAATCCCACAAAATAGGGAAAAGTTGTCCAAAACGCAACGGATAGTTTGTCGATAAACATGGGGTTCAACCGTCGCGAGAGATAAGATTGAAATTGAATTCTCGCGAATTTTTACATAGGGGACCGGTCGAAGGGGGTGCGGCCGTCATCTTAGTCCGGACTGACCGGTTGCCGCTCGACGATTTTACTAAAAGAGAGAAGTCGGAACAAAAATCCAACTTGCGGGTACAGGTCGCTCGCCGTCGGCCGACCGGCCGCTTCGCTGTTTTTCTTATGTCCCATTTTCTCGTTTCTCACTCAACTCAGTGCGGGTTGCCCTATGGGCGGCCAGGTCGAGCTGAAACAAATGTGTTGTCCAATGTTTTATTGAAAATAAACTTCAAGAAATACTCCAAAAAATAGTAAAAACATTTAAAGTTGATCGGAGTATTTAGACAACATTTAGGGACATAGTTTTGGTTTAAAAATGTATTTGAACAAAATCGAACATAATCATCAAAATCATGATAAAAACATTTATCTAACATTACCTTGCGGGCGCTTTGATGTCGGTGACGGGCGTTTCTCGCCGGAACTTTCTTCGCCTAATCGAGCCGTCTTGCCATCCCCCCAAAAACCCTTGCTTTCACTTTGGTATCCAGCGGAAATGGTTGTGTGAGGTAAGTTTGAGGCTTGGAGATATGAGGTATATCAATTGGGTTGGTTGGAGAATTCATTACGGTGGTTGAATGGTTTATCCGAATTGATAGATGTGATTGTGTTCAGAGATTCTTTTTGAGTAGCCAGCTATTGTTGAAAATTGGAAAAAATAGCTACAGTAGCCTATGTTGGGTGAAATTGAAAATTCAAAATGAACTTTTTCCACTGAGAATGGTTTTAAAACAAACAAAATATCAGTTTTAGCAACAGTTGGAAATTGGAAATTAACTCGTGGAAATACAAACAAACATCCCCTTATTAATAAGTTGACAGTCTTGATTACAGAGGATAAGATAAATTTTCAAGAAACTAAAAAAAAAATTTATAAAGGGTGAGTGATACCACTTGAGCTACAAGCTAGTGGTATAATAAATATTTATTATAAAATCATGTCATACATTAAATCACTTATTTAATGAAAAACTAATATATTATCCATTTTTTATATCGAGACTCTTGTATTCTACGCCAACAAATGAATCCAAAAGGATTCTCAAAAAAAAAAAAAAAAAAGAATCCAAAAGGAGAATACAGGTACAGTGATCGGCGCGAAAATTCGAGGACATGCTCTTGGATATGCCATCAAATAGATTTGAGAGATTTTTTCAGTGTAAGTTTTCTTGAATCATTCGTGTGGCTACTGTTCATACTTTCTCTACTGTTTCATGGTTTTTTGCTTCTGGAATTACTACTATTTCAGCAATTGAAGATATTATGCTGCTTAGTGTTGCTTGATAAGACTTGTTTGGTCGGTGGATCATCTTTTGAAGCTTGTGTGGTTCATGATTTTCATGTTTCAGACGAGTATGAAATGGCGCGAGATTTATTAGACGTTGAGTGTGGTGTAAAATGCATGTAATGTGTTTGACAGAAAGCTACAACAGTCAACAATGATCTAGTTTTGTGGAAATAATATGATGTTTTGTGGCTATTGAAGGCTGAAAAATAAGATAACCTACATGATCTTGAATTCAATATCAAAAGCTAAAAGCATATTTAAACTTGAGTTTTCACAAGTTTGAACAATTTTTGACGTTTGTTTTTTTTTTTTTCCTTTTATTTGATAGCTTTTGGAGATGAGTTTGGAGCTCGAGTGGTTTTCGGTTCATTAAACTCGTTTAAGCTCAACACATTTAATTATCAATCAAACATATACAACTTCAACCTCGATAGAAATTCACGTGATACTTAGACAATGAATTGTTTGGTTTGACTCGCTCTTTAACTTATACATGTTAGTAAAAGGGTCTATATTGTGTAGTCAGCCTGCTTCCACACCAAGACATGTTTAGACCAAGCATTGATTTATCAGAGAAATTTGAAATCTCACATAGAGACGTGATTCGTGAAGGAGGTGCTTAAGATAGCAGCCTTAGTCTAGCTTTCAGGCCATCAAATCCAGCAGACTCATGGAGACGCACTTATGTATTTTACACCTAAAACTCTATAAGTTGTTTTGTATTAATGGCATCTGCACTTACTAGATTTTTGATAACGGCCTATTAAGTACATGTTGTACCCATGATAATTAATAGCTGTTTCAATCTGTTTTAAAACCCATTGAACAGAGAAACTCTGCTATTTGACAATCATCTGAAGATATATCAAATCCAGACTGCCATGCTGGAATGACCTCATTACACCATTCCGATTGAGTTACATGACAATTAAGGCATGGGCCTCTCTCTCTCTCTCTCTCTCTCTCTCTCTCTCTTTCTCTCTCTCTCTCTCTCTCTCTCTCTCTCTCTCTCTCTCTCTCTCTCTCTCTCTCTCTCTCTCTCTCTCTCTCTCTGCATGTCTGTGTGTATGTGTTTTGTATTAAATGCACTATAACCAACACTTGATTCATAAAAACTAAATGCAAGTTCTGTGTATGTGTTTTGTATTAAATGCACTATAACCAACACTTGATTCATAAAAACTAAATGCAAGTTCTGTTGCCTGTGTCGTAATTAAAAGCATTGAACATCCACAGGTAGAAAGTACTGCCTGTTAAAAGCTAATAGATTGGAATTCCCTTTCAAGTTTAGTCATGTGGATCTTTCAATGACTATAGAACCAAGAAAAGTAGAAAACCGTCAAAAGTTTCAGGAATGATGAATACATGTAACTGATGGCTCTTACGTTTAGTATCTGTTTACATGTGTCCTAAACCAGGATCTGTCATCAAAGTCCCTGAGCTCCTTTTACACTGATTGAACATGAGCTAAGTCTAGCATTGCAGAAACCCCTCAGCCAGGTAACAACTGAATGGCAGCTCAATTCATTCTGGCTTAACAGAATTTGGCTCTTTGCCAATTTCCATATCCAGTTCTCATCTATATATTTCCCCACCAAAAGCATTTATTCTTCACATTGGGGAACTTCATAAGTGATACTATGAGAAATTGAAAAAAAGAAAAAAAATTACCTAGTGGTATTTGGAACCATGATTGGAGATGCAGAATGGCAGGGCAATTCTCCTTTGGCAGAAATAATTTCAATTTTACGTGCAATGATATTTTTCTGCCAAAGGAGAACTACACTGTTATTCTTCTCCACTTCCTATTCTGTTTTGCACCTTGGAGCTCCAGTTTTGACTCTACCTCTGCTGAGCTTCAATGGTGGGTTTTTATTCTCAACTATTCGCATCTTCCATGGATATTCTCTGGGAATTCAATGGTATATGCCATGGAACAATGCCTCTGCTCTTTCTTTTACTTTTTTTGTTGCAGTCATGGTCCCCCTTACCTTGCAGGTCTTCTTTTATGTGTCATCACGATAATGCCTGACTGCTGGGCATATCAAGAAGCATAACAATTTTTAGATGCCGTTAGATAGAAAGCTAGTGATAAGTTGCCTAAAACACTATTGATAAGGTTTACACATAGCTAATTTATTTGTGGATATCGATACACTTCTTCTCTACAATGCAATGTTTATTTTTCAGATTTTTCTTGTTTCAATAGACACATGCATGTCTTATGACTCTGACACTCATCAAGGTTACAAATCTTATGATGCCTGGATATGTACTATCATGCATAAGCCTGATTATTGAGGCTTTCAAAAATTTTTTTTTTTTCAGGAGTAAACTAAAGTTGCATTTGGATGGAAGGATTTGGAAAAAGGATTTCAAATGACCTCAGATAAGATTGATTTGAAATCCACCACAATTACTCAAAAAATAGATTAAAATATGAGGTTAAGTTTTTGAAAATCCATTGTAAACTGAGCTTATCTAAACAAGCTCAATGGATTTGAAACCCGTAACTTCAAATCCATCAATCCAAATGAAGCCTAAATGATTTCATCTTCTTATTTAAACCACGAATAATACTATTGGTCAATTCAAAGAAATAACATCATCCGAGTGGAGATAAAAACATGCTCTCGTGATTTTTCTACGAGCAGCATTCCCGTCACAATCATGTAACTCTGATTTTCAGTTGATTCTTCAGTATGCCTTCATGATAATTCTCAGCTGAAGCCAACCACCTGGTGATGCTCGCATAGAATATAATAAGTTGCCGTACCATATTATGACTTTCAATTGAAACACTGCATGTTTCTAGAGGAAGGACCACATGTCTGGAGCGCAGACCACTGCTTCAAGATTAGTCATCTGTAGATGGAATAACTTGGCTCATATGAGAATTTCATGCTCCTAAACATGCACATGCCTGATGGAAGCCACATGGGTGCACATCGTTTTCGTATTATAATCTATATCAAAAGTTTGCATTGCTTACAGGCGTATGATCGTGTTTTCATTGAGATTTTCCATTTTTACAATTTCCGTTGAGATTTTTGCGTTGTGTTGGTTTTTGTGTGAGAATTGAAAATATGTTTGGTTGAAATTGAGAAATGAAAATATTTATAGGTTTGGAAATGCAATGATGTTTGGTAAAGTATTTTTAATAATGAATTATATGCACGAAAGCACGTGAAAGTGTCCTAAAATTACCATTTTCATATTTTATTGAGTTGTATTAATTGGGAAGTTGGGGAGATGGTGTGAATGCAATTGAATGACAATATAGGGGAATAGGTTTGAAAATTGGGGAAATAAGTGTAACGTGAATTTTTTAGAGAATATAGATTTAGAAATGAGTTATTTCCAGTGGAAATACATCAAACAAACATATTTCTATTTTTATGAATAGTATAAAACTAAAATAGGAGTTTGAAAATGGCAACATATGAGACCTTAGACTTTCCAATTCCATGATTGTGTTTCAGATTTTGTTCGAAAACTCCATTACGGACAAGGGAACTACGAATTATCCCAACTCCTATCCATATGCTTTTACCTGAATATGATCCCACTATTAAAGCATCTACCGTAAAAATTAACAGTAGCGAGAGGAAAAGTTTTTTATTCGATAATTTGGTTTATGAGTTGATGTTGGACAAGGTACAATTAGCTATCAAAACTATATATACCAGTTTTCTAAAATTTTGCTAGTTAGTTAATGAGGTGCAGGTAAATTATTGCGCGGTCTCCTTTGGTAGACAGTCACTGGTTATCATTTGATGGGGAATAGTTCTGTGCATTCTGTGGCTGTCTGCCAAAGGAGATTTGCTCACTAATTGTCCTACAAATTTACTTCCAATCAGTAAGCTGTTTTCAAATTGATCTGAATAGAAACGTTGAGGTGTAATATTTCAGAAGTTTAATATTCACTTTTTTTTTTCCTTTTTATGTACTTGTCTGAGAATGCTGTACAATTTCATATTAGATAGTTTGATGCTACTTCTTAGCTGAGCAAGTTCAGGTTCTTCTATTTAGCTGCTAGGTTCAGTTGGGAATTGGCTACTTGCTATTTATCCTTTTATCAAGCTTTGATTTGGTTTTTAGTTTTGTTCTTTGTTATACTAATTACTAAGCAGCTTTCTAAGCTTCACATTTTGTTTTTACAGATATCAACTTTATCGTGATCGGGTGAGGTCATGGACATCAATGGGCCGTATCAATTTTACAAGCCTCCAAATTGTGTAAGTTTTAGGTCTTTCTATTGAACTTGAGATTTAAGCAAGTTGACTGTTGATATTGGCACCACCCTATTATCGAATGTTCATGTGACATTATTTGCTAAGAATACCAATGACCAATGAGACTAAAACTTTAACTGTTTCTTTAATGAGAATATATCTTTTTACATTTTTTTTAATTAATAGAAGAAAAAGGTGTTTTACACAGCTTTCCTTCTCTCATCTTCCATTTAGTAATATGATTCCATGTCCTTAGAGTACTCTTTTCAACTAATAAATCACAAGAAAAATAAACCTACTGGATAAAAGAATATAATTCGGAGACAGCTTTTTGTAGGGAACTGATCAATGTGTACTAAGAAAATCTATACTCCCACTCTATATAAAAAAGAATTAAAACAGTTATTATTATTAATATATCTTTTTATATTATTATTATTATTATTATTATTATTATTATTATTATTATTATTATTATTATTAGTGTTAGTGTGTTACTATTATTATTATTATCAGATTCCGAAAATCTGGCCTTTTTGGTTTATTTCAAGCTCATTTTTTTTTTAATATTTGAAGGGATTGAGAAATTTTCAATAGATTTTCGTATAAAATGAAAATATGCTTGGATTAGTTATGTTTCTATGTAAAATTACACTGATTCCATGATAAAATTGTATTTGTTTGTCTGTTTTCTGCATAAAAAGACATGAAATGTTAGTAGGTTTGAAATGAGTTTTTGGTAGGTGCATGCAATTAAAGATAGGTTCTAAAATAAATTTTAAAAATAAATATAAATTTGTTTCTGAAGAAAATAAATAAGCAACGGAGTTTCAAATAGTAAAAAAAAAAAAAAGAACGATTCTCTTTAGAAATGAAAACAAACTGCCCCAAGCCTTTGGTCATTTAAAGTTGTGCATGTCTAAGATATAAAAACTCAGTCAAGCCTTAACACTTCGTCATGTTGTTACATTGGCTTTTGTTTTCTCTCCTGTACAGTTTCACAAAATTAATCCTGAAAAAAAAGTCACATAATAGAAAATTAGCTGCGAATGGATAACATTACTTACACTAGCCATATGAAAAAGAAATTCTCGAATAAAAAAAAACCTATATCATAATAATCATTATGAACGAGTTCGTGAAAATCAAACCCAATAAATCGTTGCTTTCCATTATTGAATTTAAAAATATATATATAATAGTAATTTTTATAACAAATTGCATAACAAGGCAATCTCATAAATATATACAAAAGTTATATAATATGATAAAAGAATAAAGATTACTCTCAGCATTGTGGGATTGAATGGCAGGGCAATTCTCCTTTGGCAAAGAACTAAGTATGCATGTGCATGTCTTCCCTGCCAAAGGAGAATCACACTGTTATTCTTTTTCCCACACAATCAACTTTCTAATTCCTTGAATAAAGCTACATGCAATATAAGTTGGAGTTTATTTCTTGAAACCCCAAAGACCACGCTTTAGATAAGTTTGAGTTATTTCTTGAACCCCAGAGACCAGGCTTTATATCGGGAACCATCCGCGTTTCGCACCTTCATTTGGATATGCTGAAGGAGGAAATGGCATATGCTTTGGGACTATTCCTCTAGGGTTTTTTCCCCTTTACTTTTCATTTGGGGCCATGGTACGAAAAGTTCTAACCTTCAATCTCACCTTTTTTGTTCTATGGATATGCTCTTTTACGTGTAGATGATACTGAAACATTATGTGTACATTTTTTTCCTGTGTCATGAGGAATCTGATCCTTGATTTGCTTTCATAGGAGTAGAAATATAGGATTCCTCTTGTTTATGTCTTTAACATGCATAAGATCTGTAGTTTGTTCTCGCATTAATAGTGTTCTTTATGATTTTCTCTTTTTAGTGCTCTTAAGTGATGTGAAATCTAAGTTTAAGACTCGATGAATGGGATTTGAAAAGGCTGTCTGTAGCTGTTCAGTATAGTGAAGGGCTTATTGTACCTGGGGATTACCTTTATATAATTAAAGCTTCAAAAGGATGTTGGAAATTATCGAAAAGTTAAAGGAGTGGGGTCAATCTCATTTTTCTCATAAACCATTGTTGATGTGAATTTTTGTGCTTGTTATATAATTATGACCTGATTATTAATTGTTATGGACCGTAACTTGACTAGTCTTAGGTTTTACAATATCAAACACAGGCACGTGATTAAGAACTAATCTAGAAACTTATATACAGAAAGTCAGAAAGTGGCCTTTCCAGATGCTTTTGGTTTGTGTAGAATAATAAGAGTATCATAATCCTTAACAGGGATTAAGAGTGATTGTTGACTATATGTGTATAATCTTGTGATAGTGACACTCTAAACTCTAATTGGTGATATAAAGTATAAACCAACCTACCGATCAAAAAAAAAAAAAAAGTATAAACCAACCTGGAATCAGCATTAGATCATGTCCAAGTCATATAAATTAAAGCTACATCTGTAATCCTAGGAAAAAAATTAGCATGAGTGGTTGTTTGTAAATCTGTAAATACTAGAACCATTACTTTTGTTTGAGCTCAGAATGGTTATTGTTCTTCTAACTTTCGGGTTTAAAACTTGTCCCTTCATAATCACAACTCTCGACTTTCTCAAGGAATCGATAATACTTACCTCTAATTAACTTTTCACTAAATTTTTTGTTAATATTTAATGAAATCCTCATATTTTAATGTAGGGGAAAATGCAAAATTAGTCTTGTATGTTTTGTTTTGTTTTTCACAATTTTGGTCTTATAAGTTTTGGACCTGTGCAATTTTGGTCCTACATGTTTTAAGTTGGTGCAAATTTGGTCTTGCGGGGTATTTTGAATTCTTATTTCAAAAATGCCCTTGGTAGCCAAATACATAACCGGCAAAATTATAAAATTAGTCTTGTTACTAAAAGGCTGTCGCAAAAGGTCCTTCAAAATTTTCATATGACAAAATAGCTAGTCATGTAACTATGTATGGTTGTCCTGCAAAATGTGTGATTTGCAAAATAGTCTTCTAACTAGTACTTAAATATCAATTTTGGTACTAATTTCACCAGAAATTGGAGGTTATATGTGCCGCTCACGTGATCGAAATCTAGGGAAATTTTAAATTGCCACTGAAATTAAGGATTAAAATTGAGACTCAAGTATAGGTTACATGACTATTTTGCAAGTTCTGCAATTTGCAGGATTATTTTGTAAAATCATACATAGTTACAGACTATTTTGCAATTCGAGCATTTTAAGGACCTTTTTGTAACAGTCTTTTAGTTTGTAGACTAATTTTGCAATTTTGCCCACATAACCTTACATCATGTAAAAAATGGTGTAATAATTGTTTTATTTACTTATGAGTTGAATTTGGTTATCTTTTATATATAAATTGCCTAATGGGAGGAGAATTTTAGAGTAATGAGTCCGGACAAAAATCAGAGAGGAATTATTTCCTAATGTGGAAATACAAACACATGTACAATTAGTTGGCAAAAATTATTTTTAACAAATAGGACTGAAATTGCCACAATTCAAAAGTATAGGAATAAAATTGTCAAACCTTTAACATTACATGACATAATTGTTATTTTAGTTGAGGGGCAAAATCGCAACTTTAAAAATTACAGCACTAATAATGCAAGCCCTATAGATACAGGACTAGATTTGCAATTTTCCCTTTTAACAAATCCTTTCATACAGCACCCAAATCCATGCTTCAAGAAATTAAAACCTAGTATTCATGTACAGAAAAAAGTACAAATATTTTTTCTTTGGTTTTTGTGTGAAAGTGAAGAGTTTATTCCTCTGACTGGTGAGTGTAATTTAAGAATATGCTTCACATATCCCTGTAAATTGTAATGTAGCATGTCCGAAAACCAATCGACTATAAATATATGTGAAGGCTGAGAACTGTTCATCAAAGGACCATGAAAAACATAAAAGGTTAGGGATGCATTACTGGGCAATTACTCCTTTGGCAGTAGCTTTAAATACCAATTGCAAAAGTATTATTGAGCTTACTGCCAAAGGAGATTTGCCCCGCAATGCAACCATAATAATCATTACTAGCAGTTTACAAAATGAGGTAGAGAGTAAATGGTACTACTTTTATTTTGGCTGTTTCTTATATTATGTTCTTTTATTATTATTATTATTATTATTATTATTATTATTATTATTATTTTTTTTGTTGTTGTTGTTGTTGTTGTTATTATTGTTGTCTTTGAAAAGGCAGTAACTATATTCAATTTTAGAGGTGCTGTCGGGAACTCTTTCGATTGGCTTATGTGACACTTGTTAATTGAGTCTACAATTATGTCACTTTTGATACCTAGTTTCTTGAAAAATTAAGTCTTAAACTATACGAGTCCTGTACTTCTCTTAAATGTGAGCCTGCATAGTCGTCTCAAATAGAAACGCCCAAAATTTTAGGGTATGTTTGTAAAGTGGAGGTTTTTCAATGCAAAATTTTAATAATTTGGTTTTGTCAGAAGAAAAATCAAAATGGTTTTTGTTGTATGGTGTACACTTTACAAGTCTCACTCTCAGAGATAAAATATCAGTGATAATGTAAACATTGTCAGTACTGAAATGTGGGGAAACTTTGTCATCCATACTATGGCGTTTTTTGGCTTTTTCTGAGCTACTTTTGCTTTTTTGTTATATTTTGTCATCTATTCTACACAAGTTTTACAATTTGCCATCTTGAGCACCTCAATTGTTGAATTTTTCGTCAAGTTTCAATAACATACATGACACGCCTCTTGTTTATGCACTTTTTTGGTCAATTTCTGGTTGTTTGATGTGTTCAATTCCAACTATTGAGTTGAAGACTGAAAAGTTAAGATTGTTATTTTCCCACATAAAACAACCTGAAATTGATTAAAGAGCGCACAAACAAGAAGCGCGCCATGCATGTGATAAATCATGGCGAAAAATTCCACAACCGAGGTGCTACAGATGGCAAAGTGTAAATCCCGTGTAGTTATGACAAAGTGTACAGTAACAAAAAAAAATAGCTCCCCAAGTGCGAAAGTCAATATAATTTGGATGGCAAATTGTTTCTACCCATGATATTATGAATGAGAACAGAGCCGGTCCTAACTTTCGGAGGGGCATGAGCAAAAGAAAAAGGAAAAAAAAAAAGGCCCCTATTAAAAGGAAAAAAATATAATCAAATATTTTATATACGTACATTTGGATATAATTTAATAAGAACTTGAAAATAAATATATTTAATTCAAAAAATATAATAAATTCACATATAAGTATGTCAAAACCAGTTACGAAATAATAGTGAACTTTAATGTCCAAAAGCTAAATGGAAAAAAAACACTTTCTTTTATTTTGATTTTAGAAGTTAGGTTAATTTTTTGGTACAATTTTGAAAGCAAAATGTCATGAGGTACTTTTTTTAAAAAAATTCGGAGTCCCTATAAAAACAACTTAATAAAATAGATGTACAGTGTATATAAAGGCTTATGTGAAATTGGGCCCTCTCAAAATCGGGGCCCTAGGTGTCGCTCTCAGTGACTACTCTCAAGGCTGACCCTAAATGAGAAATGTTATTTTGCCACCATGGTGGCTCTCCTAAACTTGTGTAGTGACAAAAGAATACCGTTTGTCACTACTCACTAGCGAGCTTGTGTAAATCAGTATTGGTATAAAATAAACTTTCTTGTCACTCATATATAGGTAAACAAAGACAATTTTCACAATGTAACGTAACCTTTTATCACTGGTATTGTTTCCTTGTTTTTTCTTTAGATTCCTCACATTAGAATTTGATATTATTGATGTGTGAGGCAACATAAATCTTCACATTACGTTTTGTCTATGACACAACAGATCCACACTCTCACGACCTCCACTAAAAGGATAATTTAAACCGCACAAACGTAGAATTTCAATCAACGTTGTAATCTTAACTTACCATCTACCTGTGATTCCTTAAGCTATTGTTAAAACATTAAATTTAAGCTCATTAAATTTGAGCGCAAGACGCTAGTTTTCCTCTACTTAGTTTTCAAGGAACATACTGAAGAAATCCTTGGATGAATATAATTATAAGAGGATGTTTATTGATTACAAATTTATTCAGTTGTTTTTAATTACTTGTTCGTAATAAGGAAATTCTGATGGAATTTTAATATTGGGCAAAATACAATAACACCCTTGAATTTGGCCCTATATATGTTTTATTTACCCATTGAACTTGTAAATGTAACACTTCTATACCCCCTCAATCAAAATGGAATTAAATGTATGAACAAGGTTGTTGTGATATAAAAATAGTGAAAATAATGATTGGTGATCGAAAATGTGTGAATTGATAATGAATTTTTGAGACAATGTGTAATAATTTTTTTGTCACAAAGTATTATCTGATGTGAAAATAATTTTTGATACGGTCATACCCTTCTTGTATTATCTGATAATGTACTTGGTTATATTCAGAAAATTGATGTGGTACATTTTTCGGTATAGGGGTCATGGACCAGTCCCTAGAAAGGAGACTAAGTGGAAATTTGAACTCGAAAATAGCTAAAAAAATATGGTTATAACTATTTTTACTATGGAGAAATGGCCAAAAATCCGATGGACTCTTTTTATATTAATATTAATTGAGCCCCCTACTCGAGATTCCTGACTTCGTCACTGGTCCCACCCCATTTTTATTTATGGCTCCGCCCTTGTAGGCAATTGCTCGTCTGTGCAGAGAGAGTCACAAAGGTGGGAAATCGGTAGCTTGGAAATGATAAACCACTCATAGAAGATTACAATATATAAGATTTGACCGATCATTAAATTAGAGGGAATAATATAAAACGAGCGTAAAGCACAGTATATCAGGATCCTAAATAAGGAATGTTTAGATGATAAAAATGATGCTCGGCATCCATAATGATCACCAATATGTTTCAAAAAAAAATGGTTTTATATAAAATACATATGTTTAACCTTGCCAAACTGTTTGTATCTTCTATTTCATTCTCCGCTTCATATGGTGTTGTTCAGTACACTAGATAAACAATACATGTTCAATTATAACATTAATTATCTTATATATACACATAGTATTCATCTAATATGGGTGGAATACGAGATGGAGTAAAATTGGAATAGAAGATCTCATCTCTTGCCAAAGGGTCGCATGCTGTTAGAGAATTTTCTAACCGCAAGTCTACGGTGTCAAGTTTTAATATAGTGATATGAGTAGGGTTGTCGTATCCACAGGGAATGCGTGTATAAGTACCAAGTATAAATTACCTATGCTATATTTGACAGATCAATAATAGGTGGATATCGCAATTTATAAATAAAAATAACTAGATATAACTAATCAAAATATAAACATCTAAATCTATGGGAGAATGAATTCTAGAGGTGTGATGAATCTAGTTTTCCCTTATATTATCAATATGGTATATCAATCACAAATTACCAATTTATAAGTCAAGATTTCTACAATAATCATTTCCTCTCTCGAGTGCCAAATGATTTTAGATCACAATTGGGAAATCAATATCTCTATAAAAATCACCAATTGAAATCTCAATAAAAACTATGAATCTTGGTTGATGACTTCAAAGGATTCACAAATCTCTCAATTCTATGAAATCCTAGGTTATGCTATTTCAAGGCCATGTATTCAACTACCTCTCTCAGTGTCAAATCAAATACACCAAACACTCTAAATTATTGATCAAGTAATTTAGAAGCAATAAATCCAAATAGCACAAATAGATTGAGAAATCTAGATTGACAAACCACAATATCAAAACATAAGTTCAAACATAGATTACATCATCCCTCTAGAATTATAGTTTAGCTCATGATGAAAATACAAATACCCATAATCAAATGAGAATGCATCTCAAATGATATACAAGAAACAACAAAGAAGGAATTAAAGAGATTAAAGAAGAATCTTATCTATTTCTAGATGATAAATGTCTTCAATCTTCTTCCCCAACTCTTTCCTTGTATCTTGGTGGTGTTGGTTTTCATCCCCAAGTGTCCTCCATACCCTAGTTTAAGCCTACCATGTATCTATTTATAGTACCCTCCTTTTAGATCCAAAAATCGGACATTTCTTGTTTTGTCCGCCCACGGGCGCTGCAACGCTCGAAAATGGGCGCTGCAGCGCCAAAACACAAACCCAGACTGCCCATTTTCGGTACCGGGCGCTGCGGCGCTCGTTTTGGGCGCTGTGGCGCCGCTGTTGCGCTGCAGCGCCTCTTCTTCGCGCTGTAGCGCCATCCAAACGTCCGAATTTGCTTTTTGTGTCTTCATAAGAGTTGTAGCCCTATCTCTTAGCTTTCCGTAGCCACTTGAATCAGCTCAATATCAATTTTGTGGAGAGAGTTATGGCCAAAATACTAAAACCTGCCAGTGCTGGAAATTCTAGACGCGTTTGGACATTTCTTGATATCAATCCCCTTCTTGTTTGATCATCCTTTCTTCTTTTGACATGAGACTCATTGCTATGACTCTAGACTCAATATAATTGGCCCACAATATGTCTTGGCCACTCAAATGACTCGAAACAATAGAAATTAATGATTAACCTATGAGATATAACAAAAATGACTCAAAATACTCAAAAACAACACAAAACTCAAGTCTAGGAAGCCCAAATCAATGGTATAAAACCAAGTGAACAAATACCCCCAAACTTAGAATATTGCTTGTCCTCAAGCAATTACAACTCTAAAATGAAAAATACAAGACACAACAATACAAACAAACTGCAAAACTTCACAACCAATATCATTTGTCTCATACTCATTTCACTATCAATCAAGCATGTGTTTTAACATTGTGATCAAAAGTATGGAATGTACATGCCAACTCCGTTTACATTATTCAAATAGATTCACACAATCAAGTGTTTTCAAAATGATCCACTTTTTGAATATAGAGATGAGATGCTTACCGGACTCCATAGGCTTGTCTTTCACACTAATCTCCACTAATGTAGGCTAATGTAACACAAGGATCAATAGGACTTTTAAAGCTTGTATTGTGGGCTTAGGATAAGGTAGGAAAATATGGGATTAAGTGGCTCAAATCACCCAAACACACAATTAACACTTCGAATTATCAATAAGCAACTACCCTTCACTTTTTGACATCCCCAATGTTTATGAACCTTCAATCCCGATGATTTTTCTCAATTTTTTTTTTTACATATTTTTTTTTTTTCTAACCCCCAAACTTATTCTTTTGCGTACATGGGGTTCCATGTTTTCTTTTCTCGGGCAACTTCATTCAATTAAATACACACCCTTCTCATCATACCCTCCTCAACTTCCAATATTTTTTTCTATACTTTGTGTGTATGATTGATGGGTAATTAGGATATTAACCTTTAGGCTCTGGGTATTAGATTGGTTGCCAAAGAAACGGGTTTATAAGGCTCAAAAGGGAACACTATGGAAAATATAATACAAAGGTAGGCATTCTGGCTCGCTTGTTCAAAGATGGCCTAAATCACTTCCTTAATGTTACTTCACCTAGATTTCGCCTCGACTAGTGATTAGACAAGTTCTAGCATCCGTGGGATCATAAAGTAACCACTCAATTGCATAAATCATCCCCAAATAAATCAACAGAGTTAAGCACATAGATGGAATTAATGGAAAGTAGATTAAATCACGAAACACATGCTCTCTTGACCGCTCAACTCATATTCGACAAATTCACTTAGTCAAGCAATTTCACGCTTTACAAACGACCTGACTCGACTCAACTTAAAGCAAATATGCAAGAAACAAATAAAAAAAAAACACGAAGAAAGTTGGATCACAAACTCGAAAAAGGTATTACCACTCCCCAAACTTAATATAACCATTGTCCTCAATGGAAGAGGTGCAACTCCTCGTCGGAATCGTGGGGTGAAAGAGAAGCAACAGGGCCAATTGGTAGCACTCTGTAGGGCCGATGGCTTTTTCTTTGCCTTTTTATGATTTAGGAGGCACAATACCAACCTGTCAAACAAAACCAAACACGTGGAAACAAGCAATGGGATAAAGTACCACAATATCATACGAAGACCATGGGAGAGACATTAATGTCATATAATTGTAATCAATATGTGAACTCCCAACAATAAACCAAGAAGGGTATGCAAAAAGTGTTAAATTTCTCATTGAGGCATTTTATCAAATACATGGTGGGCATAGATAGAAAATAAGGATGTGGAGGTAATTTATATAACCAATTATACCCGAAATTCAATACCAATCCAAATTCTATCACAATAATCACCTTTTGCTCATAATTTCACAAGAATCGCGTAATGAGCATGCAAGAGGGATAGGGGTGAGATGTCATAACTACTAATAATAAAACACAAACATTCTAACTAATCTAACTATGAAAGCAAGTAAAATGAGTTTGGGTTGCCTCCCAAGAAGCGCTAAATTTAAAGTCTTTAGCCAGACTTTTGTTTTACTCAACCGGGATCCAAAAACAAGTGTCGATCATGCCACGCCTTTGTATTTTCCAATAGTATATGCGATCCTTCAATGTATGTAAGACGTGGATGATTAAGGATCGCAATGTTGATGGTATTTTGGAAATCAAAAAATGTGTTCCTAATGATGAAAAATGGTTTATCAATCATAGTAAAGATATTTCTATCTTTACTCACATTAAATATCATGAAATCTGTAGAACATGTGAATTGATCACTATTTTCAAACATTGTTCCTTCAAGTGTATGCTTCTTAAAGTTTGATACATTTGTATTGAAGCTTACATCTATAGTGCACATATTTTTGTCAATATGAGGATTTTCAATTGAGTGAGAGATAGAGATATTCCCTGAGTTAATTTGATGTGTCTCCTCCTCTTGTAAGATCGGATTGCACTCTTCAAAAGTCTCCTCCAAATTTTGAAGGACGTCCCACCTTTTTCATAATGGGCAATTCATGTTCATGATTTTCTATTTCACCAGGTCCCAATAATGATGACGACTCTTCATTATTAAGTTGGTCAATCATTTGTTGGAGTAACTTTGACATAGTTTGACATGTAATCTCAATTTGTTGAATGTTTGCCTCGGTTTGTAGTAATCTATCATCACTTTCTCGATTTCTTATCTTACACTCTTCGATAAACTCAGCAAGATTCTCTTCCAACTCAGACCGACGTTTTATCTCATCTTGTCGTCTTATTGCCTCACAATCATCTAGAAATTGATAAAGTATTTCTTCCAAGCTAGACAATTGTTCTTGTGGCTGATGAAAGGTTTCATGATTTGCCATATTTTGGGTCCATATATTTTCTTGAGGTGGATAATAAGGAACAAAATGGTTCACACTTTGACTTCCAAAAATCACAGTAGCATCATCGGTTGGCCACGTATATGCATACATTATAATTCCATCCAACGATGTGCCTAAAAAAATTACACAAAATTAAAACAAGAAAAGAAAAAAAAAACAAAAAAAAATAGTCAAATTACAACTAGGCAATCAACCTTTATATCATACAAAACACATTCCCCGGCAACGGCGCCAAAAACTTGTTAGAGAATTTTCTAACCGCAAGTCTACGGTGTCAAGTTTTAATATAGTGATATGAGTAGGGTTGTCGTATCCACAGGGAATGCGTGTATAAGTACCAAGTATAAATTACCTATGCTATATTTGACAGATCAATAATAGGTGGATATCGCAATTTATGAATAAAAATAACTAGATATAACTAATCAAAATATAAACATCTAAATCTATGGGAGAATGAATTCTAGAGGTGTGATGAATCTAGTTTTCCCTTATATTATCAATATGGTATATCAATCACAAATTACCAATTTATAAGTCAAAATTTCTACAATAATCATTTCCTCTCTCGAGTGCCAAATGATTTTAGATCACAATTGGGAAATCAATATCTCTATAAAAATCACCAATTAAAATCTCAATAAAAACTATGAATCTTGGTTGATGACTTCAAAAGATTCACAAATCTCTCAATTCTATGAAATCCTAGGTTATGCTATTTCAAGGCCATGTATTCAACTACCTCTCTCAAGTGTCAAATCAAATACACCAAACACTCTAAATTATTGATCAAGTAATTTAAAAGCAATAAATCCAAATAGCACAAATAGATTGAGAAATCTAGATTGACAAACCACAATATCAAAACATAAGTTCAAACATAGATTACATCATCCCTCTAGAATTATAGTTTAGCTCATGATGAAAATACAAATACCCATAATCAAATGAGAATGCATCTCAAATGATATACAAGAAACAACAAAGAAGGAATTAAAGAGATTAAAGAAGAATCTTATCTATTTCTAGATGATAAATGTCTTCAATCTTCTTCTCCAACTCTTTCCTTGTATCTTGGTGGTGTTGGTTTTCATCCCCAAGTGTCCTCCATGCCCTAGTTCAAGCCTACCATGTATCTATTTATAGTACCCTCCTTTTAGATCCAAAAATCGGACATTTCTTGTTTTGTCCGCCCACGGGCGCTGCAGCGCTCGAAAATGGGCGCTGCAGCGCCAAAACACAAACCCAGACTGCCCATTTTCGGTACCGGGCCGCTCGTTTTGGGCACTGCGGCGCCGCTGTTGCGCTGCAGCGCCTCTTCTTCGCGCTGTAGCGCCATCCAAACGTCCGAATTTGCTTTTTGTGTCTTCATAAGAGTTGTAGCCCTATCTCTTAGCTTTCCGTAGCCACTTGAATCAGCTCAATATCAATTTTGTGGAGAGAGTTATGGCCAAAATACTAAAACCTGCCAGTGCTGGAAATTCTAGACGCGTTTGGACATTTCTTGATATCAATCCCCTTCTTGTTTGATCATCCTTTCTTCTTTTGACATGAGACTCATTGCTATGACTCTAGACTCAATATAATTGGCCCACAATATGTCTTGGCCACTCAAATGACTCGAAACAATAGAAATTAATGTTTAACCTATGAGATATAACAAAAATGACTCAAAATACTCAAAAACAACACAAAACTCAAGTCTAGAAAGCCCAAATCAATAGTATAAAACCAAGTGAACACATGCACATGGGTATCCAAACATTGATTCTGTTTGGGGACTAATTTGGTTGAGTCGGATATTTTCTTGTTTTTTTAATATTACTAATTTTTCTATTACGCTTTTATTGAGTTGTATATTTTTACTAAGTTTACTTTTATTTTTATACGATACATCTTAACATAGTTAAGAAAATATATATATATATATATATATATATAAATCAAGAACTCGGGAAATCAAGTTCCAGTTTACTTGGTTGCACACTACAACATAAATGTTATTAGTTAACACTCAAAAAATGTTATCTAATGGTCATAAAATGTTACTATAGACAATAGGTAGCACTTTTATGGCGCTGCACTTGCCCGTGCTACCTATATTCTAAGGTATCACTTTTATTACCTTTTAGTAACACTTTTTCTAAGTGTTACATTAAGTTTTCTATTGGTAACACTTTGAAGTAATATTTCTAAAGTGTTACATATGAATCTTATGTAATACTTTTTATGGCGCTGCACTTGCCCGTGCTACCTATATTCTAAGGTATCACTTTTATTACCTTTTAGTAACATTTTTTCTAAGTGTTACATTAAGTTTTCTATTGGTAACACTTTGAAGTAATATTTCTAAAATGTTACATATGAATCTTATGTAACACTTTTTTGTAATACTTTTTATATTTGTAACACTTTAAAAAAATACTTCTAAAGTGTTAATATGAATCTTATGTAATACTTTTTTTGTAGCACTTCGTAGAAATACTATTTTTCACCACCAAGTAAATTCGAACCCACGACCTGTTATGTATGGAAGTGGCAATTTGCCACTAAGCTAAGTTGATTCTTATTACAACTTTTGTTTTGTTTTATATATACACTTACACACAAACACATATATATAATATATTTTATATAATAAAGATTATATTTTATAATATATGTATTAAATTACATTATACACTGTATATATCAAATTTTATATTGTATAGTATATAGTTTGAAAATTATATTATATTATATATTAAAGGACACAACAAATTAAAAATATCAAAAATATATAAAAATAAATTTACCGATTGATAAATATTCAATCGATAAAAATAAAAAATATATAAAAATATAAAATTATTTTTCCGACAGATAAAAAATTTCTAACAGTAAAAAAAATAAATAATAAAGAAAATAACAAAAAAATAATTTACCGACGGAAAAAAATTCCTAAGTGATTACCGACAACATCAATTTTCATTGGTAATTTCTTTTAAAAAAGTAAAAAGAAAAAAGGTTTACCGATGAAATTGGTCTCCTTTAGTAAAATTAAAAAAATAAAAAAATAATAATAAAATATATACATGCGCATTTTCCGTCGGTATTAAGACAAAATTAATTGTCTTCGTAAAAAATAAAAAAATAAAAGCAAAACTAAAATACTTTGTAAAAAGAAAACAAAAATTCAGTTAAAAAAACAGAGTACATGATGTCTACAAGTTTTAGGTTTGGTGACATCAATTAATTAAATAAATCTTTGACATGATTTAATGATAGTTATATAATTTTGTATTACAAAAATATAGCTTAAAAAGTGTTACAATCAATAAAATATAGTGTTGCCAAGAGTGTTTCTTAAATAAAGTGATACCTATTTATTTCTGAAAAAAATAACAAAAACAAAGTGATACTTAAAAAGTGTTACTTATATAAAAGTGTTACATATTGATAAAAATATTACCTATTTGCGTTACAAAAGAAATAACAAAAAAAGTGATACTTAAAAAGTGTTATTTTTATAAAAGTGTTACATATAAGTGTTACATATTGATAAAGTCTTTCACAAAAAAAAGTGTTACATATGTATCTTATGTAAAAGTCTTCAAAATATTGTATTCCTAACGCATTTTATGTTGTAGTGTTGAATGAAAAATAAAATGTGCATGTGCATGGTGTCCTATTTGCCATTATCCTAACCAAACTTTTGACAACTTTATCTAGAAACTTTCGTGCTCGAGTTGCCGCACAAATAAACCAGAAAAAAACCTGTATTTTATATTTATTTATTTATTTATTAGTGGCCAACAAATTTTTGCGATATGATTTTTGGGATATGCCGGAGAAATGAGTGGCATATGCGGGGAAAATTCTTGCATCAAATTTTAAAATTCCATTTTCCAATTCAAAAGTGAAAAAAAATGGGGTCAAGGGTATCAATTCTATATGTACCACCCAATACCCTGTTCCTCATGAAACACCTATGGAATCTCCTTTCAAAATTCAAACATTTTCTTTTTATTTTGTGTTTCTTAATTTGTTGCTTTATTAATTTAATGTGCTGCTGCCACGTTTCGTTCGAGCACGTAAGCTCTGTCTTTTTCAGAATTGATCATTAATTTTTGTTTCATTTTGGCTGATTTCAACTTCAAGATTTGAATTAGTGAACTTTTAGCGCATTAAAAAAGTAGCGTCATAATTTGCAAATATTACTATAGATAGTGAAAAATAGCAATCTTAAATATGGAAATTTTCATGAGTTATTGTGTGATCGTATATAAATTGTTGGTAGGTAGGTATCGTCCAAATGGGATCTTCTATTCTAAAATGATATTTCGTCTCATTATCTACCTGACGTGTATAAAAGTTCCTATATTAAAAAACCCACAAGTTAGGCTTGATCTGTGCTTCAAAATTAATATATATAGTAACACGTGACAATCATCTGTGCGGTAGAATATGAGATGAAATATCATTTTGGAACAGAAAATCCCCTCCGGGTGTCGCCAACACGGCACACACCTGACTATTCTTAACCCAACTATTTTTTCCTCTTAGCCAAAACATATATTTTTTTTCAATATTACTATATATGTTTCTAACAATAGCAGAAAGCCAACTAATTTAGAAAAAAAAAATTGAGGATCCGGAAATATATTCTTGAGAATGTGCTGTGGTATTATAATTTGTGATTTTAATTTCTTTCCTATGGTTATATAGATTCAACAACTTGTGGGAAAAGAAGAAGTGAAACACAGGCTGTAGATGCTTAGCTTTGAAGCCCTTTTAACATATTTGCCTTCTTCAATCAATTGCGCCCCTTTGAATAATAAAGGGTCAATTCTCCAAAATTTTTCATTACCTTTGAAAATTAAATTTATGAGAAAATTAGACTTATTTTTTAAAGAAATAAGGTGAAATCTTTTTTTGTACATGCATATACAGCCTCCCTATTTAAATTAATATCATAATATGATCTCTGTTGTAAAAATCTCCGCCAAGCACCGATTAATCCCGGTCTAGGCGCTAGACTGTCCTTGCGCTAGGCCACAGTCTGCCGCCCTAGCGCTTTTTACAGCATTAAATATGATTGACATGATTTTTGTATAATTAGTAAAGAAGTTATCATAAAATTTTGTGACATATAAAAGGGGTTTTAGGGATAAATTAAAAAACTATCTAGTTAAGTAAATTGTGGACTGGTAGCCAAACCTTTTTCATTCATTATTTTCCATAAAATTATAGCATAAAGAATGATTGCAGAATATACTATTTGTACGAAAAAATGAATTAAAGTACATATTTCCCAGGCACCCTATATATATACACATTTGGAGCCTCAATGTTACTCATCAGGATTCAGAAACAGGCAAATCATATGTGTATATACGAGCATTACTGGGCAATTACTCTTCTGGCAGAAGCTAAATTAATTACTGCAAGCAATAATTAATATATTTGCAGCAGAATAATTAAGCCACTGCCAAAGGAGATTTGCCCGGCAATGCAATTATGCAAATATACAAAATTATACTTAAACTTTTTAATTTTTTTAATTTCATGCTTTGATTTTATTTGTTTTCAAACTCCCAAGATGATGCTTCTTCATGGCCATCCATTATAGCATGGGACTATGGGAGGTAATAGTTTAATTTCTTTTGACACCCACTCTATTTTGGGGCTTATGGAAGTCTTTGGGATTTTTGTTTTTTATTTTTTTTCATGGGAACTTTTGTGTTTGATTCATTTATGTTATAAGTGGTTTTATTTTTATAATTATATAACCATTCCTTTTTTTTTTTTTTGGTATTTTAGCTTCCAGTATTACACGGGATTTTTCCAAAGATAAAATTTTGGTTTCACAAATTTAAAAGATAGTGTAGATAGAATATACTTGATTTTTGAATTATTTGATATCTTTTAAATTAAAAAATATATATCATAAACTAATAGAGTATTTCTAAATAAAAATATGTTGGGATAGATTTGATTAACATC
The DNA here is from genome assembly GCA_016081115.2 of Rehmannia glutinosa. Classification (NCBI taxonomy): domain Eukaryota; kingdom Viridiplantae; phylum Streptophyta; class Magnoliopsida; order Lamiales; family Orobanchaceae; genus Rehmannia; species Rehmannia glutinosa. The sequence continues at coordinate 237,015 of JABTTQ020002412.1, read as the reverse complement.
AACTTTTCCAAACTAATTCTGAGCAAATCCTTTAATTTTTGGATTATATTTTATCTTTTAGAATCTTGATGCAATTTGTTATCTTTTAATTTTGCAGATAGGATTGACACATAGATAAATGTGAAGCCACCATGTCAAATCGGGAGGATGAAAAGTTGACAAATGTCCAAAATTAATGAGGGTGATTACGTGTCAAAAAAATTCTTTTATTATATAGGGTAGATGCGTATTTAATAGTACTTTAAAATGATGAGTAACTCATGATTGTTATTGAAATGCTTATTTTAAGAATAATAATATATTAATTAGATGAAATTAGTAATCTATATAAATCTGTTAATAATTGAAAATATATGTTTGGAAAGTTTTCTTCATAAAAATATTGAGTTGGTTTTTCTTTTAGAATCTTAAAACCTACAACATTTAATATTGGATTGATCTAAATTTTGAGAGAGGGCAGCTGATGGGTGTAAAGCCCACAAACTGAAGCAAGCCCAATTATAAGCCTAACAAAATCTCATGCCAAATGGAACAGTTTTTGTTGAGTGTTTTATTGCATTTAAGAAAAAAAAAAAAATTGGGGCGTGGGGGTGGGGGGGGTGGAGGAGGACAAAGTATTCCACTTAAGAATTGAAAATATCATTTTTCTTAAAATGACGATGTGATATTATTATTTCTCAATAATTATTTTAAATTTTAAATAAATAATTTTTTTGAATTTTCATTGAAGATTTTGTACTTAGACTTTTTCATGATAATAGTCTATCTAGAGTAATAGTCATTGGTAACATACATGTATTGGGAGCTTGAAAAATGAGAAATTGAAAATGAGTAGAAAAAATATCACTAGATTTAGAGATGGAAGTGGAGCAGGAATTCGCCGAACGGGATGGGAATTTCCCAAAAATTTTCCCTGTTGGGATGGAGACGGGGATTCTTTTTCCCCTTTGACGGGGACGGGGATCATACTCCCCGTGGCGAACCGAATATTAAATATATAATATAATATCTTAAATATATAAAATATATTATAATTATACCCACATTAAATATAATAAAATGACAAAATCTAATTTATTTTATTAATGAGTGTTTTATTAATTTTTTATATAATTTAATTTTTTTTTAAAAATATTTGAAAATGATTACTTTTTAAAAAAAATATTAACTTTTTGCAGGAAAAAAATATTAAAATGGGGGTAGGGAATCCCCGCAGAGACGGGAATGGGGAATTTTTTCCTTGTTTATTTCACGGGAACATGAATGGGATTGCTCCCCCGCCCCCGCCCTGCTCTGCCCCACCCCGCCCGATTGTCATCCCTAAGTGGGTTTGAAACCACACAAGCCCTTTTAGTTTCTTGTTGATATCGATATATAGATCATTTTTTTAGAGCAAGTCTCTTGTGAGACGGTCTCACGGATCTAAATTCGTGAGACAGACCTCCTAATGGTTCCATCTTGAGAACATGAAACATAAAAATAAATTTAAAAATAATAATGAACCATGAAGAAACAAAAATAAACCCTAAAAACATGAACCATGAAGAATAAACCCGAAAAACAAAAATAAACCCAAAAAATAAAAAATAAACCCTAAAAAAACTAAAAATCCTAAATACCCAAATCAATTAAAAATAAATCCAAGAAATAAAATAAACCCTAAAAAATAAATATAAACCCTAAGAAAATAAAATAAAAAAAAAAATCTTTAAAACTTTGTGTAAGATTTCGTCTCACTGGATCTACATCCCAGTGAGGCCTCTCAGTTTTTGTCTTTTTTATAATGTTTTAGCTTTTTTGTACTTTACAGTACATAGATGATGACAGCGTTGAACGACCCTAGAAACGTTGCACGTGTCACTAGACTTTGGATTGCGATAAATCGCATTCTGCCCTTCATTTAAAAATAGTTTTATATTATGGTCAACGAATCAAGTGCGACTTCAACAGGTTGCAAGATGGGCGTCTCGATCCGTATATTCTCGTGAACTATAGTGCCCATCATTTTACATTTTTACCCTTCAAAGGCGCCTGGAATTTTTCCTGTGAAACTTGTGAACGCATACCTTAACGTATTTTACTTCTATCCCCTCTACGTAGACTTGGTCTTGATGGATGAATATATTTTTTTTTTCGAACGATAGAATTATATTAAAATAATTCAAAAACTAAAATTACAACTACAATCGTAGCCAACGGGCTAAGAGCCGACAAGACTAACTAAGAGCCAAGTTTTAATTGGTAAAACCAATTGATTCACATGTACTAAAAAAACTACCCACCCCAAAACTACTCACTCCACGGGAGACTTCAAAGACTCCTTAAAGGAGACTGTAATACACCAAAAAAACTAAATCGGGCACGAGCAACCACTACATACTGCAGAACAGAAAAAACTGATCCGCCTACGAGTTTCGCAAATCAACCGAGAAAAGAAAACACAAACAAAATAAGAAAACAATAAAAATACTAACAAACTAGAGAAAAAAGCAAAAAATTGTCTCTCCCTCTCCCAAATCAATTGCCGCAGCCCATCGTCTTCTCCACTCCAAGACACCTCCGTGAAGCTCCGACCCGCTTTCGCCCTGGACCAAAAATTCCGGCCACCTTCAAACGCCCAAGGGACCGCCATTTGGTATCCCTCCAATAGAAACCATGGAGGGGAGGGGAGGGGGAAGGAGGGAGGGGAGGGGGGGGAGAGGGGGAAGGGGCGGCTGCAAAGGGAGAGGAGGGAAAACTTAGGTTTTTTTTTTTTTTTTTTTTTTTTTGGGGGGAGTTAGAGAGAAGGGGAGAGAAGAGAGTTAGAGAGAGAAAGGGGGCTCAAGGGTTTCTAACTTTTGATGGATGAATATATTATTTTTGTCAAAATGTATTCACCACAGCGTATTATTATATTATTGTACCACCAAATCATGATGTTGTAATTAAAATTAATTATTGTTGATGGGTTTCATACTAGAATCAATGTACTTTTACAATATATCAATTACTTTTATTTATGGAATAAAGTTTGCAATAACAACATCAACATTGTTTTTATCAAAAAAATTAATCCACATCTATCTCATTTTTTTCCTTCTTTTTTCTTGTAATTAGCTTAAAAGGTTCTAAATGCTTCACTTCAAGCTTTTACATATAATGAAATAGCTAATGTGTATTTTCCTATATTATACTTTAAAAAATGTGAATTCGACTATTATTGTTAATTATTAAATATTAGTTAATTCATTTTGCACTTACTTCCTATTGATAAAAACCTTAAAGATGTACTATATTCACCATTTTACATACATATATGTGACATAATAAGAATAACATTTGGTTGCATCCATTGACATAAATCCGAGGTCAAATATTTTTCCACCATAACCATCACGAGCTTTGATATGAGAAAACTCGAATCACACTCTACAATTAAAAATGTCACTAACATGACTTGATAGGACAATATTCACATCTTTTTCTACAGGTACTTGGTACTGCCCCGAAAACCCGACCCGACTCGCAGACCGTCAATCGTCCTGACATCTGTATTCTAACTCTTTCAGATCATGACACTTGTCTCATTGAGAGGAAGTCACGACCATAAATAGTCTCGTTTGGCTCACTACATGTTAATAGTTATTTCTAGCGCAATTTTGTAATTTGACTTAATGACCTAAAGACCTCGATCGACCCGACTTAAGTATTGAAGGATCTTAGTCGGGGACGACCTAGCTAACCTGATGTGTGTTTGTCTTGCATGTCTTCCCGAACTCAATTAGTTACCTCAGTTACAAACCACCTAGCTCCAACTAAAGAGATCGCATGACCTGATCTTGAAGATCTTACGCATCGAGATCTTGAAGTAACACTGGTTTTCAAATCAAGTTTGTAGATCAAGTAATATCTACTTAAAGGTATTGATCAGGGTTTGAACCATAAATCTTCTAGTTTCTTTAAGATTTATCCCATCCCCCTATCACTTCTGCGACTAATTAAAAAAAAATCCACCACAATCATTGATTTATTTCAAACTACTATTTCAATATCTTCTCGTCCTATTAGAAGCAAACAAGAAAAAGAAAAAAGAAAGTTCCACTAAATGATAGATTCCAAGGAAATCGAAATCTCCAAGAAACTCATGGCATTTTATTAGCCTCTTAAACGCAGACATCGGATTGGTCAATACACAAACATGGCATATTCCTTGTAATAAAATTATTCAGGAGCAAAACGTGTTTACCATTTTAACAATTTGAATACCTTTTCGCAATACACATTAAAAAAATTAAAGGGCATTTTCGTCCACGCATTCTTAATACGAGCTATAAATATCTGCCCAGTCCCTAATTTCCTCAATTCCCAGAATAAACCTAATTAGTTTCCAAACGTTCTTCTTTTTTCAGCCGCCATTTATGGAACCGGAGGATGTGCTAAACCTCTTCGATTCGAAATGGTTCCACCTCAAAATCTTCGAAAAACAATCAAAAACCCCAATTTCTGAACCAAACCCTAATCCCCAAATCGAAGAAAACCCGTCGAAAATAAACGTTTCTCGCCAATTAACGATCCATACGAGATCGAAAAGCGACGATCAGCTCCTAACAAGTTTTAATTCTTCCCCAAATCCACTCCTTCAAAAACCCCATCTCCAAACGATATTTTCAGAGAGAGAAATCTCGCTGGAAAATCCGAAATTCGACAAACCCAGTAAAGATTTGAATAAAAAGAAGAAGAGATTTAGCAAAAGCTTATCAGAGCTGGAGTTTGAAGAAATGAAGGGTTTTATGGATCTTGGGTTTGTGTTTTCTGAAGAAGATAAGGATTCGAATCTGGTGGAAATTATTCCGGGCCTGCAAAAATTGGGCCGAGAGCAGAATGTTAAAGAATTATCTGGGCCGAGAGCGAGGCCTTATCTTTCAGAAGCATGGGAAAGCCCATTAATGAAATGGAGATTTCCTGCGGTGAGCAATGAGATTGATATGAAAGATAGTCTGAAATGGTGGGCTCACTCTGTTGCTTCTGCTGTTAGATGAATCAAACAAAGATATATATTGTTTGCTATGTTTTTTTTTTTTTAAATTAAAATTCTTGTATTTTGCTTTTTTTTTTTTGTAAATAGCACTAGGCTAATTTGTACATTTTGTAGATTCAGTTGTTTGGTTAGGTGATAAGATGTGGTTATGTTTCTTGACTGATTCTTTCATTCTTTGTAGAAATTTTATGTCATTCTTTGTGGGCTTGCAGTTGTTAATTGTGATTTCTTGCAAAGTATACTTTAAAATAATTTAAAAATTCATTTTAAAAAAAGAAGGAATTAAAAAATCTATTGTGTCCATTTTGTTTATAGGATTATGAGTTTCTGACCTGCCTAAAGTAAATAAATCAAGAGAAGTTTAGCATTTCAATGGTAATATAAATATAAATAAGTACACACCATATAAGAAATCCTATTTCATCTAGTTTTTAATCCAACAAATCCGACTTAAAAGGTTTCAGATAACAATAATAAGAAGGATCAACTTTTTGGCTAAATTATCGATATTGTATCATTTTAGAAAAATTCTAAATTGGGTTCTTCCAATATATTTTCTTTTTATTAATAAAAAATTAAAGGATGGCAATCAATACGATGGAGCAATTTTTTTTTTTTTTTTTTTTTTTTTTTGAGTAGGATTCAACTTTATTATGTAAAATAGAATGTTATACATGGTTGGTTTTTAGGATTACTCCATATATATGATTTCCGCTCAAAAACATTTAATTGATTTTCCTGCATATATTATATTATTGCATTTCACATAATTATTCACACATTAAAGGCGTGAATAAGATAATTGGACATTGACTGCATGTGTAATTTAATTTATGTTAAAGAAAACCTTAATAAATAATTTAATAATGTAATAATTTAATTTAATTTTTTTTCCAAACGATAGAACTTTTATTGATTACTCAAATTCAAGATTACAACTGTAGCCAACTGGCACTAGAGCCTCCATACACTAACAATCGTCAAAGAGGGAATGCAAAAGCACTCAAATAAACTCAAACACTCCCACCCGAGGAGACTAAGCTACTCCGACCCTACAGCTGAGACTACCCAAACTGATAGAAACAACACAAACACCAGGCACGAACAATCATCATGCACTGCAAGCTAGATAAACTAACCCACCTACGAGCCTTCGCCCCTTATCCGACAACAAACAATAAACAAAGAAACATAGAGAAAACGACATAACCAAACATCTAAAAATCCCAACTAACTACAAAAAAGAAAAAGAAAAAAGACCAACAAAACAAAGAAATGAACTAGTAAAAAAAGAAAACAGAAACAAACATGACAAGAACATACTCTCCCTATTGTGTCCATTTTGTCCATTTTGTTTTCAACTTAGGGGAGAAAAACGATGAGGAGAGAATCTTAGTGAGAGAATTTTTGGTTTCCCATTGTTCCGAACGTATGCTTTTATGTTGGTAATCAATTGGATGAATAAATACCATGGTTTTTTAGTTTTGAACAAAAAAGCCCAAACTCTTCCAAACTATTATGCAATTCAGGTTAAATTTTTAGGGCTCGTTTGGTTGGGGTTAATGGGAGGGATATCACACCTATATTTAATATTTCATACACATTATGTTGTTTGGTTCAAAGTTGTAAAGCTCGTGAAATGGGGAGAGCGCGGTCCACTATCAACCCAAATTGGGTATACCATATCCCACCAGAGGGATGTGATACATTTTCACTCTTTTTCTGCCACATATCCAATAGCCTAATCCATCAAACAAACACAATAATATGGCTTAATATATCCAACTAATAAGGTGGGAAAAGAACTTGAGAATTAATCATACACATAACCATCATGCAACCAAACGAGCCCTAAGGAAAATGGGGAAATGAATTGGTGTTCTATGTCTCATGAGCTTCATATTGTCTGCCTCTACCATTCTTTGTCGATATTCTAATAATTTATTTGAGGACCAAAACACCAATGCTCCTTTGAGAATTGGAGGAATGCATTACTTTTGAAACACTATAAATTTTTTTCTCAAAAAAATAATGCCAGATATGTATCAAATTTAATTTTTTAAGTTCTTTTCAATTGTATATAGTGAAGATTAAGTTTAACATAAAATATATAAATGCTTTTTATAAAGTGAGTGGTTCATGACTAGTCAAATGCATAATTCTCACGATGAAGTGAGAGACTTAAATTTAATTACAACTTTTACGAACCAAACCCTCTTCTCTTCCTATCATGCGCCGTGACTTTCATCTTCTTCACTTGGTCACTCATCGGCATCTAGCGGTCAAAGGCGACAGATGGTGGTCAAATGTCCCATTTTTAGAATTTCGCCTAGGATCTGTGAATCACAGGTCCGCCCATGCGGCTAACAACAAAACTTCTATCACTAAAGTACAAAATTGATCCTAATTTTGGAAATTTTAATATTACTTTAAGACTTAAGTGAAGCTTTTGGTATTTCCCCAAATTTTAAACTATAATATTAGCACGCCCAGTCTATTAAGTATTAAACACGTTTTCTTATTTAAGTTTTAAATAAGGCGATTGATGCTGTAGATTAACGCTAAACCCCCGTGTATATATATAAGGATCAAGAAGAAACTCAATTTGCCAGTCTATTAAGTATTTCCTTATCCATCAAATCGCTTCCCAAGGCGTATGCGGTAGTGAAGATTTGGTGGGAACTCATCTTGAATAAAGATCCGTGTGTTTCGATTCGGGAGAGATCGTTATTAGTAGATTGGGGGTCGAACATAATTGTCCTCTTTACCGCAGGAGAGATCTGGTTGTCAATGACACCCGCGTCGAACACTGGCCAGCGTGCGTCATCCCATGCGTTTACCTTGGCGGCAAGAATGAGGAAATGCGAATTTGTTGTCGCCGGCGTAGTCAAGCGTAAGCCTGGAATCTGAGTTATTAAAAAAAAAAAAAAAAAAGATCAAGAAGAAACGCAATTTGCCATAGTTTAGCCGTTGGATTCTGTAACACAACAGAGCGCCAGAAATCGCCGCCGCCGTTATGACGGAGCCGAGACGATTGAGAGGTCACAACGCCGCAGCCACTTGCTGTATTGCTTCACGCGTCCGCCCAGGCCTCGTCGCGACCGCCGCAGAGGTCCCCTTTCTTTCTCCAAACACACTCAATAGAGTCAATCTTCTGCGTGTAACAGCGATTTTCTTGAGCATGAATTAGAAGGGAGTTGTGCGAATTTTGATAATTTTAATTTCAGATATTTAAAGTGCACTTAACGTGGATTGATTGTCCTTGGATTAATTCTTTTAACGACTCTCAACAAAGCACTTTCTTTCTCCACTTACACAATAGTCACTTATATGCGTGTGACTACGATTTTTCTTGAGCATAATTAGGAGGGACTTGTAAGGATTTTGAAGATTTTAAGTTAAGATTCCTGGATTTGTTGTTCTTGGATTAATTGTAATTTCATTTAGCGACTCCCAAGAAAGTATTGTCTGCGTCTAGCATTCTTGAGCATGAATTAGAAGGGAGTTGTATTGAGTTTTGGATATTTTAAGTTTAAATTTTGAAATACAATTAACATTCTTGGATTAATTCTTTTATCAACTCTCTGGAATTCACGTTCTTGCTTCTTGATTTACTTTTTGATGTGAAATAGGATGGCTTCGTGTGCTGGTATGATTTGCGCTGCAAAGATATGTTGTTTACTATGGATGTGAGGGATGGGAACCCTGTTTCATCTTTATGTTTTAAGCCAGGTTAGTTTTTCCCTTTCCTGTTTTGGTGTTATTCTTTTTTCTTGGTTGCTTTCTTTCTTTATTTCTACTTTTGGGTGGGTGGAGGGAACTTTCTTTTTGATGTGCATGCTTTCATGCTTTATCCCACTACAATTACACGAAACTGGGTACCAAAGCCCAGGTGGGGTGGGAGGAATGCATTGGGTAGTTTGATTGCCGAAGGATATTTTATCAGTTTATTAAATGGGGTTCTATTTGTTATTCAATCTGCCTTGGTTCTATTAGTTTTCTAATCTTTGTTTTCTGGCAAATATCTGACTAGATATGGGGATAACTTTATATGACTATCTGAACTAGAATCATGAATTCTTCACACTTGACTTGTATGTTTACTGGCTGTGTTCATTGCGTTGTGTGAGTATTACAGTCTCTTCATCATTCAATTGGTAAGAGTTATCCAGTTATGTAATATCATTATTTCCTGTTGCAGGGAATGAGGATATCATCTATGTCTCTGCAGGAAATCAAATCAAGTGCTTTGATTTACATATGGTATGCTATGCTTTTATGTTTATTTTATTGGTTTGGTATTTGATGATTTACCATTTGGCATCCAACTTATATTAAAATGTAATTTACATGTTCATGTTGAATAATGACCAGAAATAGGTACCTGAATTTGCTCTTTGGGGAAACTTAAAGTTGTTCAATTATTATATCTACTCTGGTCCTTGATATTTTCTCAGTTTGTCTTATTTTGTTCTTGAGGCGAGCCTGAATATTGTTTTCTTAAATCGTGTCACTTTTTTTACCATTCCATTCAAGTTGAATTGCTGATACTCAACAAGCCAAAGACCAGGTGAGCCAGGAATTTGTTTACATGATTGACTCTGTTCGGCCTTGGTGGAAAGTGTGGAAAAGACAAATTATTTCTAGTATTTTTGGTAATGATGATACTTTTATGTGGATGGTTGTCTTAGTTTGTGTTTGAAAATCATATATATATATATATACATACATACATAATATATTGTTTTTGTTTCGTTTTCTTTCTTTCTTTTTCTTTGGTTCCTTAATAAATTTGATAAAGCTAGAATGAAGCCTTTAGGGGATGGTTGAGCCTACATTTTTGTCCCCTTTTCAGAATTTAATGTAGGAAATTCCACTTGGATTCTGAAAGTTATGTTATTACAAAAATATTGATATATGTATTTTCATGACCCCTTAAGAGGTGCGCGTAGTCTATGGAGTCACATTTCCATGTTGCTCTCTGAGTTGCATTTATTTGGTCCTATTCGATGGAGTAGTGAACGATATTTGCTACCTATGGAGTTTGTGTTGACCTTAAAAATGAAATGTTGTCATGTTGATGATGATAAATTTCTTATGTGTATCTGGGCAATCTGTATGCTGAATATGCAAATAAAATGTGATTTCAACTATATCCTTTCATATGGTTCTTGAAGATGAATATGCTGTTTAATAGTCTTATTTTGGAAAATCTGAATTATATATATTTTGGATTCCAGAAGTTTTCACTTCATATAGATAAATGCCCAAATGCTTGGTCTTGCTTACCAATTTATTTCATTGACTTGCCAATTGCTAACTTCTGTTGTTCTTGTGGTGTATCTAAAATACAGTACTTCATACCCTTTGCACGCTAGAATCAACAATGTTTTTGTCAGAACTAAACTTGCAACTTCATTGAATATTTTATTCTGTTTTGGATTTGGTTGATTGGTTTTTAACCTATGTATGTATGTTGGCTCTATATTTTGAAGTGAAAGTCATATCTTCTTACTGTTACTACCTTCTCTCGCGTGAAGAAAGCCCATAATTTATTTCTCTCAAAATCCAGTCTCCATAGACTCTGTATTCAGTTGGTATCGCTCAACAATCCCTTCTTCCTTCTCTTTTCTGGTGGTTTATTTATTTATTTATTTTTGTCATGTTCTATCGTTATGGCATTCTGCTTCATTGCATTTTAAATATATTGCTGAAAGTTTTTACTTTTCTTTCCCTTTGCTTCTGAAAGCATTTTTTCGCTGCAGCTGATGCTAATAAATATGAAAACTATCAAAATCAAATTTTAATTACAATCAGTGTTGTGCTAACGCAGTCACATTCATTTTATCTCAGACAGCTTCTTGGAAGCAACTAGAAAGTTACAATTATAACAAGGATGAAATAAATCAGGTATGACATCTAGCATTTTCTTCTTAATATTTCTCCCTGTTATGAAATGTTTTTCTTGCTTTTGCAACTGATTAGAAAGCATATTTTTTTGAAAACAACTAGAGATTGGAAACCAATTCATATACTTATTTGGGAATGCTTTTAATTTATGCAGCTTCAGTGGTTTACTGGGTTTTGTTTTATTCTTACTATTAAGGGAAAACACGTTTTCTGTATCTTACATTGAATTATAGGCCATTTTTCCTATCACCACTCACTGACTTGGTCAAGTTAGCCAATTGCAAATGCAGGTTACTCAGTAGCTAATTCTTTCCACGGCTCATATATATTTTATGTTTCACTTATTTGATTTCCAAATGGCCTTTTTTGGTCCCTCTGTTCAAGATTGATTAATTTAATATATTGAAATCTTTAAAGGTACTATATAATATCCTAATTTTCATTTTCTTCTTGTGTCTATTAATCAATCACTTATGAGTGACACATATAAACTATGATAGTATGGGCCCATTCCACAAAGTTTCCTGCAGTTGGGTGAATCTATGTCATCATGCACAAAAATATGTAGAGTATTTAAATATAACCAAAACTGTGGTAATTTCTAGAACTTTATCGAATGGAGCTGACTCATTCCTCGGAAATTATATATACAAGCTTGTTCAATATGCTCCGAACATTCTTGTCTATATTACTTGTCCTTTGTTTTTCTGTCTACTCCCCTGAAGTTTTTCTTAAAAAAACCACAAAACTGATCCTGATTCAACAATCCAGCATTATGCCCTTTTTCCTCTGATTTTTAATTGGAATAACTTATATGTTTATGTCATTTATATCATGCAGATTGCTTGCCACCCAAAATCATCTTTTTTAGCTGCTGCAGATGATGCTGGAGATGTGAAGGTATACAAATTTGGTTGGATTTTGGTTTGTGTTAGCTGTGCTAATTTGGTCGGATTTAAATATAGGTTTCTATAAATTTAGTAAAAGTACTTGCTGATTAAGAAAGATGGCAAGGACCTGCATGGACTTTCTTTTGGCTATCAAAATGAACTTGTTAGGATAGGAAAAAAGCAGGGAATTGTAAATTAACCTGAACTTTGAACAGAGATGTATCAAAAAAAAAAAAAATTAGAATTTTCCTTTTGCTCTTTGAGAAATAAGGAATACTGATTGATTTCTTTCTAATCATCAATTTAAAAGTTTGCATTTTATGGAGAAACCAGTCAAAAGGAAAACAAATGATCATAGGAGCTGAACTATAAATCTTGTCATCTTTTCTCAAAAAAAGAAAAAAAATCTTGTCATCTAAACTAAACTATACTAACTGAAAAGGAGCCTGTCAGTGACAAGTAGAGTCTGCGGGAAAAAGTTACCTTATTTCCTTTTTCTATGTGATTGTATCTTTTTGGAGATTGCATCTTCTGTTTGCTATGTGAAGAACATATTAGTACCATGAGGTTAAATCCTGGATCTTTATGAACCACCAGGTAATTTAAATTGCAATTTTATGCGGTGTTAGCTCTTTTCAAGGGTTATAGCATAGTCTTATAGACGTCACTCACGCATGTCTACAATTGTAAAGATATATTCATGAGGATTATGGTAGAGGTGATGACAATTGTCTTTGTTGCAGGTCATTGATGTCCACCAAAAATGTCTATACAAAACATTAAGAGCTGGACACGAGAGTGTATCCTATCCTATCTTGAAAATCGGTTTGGCTTGGAGGATTTAGTTTATTTAGCCATTATGTTTTTATTTTTCTTTTCCTTTCAAGTGTTAGTTGCCAGTTCTCCTGATCACTTTATCTTCATGCTGACCCTGTTGACCTTAAATTCTACCAAGGTAATGCCTTATGTTGTTAATATTTTTTGGTATTGTTAAGGTATTCTTTTGCATTTCCGCCTGATCACTTATTTAATCTATCATGTGTGATTGCTGTTCACTATTTTCTTCAGATCTGCAGCAGTGTTCAATTCCTTCCTTGGAGATCATGGGAAGGTATTATAACAAAACAATTCTTTTGATTGTCCCCAAGTCTCAGTGTTCAGGCCATTTGATCAATCTGCATTAGTTTCATGTGTTGTTTAAAATTCAGAGTCAAACTATCTTGTTGTCTATCTGCCATGCGTTTAAGACGACAACGTTCTCTGTACTGCTGATGAGATAGGTCAACATTTGCTATCCATCGTTAACACGATATGTTGCGTGGGATATGTTTTGATTGTAAAAATGAATATTTCCTATTGTGTTTGAAGTTTATCTGTAATATCTGCTATATCTGTCTCTGATTAATATTTGTTTTTCACATCACGTTCTTGCAGTCATCACCGGGGGTCTTGATTCAAAACTTGTGATGTGGGACTTCTCCAAAGGACGTCCGAATAAAATTATGGATTTTGGTATCAGTGCCTTCTGCTGTTCTCTCATTCTGTGTTCTAAATATTTTCTTTTACTCTCTGATGTGATAATGAAAGCAACAACGAAATGGTAATGATATTTCCATTTCTGCAATGTGCTTAGGTGTAATTGGGCTCTAAATGGTATTGAAGTAAAGAAAGTAATCCCTTTGATTGTGAACTTGCTGGAGAATGAATCTTAAATGTAATTATGTACCAAAAATAAAGAAAAATGTTGCCTACAAAAAATTTATTTGTATAGGAGAGTGCATTTGAGCTTTCCGTGCTTGAGCTTTTGATTAGTCAACTTACGATTTCTAGACTCTAGTGCAATATGCCTTTAGAGTTTTTAGCTTAACAATATCGGTAAGAATTTGAGATCATAAACAGTGTAAATTCTTAATCATTTAAGAAAAAAATAAAAAATATTATCTAACTTCACATGGTTCCAGTAAACCAAAGTGGCCATTTTTATACTTATGTTTTTTGCCATCACCATGTGCATCTGTAAGTTTGAATGCTGTGGACCAATTTAAGATGGGGTGATAGGTATATTGGTTATTCTGCTAAATTGACCTTTTTTTACATGCATTGGCAATACTAACCGTTGTGAAGTAGCTACTAACTACCAATTTGGTCTTAACGTTTTTGTAATGTAAATGCGACAATGTCCAAAAATTGATCCTAAATCTGCTTTCGTTTTACGTGGATTAATAATTCTACTCTGATGTCCTTGTGGATTTTATTGTATCGTTTAATTAATATATTTCTGCACGTGGTTCTTATGAAGGTGAGAAAAATTATTTTTTGCATTCTCATCGGTGTCATATGAATACCTTATGCAGGCAGTGGAGGTGGTGATGCAGCACAGTGCTGTAACCCAGCTTTCGTCCACGCTCTCGTAGTTCCAGACCTTGATATTGTTGACAAAGTTGGCAAGATCTGTGTTGCGGCTAGGGGTGATGGTGTTGTCAATATAATTAATATTGATTCTGAACTTGCTGCTCTCAAATCCAAAATTTCTACGAAGCCCAAGCAAAATACTAAATCAATATCGAAAAGCCGTTCTCCGACATCTGATTCCCAGAGTGCAGTTCAAAACGATAAAAACCTGAACTTGGACTATTCGATGGGTGGACACGTTTCTGCTGTATCCTCTGTGTAAGCCAATCGGCTGCATTATTGTGCTTTGATTGTTGATATTTCTTGCATAGAGGGACTTTTATTAACTGTTGTAATAATTCTATCAGGACTTTTTCCATGTTTGGAGAGAAAGGGAAGTTTATCGTTTCTGGTGGGAATGATAAGTCAGTAAAGGTGTGGGATTGGTCGAAAGCTTATGATGCTGCTCGGACTAGCAATGGTGATGATCTTCTGTGTTGCAACATTAGTCTGAGAAAAAAGGTCAGTGACATTGTGTTGGTGTGGTATATATTTCATAGGGATAATTGCAAAAACTAGCATTAAGGTTTGACTTAATAACAGAAAACCCCAATTTTTTTTAATAAAATTGCAAATACCCGTTTAAGGTATTAGAAACACTCCGTTGAGGTTTTTAATTCTTTACAAATACTTCCCTATTGAAGTGCAATTTGTAAAATGAAAACAAATGGGTATATCTGTCATTTTGAAAGATAGCTGGGTTTATTTTGTAATTAGGGCAAACTTCAAGGGTAGTTTTTCTATTTAACCATATTTAATAACATCTCAGACCTTATCCCTTTTATTGTTAATATAGCATTGTTATGATTGGATTATTGTCAGGTCAATTGGCTCTGCACAACTCCCTCTGATTCGGAAAATCTAGTCGTCTGCGACACTTCCAATGTAGTAAAGGTCTATACTATTGGGTAAATTAATGTGGATCCATAGGGCTTATGCGTGTTGCTGCAGGACGGGCGAGCACTTCCCAGAGTGTCTTGGATGCATTCCCGGGACAATTACGTTTGATGCCGTTTCTTAACTTGGATTGTACTTCTAGAATTGGTAAAAGATAAATGTTCACATATGAACGAGAACTGTCTAATTTTGTAATTCTAATTCCACCGTGTGAGGTTTGCATTGTGTAGCGATTCGTCTTGTCTGTCATGACGGTGACGTGATGATAAGCGGCCGTAACTTTTTATACGTGAAAACTGAAAGATGCTGGATGATTGTTTGCACAAAGAACGTTTGCGATGGTTGCATATACATTTTCTTGGTGTCTCAAAACATTAGGTTAAAACAAATTATAATCTGGGCAGTGATAATGTAAAGCAGTCCCAAGGTCCCAGAAAACCCTTCTTGGTTTTTAAGGTGCATTTTTTCGTTTTACGAATAGTTCTCTGAGTTTCTTGGCTATTCAATTTGGCATAAAGTTTTCTATTCCAAGTTATGTATCATTTCATGTTCCATATATCATCCGTACATTTGGATACGCCAAGTGTAGTGATGACATTACTAATTTACACTTGACATGTATTTAAGATATTTGAAATACGAGATGAAACACACATTGAAATAGAGCATCCTGACTCATTTAATTTGCGCGGATTTTGGTACAGAATGGTTGGCAAAGGTTGTAAAAATTGGAAGGTAAGCCATCAAGCATATGTCTGTTGTCAGATTATTCATGATATTTATGGGGCTGAATATCAATATTGCATTGAGATGGTGTTCCACCCTTACTGTACAGTGGGTCGGGCCCACTTCCAACTGACTCGCCACCGCATATGGGTTGGGGGAAAAATTAAACTTCTCAAAAAAATTAACCCATTTGGCAAACCAGACCCAATCCGTATTCGTCCTTTCCAAAAAATGCACCATATTAAAGAAGCTATAACCGGCCCGATCCATCTCAACGATCAGATTTTTCTTTTGTTTTTATGTTTTCTTTGTGGAAGGGTATTATAGGTACACCTACATTTTAAGATTTTAACAGTTTTTTTTTTTTAAATAAATCTTTCTTATGATTATAAATTATTATTTTTTAGCTTTCAAAAAAATCGTAAGGGTGCAGTCTATGAAGCACTGGTACGGGCCGGTACACGGGTACGAGAATACGCTGTTTTTTGAAATTTAGGATACGAGTGCATATAATATGAAATGTGCTAACTCATATAGACACACATAAAAAATGTTGAGAATATCAGTGATAGAATAAATTTTATATTTTTCCATATATAGATTTATAAAAATTCATATGAATGTTGCTTTCTTTCTTTCAAATTAGTATGTGCATAGGTATAGAGTATCAAATAAAATATCATACCCGATAAGTATCCGATACCAGTATATCATCAATCATCCTCACAGAAGTGTCTGTTATCCGATACGAGTATGTCATCGGTCATCCTCACATAAGTGCCAATGTTCCGTAGGTTGCAGTGCAAATGTATAATTTTGTTGGCGTTGTGCTAGATATTTGCAAAAACAGGTTTTCCCCTTTTTTGTACTTTTCTTTAATACTAGTAAGGTGCACGTGCGTTGCACGTGAACCATATAATTTTATTAATTTAATTAAAAGTATATTATTAATAAATTTTAATTTTATTGTAGATATTTTTTATTTCATACAAAAATTATTCAAAAAACTTTTGTTTAATATTATCATCTATAACCTCGAATAAATTTCAATATTACAAACAAAACTTAAATATATATATATATATATATATATATTTGAAAAGCTTTGATAAAAATACTATTTTTATTTTCATAATGTTTTAGATTATAACATTAGATAATTTGGAAATTCTAAACTTACAAATTTATTGTAGATTAGTTATTCCTAAGTTAATGACTTATTAAGTTAGTTAGCAATTACGTTTATATAGTGGAGTATTTTTAATTCATTTGTCGCAAATATATTTTTAAATTAAAATGTACCATAATGATAATGCAAGCTTAAATTTGAATTGCAAGAAGAATATAAACATTATACTAAAAAAAACCAAAAAAAAAAAACATGGATGGTAACTTGAATTTTGGTATTTAAAGTTAAAAATTCTCTGCATTGCTTTTTGGGTGAAGATCTACCAAGTATCTTAAAATTGTTAAATTTTACCAACTAAATTCTCATTATTATTTTGGGTAATATATATTGCTACTATGTCATGATCCATATAGATATATTTCTATTAAATATTGTTGGAAATATTTTAAATATTTCTGGGTGAATGAGAAATTGTTGCCAAAAGGTGTGATTGTTCATTTGAAACTATTCGGATTGAAAAGGTTTATCCGAATAGTTGTGTTGTTTCATTTGAAACCAATGGACGTGTCTGTTCGGATTAATGGACATGTTCGTTCGAACAGTTGTGTTGTTTCACTTGTGACTTTTGGTACTCTATATATATCCCAAGAATCTGCAGATTATATATAGACAATTTGCATACATTCATTTTGCATACAAACACAAGCATATATTCTGTCAAAATATTCCCGTAAAAGAGAGAGTACAAAACATTCGAAGTTCTCTGTCTCTTGTTGTTTGGAGTGCTACTACAACAAGAGGAGACAATTGTATCTTGGGAGACGTTTGCTATTCAACCGTGGGCACCATAGCCGGGCAATTCGTCTTAAAGACATAGAGTCGAACTCTAGCCTCGGTCTAGCATTTCATTTTCACAATTTTTTGAATTTCATTTTCTAGAATTTCAAGTAAGTTTTCTGATTTAATTTCCCGAATATAATATCGCACGTGATAAATCCCCAACAAATATTTCAGCTATGGATTCATGTCTCTTGAACATATTACATATCCTAACATTGCAAATTTGATTAGTCGATTTTTTTCCCTTCTTCTATTAATTAGATAGTCATACCTTATACTGTATATTTACAATATATACTAAATATATATGTAGTTAATTATATTTGCACTTTTTCATCCACCAAGTTAATGAGTTCAGTACAAACAAACTTATGAAAGTAATTTAAAATTATAACTTTCTACTAAGATCTCAAAATTATCAATATATAAGTATGTGGTAACTCTTTTTATTGAAATTCATTTACATGAACATGTGCAACTATACCTTCAAATATTTTCTTATTAAATAATTAAATTTTCAAATCCTGTAGAAGCATATTGAAGAAGTAGTTGTTTGTACAAGAATTTCGAGCTTATAGTAGAAAAAGGCCCAACTTCAAAAATATCATACCAATATATGTATTTTCTGTCATGTAAAAGTATCCCTGTCCTTTAGCTATGTGCTATTTCCTTATAAACTTGAACTTTGGACATCAACTCTGATTTGTATTAAAGTTTCTCATGTTTCTCCTTTTGGCTTTTGTATTATATGAATCTGAAGTGCAAAAGATAAGCAGACAACATGGTGATTAGAATATTTTACAACCAAGCACAATAAACCCCAAAAAGAAAAGTCTAAAACTCGGAAGAGAATTTTGTTCAGAAAACTAACCTCTCTTGGTATTGGATATTCCTCGGACTCAAGCATTTGGAACACTTAGCTCATTATATGATTTTCAGCGTTAGGATCGACACACTTATGGCCGTTAATGTTTAAGGGCAATATAGACAGCCTTGTCTGGAGATTTGGCCAACCAATTTGTCCGAGTGTCTAGCTCCAACCATTACCTTAAGCCAGACAACCAGGTTTACTGCATTGGCAGGAATAATTGTGAACATCACATGACATTGCAGAAAATATAAGTGTGCATCAAATAGAACCTAAAGGCTGGAAATGACTGTTTCAAAACTTTTGCAGAATTAAATCAGACAATTTCAAATTAGAAATTTACAAATTAGTTAACATGAATACCTCATTGACAGGGAGACTATTGTCTACCAGATCTCTGCCAGTTATAGCTTCCAAAAGTACAACCCCAAAATAATAAACATCCCTCATCTCACTTAGGAACCCGCTGCTGGCATATTCTTGGCCAATTAGAAATTTACTTGCCTTAATGTCTTGCTGAATAACTTTGGGCTTAATAGCATTCTGCAGATACGCAAGACTGTAAGAAATAAGTTAGTATACAGTAAAGAATAACAAAAATGGCAATTCAAATTTGACAACACAGAGATATGGAAAATGAGAAAGTTAAAAGTTAAAGCCGTGCCCTTAAATAGAGAAAAATAGAAAAGTTAGGGCCTGTTTGTTTATGTTTCCATGGTCCATTTCCAATTTCTGGAGTTGGAAATAGAATTTTGAGAATTTATTGGTTTTCGTGTGGAAATTGGGATTGTGTTTGGATGAATGAATTGAAATGTGTTTTATGTAGGGTTGGAAATGAGATTGTGTTTGGTTTGAGTAGTTTTGAAATATTATTTTATGTATATAATAATTGAAAAGTTGGTAGTGGTGGGATCCACTTCAATATTTTAATTTGAATATATAATATTATATTTGTAAAATTATAGTTGGTGGGTCCCATTAGATAGTTATAATTTAAAAATAGTAATATTTTAAGTTGATAATGGTGGGTCCCACATATATAATTAGGTTAAAATATGAAAATAGTGATTGATAAGTAATGATGAGTGATGTAGGGTAGTGTATAGGTTTGAGAATAGAAATTATAGGTTTGAGATGTTGTTTTATTTGAAAAATAGAAAATGAAAATGATGATTTCCATTGGAAATTTTATGAACAAACATGATTCCACTTTTATGTATAGTTGGAAACTGGAAAGAGGCCATTGGAAACATAAACAAACAAGGCCTTAAAGCCCCTTGAAAAAAAATCAAGATTAATAAACAGATTAAGCAAAGCCCTTGGAAACAAAATCAAGATTAATAAACAGATTACGCAAAAAAAAAAATAAAGTGATAGCATGGAGACTAAGTTTATACAAGTAATAACATCGCATCTCCTACTTCTTCATAGATCGACTCTCTACCGTGGAGGAGAGAAATCCCTAATAAGTAATAACATCGCATCTCCTACTTCTCCATAGATCGGGTCTCACTCACCGGAAAATCTCAAAGTTCTAAATAGTAAGGATAGAAACGTACCATGATTGTATGCCGCTGCTATTCTGCTTTCAACCAGAAATCTATGTCTATGGGGAATTTGGAGACGCGTCTGTGGAAAAAATAGATAGAAATTGAGGAGAAAAAGCTTCGGGAATTAGGGAGACAAGTGTTTTGCCACAATACAATTTCAAGAACTAAACAAAATAAAACTACCAGGCGACATACTATGATTAATTTTAGACCGAAATCATATATAACGGCAAGAATAAAAGCACATAAATCTTCAAAGAATTTAAGACCTTAGTAGTAAAATAGTGCATCCCACGTAAGAATACAAAAGAGATGATAGGAAGAGATTAAGTCTTCTTCCATTCAGATTTCTCCTGTTATTGCTATTTTGCCTTTGAGTTGAATAGCTTCCTTCCAGACTCCTTCATTTGAAAAATAACTTTTGCCTCGACTCCACAACTTTTCAGATTTATTCATGCCTGTTGGTATTCTAACTAATGGAGTTTTGTTTTTAAACCTATTAAATTGTATGTTACATTATTGCAACTGAAATTAATTGAAGTCTTCATTTGAAAAATAACTTTTGCCTTGACTCCACAACTTTTCAGATTTATTCATGCCTGTTGGTATTCTAACTAATGGAGTTTTGTTTTTAAACCTATTAAATTGTATGTTACATTATTGCAACTGAAATTAATTGAATAGGAGGGTAATTTAGTCCAATCAAAAATTCACAGAAATATTCACAATTTTAAGATAGGTTTTATTATTTATTATTTTATTTAAGATAGGTAGATAGATAGATAATGGGGTCTTTTTCAAACTAAAACCAAACATGGGAGACCTTTTTGCAATTTTCCAATTTTGGGCTATCTTCCTGGCCGCTGTTATATTATTTTAGTTCAAAGAAATAGCGTCCTTAAGGCTGAAGGCTAGTTTGTTGAGATGTATGAACCCCAACCATAACCTTCCTTCCAATTCCCGCAATATTTCAAATCTTTCCACCATGAAAATGACCTCGCTCCCCATTCCTCACTCTCCGTGCTTAAAAATTCATGGCACCAACTCGCCAACCCACAGGTTTCTTTGCCCTATTTCCACTATAATAATAGCTCGGATTGAGCTAGAAATTAGTTACCCGAGGGACAAAAACCTGAGTAATAGCAAAATTGAGGTGGTGAGAAGGAGAGATGATGGAGTCTGGGGTTCCGATTTGCAACACCTGCGGTGAGCAAGTGGGATTCAGCTCGAACGGTGAAGTGTTTGTGGCGTGTCATGAGTGTAACTATCCTATTTGCAAGCATTGTTTGGATTATGAAATTAAGGAAGGGCGTAATTCGTGCATTCACTGCGGCAATACTTATGGTGATGGTTCTATATCTTGAGTTTTATGGTTATGGATCTGTTTTTTATTGTTTTGAATTTGCTTTAGTTAAATTTCCTTAAATGAAATTCGATCATATTTTTGCATACGGAATATGATGAGTTCTGAGTATAATGCTTACCACGAATTGAGATAGTCTCTTAATCTTCCTGTAACATGTGAGTGGTTTGATGAACAAAATGCATAAATTGTTTGTTATATATTTGGTAAATTAGTTCTTGGATTTAGCTCAATATTCATGCTTTTAATGTTCTCGAATGCTGTTAGATTAAAGAAACAATATGTCCCGTACATTAAAATTGCTGAATTTAATTTAATCAGACTTCTGGTTTTATTATCTAGCCATGATGACCAGCAAATTATAGGAAGCTAGATGAATCAGAATCATTTTTTCGGAAAGAGTTTTGCCTTTAGTGACACAAATTTAATATTCGAATTAGTTCACAACTAAATGAACATACGACATGGCAGGGGCTGAAGTTGGAGCTGAAGAATCTGGAAATCATTTGCCGATTGCATCGCATCCAAATGCTGCTCAGGTATGAGTCTCTGAATTGTTTATATTGTTTTAGATGAAGTTGAATGTATATAACCATGTCAAAAAATAATGAAGTCATTGTTCATCTTTGGATGTGAAAACAATGTATATCAATTTTCTAATGTTTGTAAGACTGACAGACATGTTATCCCTATGCAGGATGCTGGAATTCATGCTAGAAATATCAGTACTGTTTCAACTGTGGACAGTGGTGAGTTAACTGTATTTATGATAATCCACAAGACCTATCTGCTTAAACTTGTGATGATAATTTTGATTACTCTTTTCTTATTTTGAAGATTACATCGATGACACTGGAAATCCAATATGGAAGAATAGGGTGGAAAGTTGGAAAGAAAAGAAAAATAAGAAGAAGAGAGCTGCCACAAAGGATAAAAAAGAAGCGGAAATTCCGCCCGAGCAACAGATGGAGGAAAAAGCACAGTAAGTGTACCTTAGGATAATCTATAAGCACTGAATGATAAGATATCAATATGGAAAGTTTTAGACATATTGTTTGAAATTCATCCTACTCGATAAGGATGCGATGAAACCATCTAATGCAGGTCAGCAGATGCTGCACAGCCACTTTCCAGAGTAGTTCCTCTACCAAAGACTCAGCTTACATCGTACAGAATTGTAATCATTATGCGACTGATTATTCTGGTTCTTTTCATCCACTATCGTGTAACAAATCCTGTTGATAGTGCCTTTGGTCTGTGGATCACTTCCGTTATTTGCGAAATCTGGTTTGCATTTTCCTGGGTGCTGGATCAGTTCCCTAAGTGGTCGCCTATAAACAGAGAGACATATATTGACAGGTTATCTGCCAGGTGTGTTCTTTGATCTTATGCTCTTGTTGTTTGTGTGAACATTACAAATTTAAATCTATTTTGGACTTTCACGTACTAAGCTATTGATAAATTTATCTAAAATTGGGTTTTCCCATCCCTCCGTTTTGAACTGAGCTATTAGGAAAATTACTTATTCAACTTATTAACTATTGTCTGTTGCAAATTTTCCAAAATTTTTAATCTTATATTTTCACATTTGAGTTTATTGTGTGCTGACCAAATGTTCTTTTTTGTTCATTAATGAAATCTGAATATCAAATTTGTTAGAACTTATTTAATTTCTTTTCTGATACTTCAGGTATGAGCGCGAGGGAGAACCATCTGAGCTTGCCGCTGTTGATTTTTTTGTCAGTACGGTCGATCCACTGAAAGAACCTCCTTTGATAACGGCAAATACCGTTCTCTCAATCCTTGCGGTGGACTATCCAGTTGATAAAGTTTCTTGCTATGTATCTGACGATGGCGCAGCTATGCTTAGTTTTGAGTCTCTTGTTGAAACTGCCGATTTTGCAAGGAAATGGGTGCCTTTTTGCAAGAAGTTCTCCATCGAACCGCGTGCCCCTGAGTTTTATTTCTCACAGAAGATTGATTACTTGAAGGATAAAATACAGCCTTCTTTTGTCAAGGAACGTAGAGCAATGAAAGTAAGTATACTTATTGACATTCATTTATTATACTTGCATATCCTATAATATATATCATCTATAATGTGATAATTTTGTTTTTGCTGGAATAAAGTATATTTACTGTTTCTGCTTTTGATTTATAGAGGGATTATGAAGAGTATAAGGTGCGGGTGAATGCTTTGGTAGCAAAGGCCCAGAAAACACCAGACGAAGGCTGGACCATGGCAGATGGAACTTCTTGGCCTGGAAACAATACACGTGATCATCCTGGCATGATCCAGGTTTATTAATCTAGTAGTTTTAATTATACTGGTTCTATTTTGTATTTAATACTTCTATTTATTCAGACCAACAACTTTTTTTTGTCTCGTACTGTATACTTTGTAATGCTTTATTCGTGGTGTATAATTCTTTGTGGGAGCTTCTCATGAGAAATGTTTGTCTCAAAAAGTAACTGACTCATAATGGCCTTTTTGATTTCAATTTCAGGTGTTTTTAGGCAATACTGGTGCACATGATATAGAGGGTAATGAGCTTCCTAGGCTGGTTTATGTCTCAAGAGAGAAGAGGCCTGGCTATCAACATCATAAGAAGGCTGGTGCAGAAAATGCTTTGGTACGCTTATGTATTGCGTTTTTATCACAAGATTTTTGATTTTCTCTACTCGTCATGACCATCACAGATGATGATGCTTTCTTTCAGATAAGAGTATCTGCCGTTCTCACTAACGCACCATTTATCCTCAACCTTGATTGTGACCACTACGTTAACAATAGCAAGGCAATTCGTGAGGCAATGTGTTTCTTGATGGATCCTCAAGTGGGTCGAGATGTATGTTACGTGCAATTCCCCCAGAGATTTGATGGCATTGATAAGAGTGACCGATATGCCAACCGCAACACAGTTTTCTTCGATGTAAGACTCCTTGAGTATCTAGTGTCACTTTGAAATGCCGCTAAATCCTTACGACGACCATTTAAAAATCAAAAGGGATAATTACAGAAACTACCCCTAAAGTTTAGCTTAATTCCAGAAAATCCAGTTATCTTTCAAAATTACAAATACCCCCTTGACATTTGTTTCTATTTTACAAATTGCACCCTCAAGAGGATGTGGGGTGGGGTGTTTGTCAGGTTAATAAAAACCTCAATGGGGTGTTTGTAACACTTAAAGGGGGTATTTGTAATTTTGAAAGATAATTGGAGTTTATGTAATTAGGCTAAACCTCATTGGTAGTATTTGTAATTATCCCAACTCAACTTTTATGCGGTAGTGCAGTACATTAATTGGTTCAGATTAAGGTTTGACAGCACTTAGAAATAACTTATCATGTTTTCATGGTGATGTCAGGTCAACATGAAAGGATTGGATGGCATTCAAGGACCTGTTTATGTTGGAACAGGTTGTGTTTTTAATAGACAAGCCCTTTATGGTTATGGGCCACAATCTCTCCCCAGTCTACCAAAGACTTCATCATCTTGCTCATGGTGCGGCAGCTGCTGTTGTTGCTGTCGTGGCAAGAAGCCCACCAAAGAAAAAGATCTCTCAGAGATTTACCGTGATGCGAAAAGGGAGGACCTTAATGCTGCCATCTTTAACCTTAGAGAGATTGACAGTAAGTTTCTTGCATTTTGATATACTAACCTTATGGGGCATCAAATTTGAGATCTTTAAAACCTGAAGTCCATCTATATGGTTATCTCTGTAGGTTATGATGAGCATGAAAGGTCATTACTCATTTCTCAAATGAGCTTTGAGAAAACCTTTGGCTTATCTTCTGTCTTCATTGAGTCTACGCTGATGGAGAACGGAGGTATAGCTGAGTCTGCCAATCCATCAACACTAATTAAAGAAGCAATCCATGTTATTAGCTGTGGGTATGAAGAAAAGACTTCATGGGGTAAAGAGGTCAGAATGTTGGCCCTTTTCTTTTGGGAGATACAAATTAGAACAATGTGTAACTTCATGTTATGTTCTACTTGAAGTTGAATGAGCTTCGTCAAATTTTAATACCTACTTGAGTTATATTTACTTCCGAATGACTTTAGCCTGCACTATGGCATTACTTTTTTGACTTCAAATCTTTCTTTAGAAACCTTTGCTTGCTATTTTGACTATGTTTGACAGGATAAGATCTTCGTTTTCTTGCATTAAATTATAATTTTTCACTTTTAAATAATAAAATGCTTCTAGGATAATTTTTAACGTTTGAACTTATACCCTGTTTCCTATGTTGTATAATAATCTGTCGTTCTAAGATTATCTCTTATTTAAACTTGTCGAATTTGTGATTTGCAGATTGGTTGGATATATGGCTCAGTTACAGAGGATATCTTGACGGGCTTCAAGATGCATTGCCGTGGGTGGAGATCAATCTACTGCATGCCTTTAAGGCCTGCTTTCAAGGGATCAGCACCAATCAACTTGTCTGACAGGCTGCACCAGGTTCTCCGATGGGCCTTGGGATCTATCGAAATTTTCTTGAGTAGACACTGTCCTCTGTGGTATGGATTTGGAGGTGGTCGCCTCAAATTGCTCCAAAGGCTTGCATACATCAACACAATCGTCTATCCTTTCACATCTCTCCCGCTGATTGCCTATTGCTCACTGCCTGCTATATGCCTTCTAACTGGGAAATTCATCATACCAACGGTAATTTTTTTTGCCTCCATCTTCCAAACTTGATTGAATAATGCTTACAAGACCATGTTATTGAATTGACTCATGAACTGTGAATCCGTAAAACCAGATTAAGGGAGTGGTTGCAAAAATTTCTGCTTTTAGAAGAAGTTATTTATTGTAGCAGAAGTTAAAAGTAGCCGCGAATCAAAAGTTTGTTACTTTTGTAAAAAGAAGCTAAAAGTTGAATTAGTTGAAAGAGTGTTTGGTGAATAATTTGTAAAAGTGCTTATTTGTTTGTAAAAGTCAAAACAGAAGCAAAATCATAAATCTAAAGCACCATTCCCCCTGTTTTTCTTTTCTGATTAAATTATGTAGAATTAGAAGCAGAAGTTAACATTTGAAAACACTCAAAACTGTTTTTTATCTAGCCAAAAGCTGACAATCACTTTTTTTAGTGATAGCAAACACTCCCTGAATGTACATCAACTAACCTGAAAATTCACATTTTCATTAAAGATTTTCCTGCCCCAAAACACTCACCAACCTTGCTTGTGCTTATTTTCCTTGATTTTAGCTATCCAACCTCGCTAGCGTTCTGTTTCTTGGGCTCTTCCTCTCTATCATCTTGACGAGCGTGCTCGAGCTCAGGTGGAGTGGTGTAAGTGTCGAGGCCTTGTGGAGAAACGAGCAATTTTGGGTTATAGGAGGCGTCTCGGCCCATCTCTTTGCAGTCTTCCAAGGAATCTTGAAAATGCTTGCGGGCCTCGACACGAACTTCACGGTTACTGCCAAAGCAGCAGACGACGCAGAATTTGGGGAGCTCTACATTATAAAATGGACGACGGTTTTGATCCCCCCAACGACTATTCTCATCATGAACTTGGTCGGCGTTGTGGCTGGATTTTCAGATGCACTAAACAGTGGTTATGGAGCATGGGGGCCTTTATTTGGCAAGGTTTTCTTTGCATTTTGGGTGATTTTACATCTCTACCCTTTCCTCAAGGGTCTCATGGGCCGGCAAAATCGTACTCCAACTATTGTTGTTTTATGGTCTGTTCTTTTAGCATCTGTTTTCTCTCTGGTTTGGGTGAAGATCGATCCGTTTGTCAGCACGAACGATGCTTCGACGCTTGCTCAAAGCTGCATTGCCATTGATTGTTGAGCTTGCTTGGTGAGAGGTCAATTTCACATTTTGGTAGCCTTTATCATTATTATCCCCACAATTTTTTAGGTGAGAATATTCAAATTGGTGAAATATTTTGCTTTTGGGAGGACAATATCGAAGCTTGACATTGAATTTAAGTGTGTAATGATGGTGCAAGAATGTTGGAAGTTTGGATCTTGATTTTGTGGAGGATTTGTGGGAATGATATATATTTGGAATTCCCATCATTGTATATGTATAGTTAGTACATATACAATTTCATTGAGATTGTTTACATTTTGCCTAATCACAAGAAATGAAAAAAGTTGTTTTTAAATAATCAAGAAATGAAAGCTGGGCATGTTTGGGATCAATGCTATACATATTACATAGATTTGAAGGAATAATTCGAAATTATGGAGTGATCTGAAAATTATTTTATATCATAATTCACAGCTAATAATTTCTAAAAATATGTTGGATAATTGATAAATGTCTTAAATTTATTTATAATAGTCTGAATAAATCTTTTTTTCCATCCGTTCTATATATATACATGGTTCAGAAACTCTAACAACAGCTAGTGCTTTTATATTTAAATTAGCAATTTGAATGTTATATTCTAAATTGTATGTCTTATATCAATATATATATATATATATATTTTGAAACAGTGTCTTATTTCAATATTGGTTATACTTGTTAAGACTTAAGCCTGCAAAGATGATACTATCAGTGTAGACCACACTTTGACATAATAACGTGTCATTTTGAATACATGTTTTTACACGCAACTATGCTATCTAGAATGAAAGATCTCAAGTCTCAAATGACAATTTAGCATATTTTTTAAATTGCCCTTTTCCCTCATAAGAGTAGTAACTGAATTTTTTAACATTTTTAACTGAACTGATAAATTAGTATACTTTTAATTGCC
This sequence comes from Rehmannia glutinosa, assembly GCA_016081115.2. Classification (NCBI taxonomy): domain Eukaryota; kingdom Viridiplantae; phylum Streptophyta; class Magnoliopsida; order Lamiales; family Orobanchaceae; genus Rehmannia; species Rehmannia glutinosa. Next base: position 208,653 of record JABTTQ020002412.1, on the reverse strand, counting down.
CTTTTCCCTCAAAGAAGTAGTAACTGAATTTAAAAGGGCATTAGGACTTGGGTGTTGGAACTTGCGTTTGACCCATTGACTTCCTTACAGTCTTATGGACTTGTTGTACCTGGTTAATTTTTTTCATAATAAAAAGGAATATTTTCTGATTCATACAACCTATTATTCAATAATAAAAATCAGATCTAAATGTTGAATTTGATCATCCTCCAGAAAAGTTAAAAATAAATTCGTGTATTGAATAAGCCCCCTAGGCCCTTACATATGACTTAAAAATGAATCAAGCTACTCAATACTCAATACTCGATTCGAGAATTATTATTAAAATCTCATTTGAGTTCGGTTTGCTAACATAACAAACCAAACTTGAACACATTTTTCTGATCCATAAGATGTAAAGCTCGGCTTGAGCTCGAGCTCGATTAGTAAAAAAAGAATAAAATGTGTGTAAATATCAAGTTACTCGAGCCCGATTCATGCTCGACTCGACTAAAGCTCGTTTCGGGCCCGATTTGATTAATAATCAAACCAAACTCAAACACAATTTTAAAGCTCGATTAAAATTCAAACAAGCTTAACAATATTATGTTCGACTGGACTTGTTTACACCCCAACCCTTACATGTTTTATTAGTAGCCTTTTCAATACCAAATATGCTAAGCTACCTATTTATACATTATTATTTTCTTGTTTCTAAATACTCTAAACTCTAGAGTATATTTTTTTTTCCTTTTTTTTTCTTCCTTAATATAATCATAAAAAGGATTTATTTTATCAATGCATGTAGTTAGCAAAGTAGTGTAAATAAAGGCAAATCCAGGGCTATAATAATGTCATACCAACTGTCACTCATCACCCTTTTGTACTACCACATAAACTTCACACTACTCTGCAAAACATACACTCAAATGAACTGAAAAATCTTCCATTACAATGGCAACAATGGCACCAGATCCTTCGCCCCTCCTCATCTTCCTCCTCCTCCTCCTCTCCGCCGCCATTTCCACCGCCGCCACCATCTCCCCCACCTCAGCTCCCACCGCCACCCCCAAACCACCCACCCCCACCTCCCCCATTTCCTCTTCTACCCTTGACCCTAAACAGCTCAGAGCTCTCCAATCCCTCAACATCCCCACCTCCAAGGACCCCTGCTCTCCACCGCCGCACTCCGCCGCCGCCGCCTGTGACGCCGCCCGGCCGTTCCGCCACCTCACCTCCCTCACACTCTCCAACTGCTCAGACGACGTCGCTTTATCCCTCACCGCCCTCAAATCCCTTTCCACTCTCACCTCCCTTAACTTCGTCAACTGCCCCATCTCCCCCATTCGCTTCCCTTCTGAGCTCACTTCAAATCTCCATTCCTTCACCTGCGTTAACAGTCTCAAAAAACTCACCGGCGTTTGGCTCAGCAGGCTGCAGAATGTGACCGAGTTAACCGTCTCACGGGTGAGCATAACCGCCAGTGGTCCTTCTATTATCCTCAACGGCATGAAATTTTTGCATTCTGTTACACTTTCACAAACTAATCTCTCCGGCTATCTTCCTAAACATTGGCATCCCAATCTTACTTTTGTCGATTTATCGGGAAATCACCTGAAAGGCAAAATCCCCATTCCATTGACTCGTCTTGAAAACCTAGTTCACTTGAATCTGTCATCTAATTCGCTCAACGAAACGATTCCAAGTACAATTGGGGATTTGAGTTCTTTGCAGAATCTATCTCTGGCTTCGAATTCGTTATCCGGCCCGATTCCTGATTCTTTAGCTGCATTGCCGGGGCTAATGCACCTCGATCTGGGCTCGAATCAGCTCAATGGTACGATCCCCAATTTCATACGAGATATGAAGAAATTGAAATACCTAAATCTTGGGAGTAACAACTTTCATGGGGTGTTGCCTTTCAATGCAACATTTATAAAAGGATTGGAAGTGTTTAAAGTTGGTGAGAATTCAAATCTTTGTTATAATCACTCAATTTTGGGGTCGAAAGTGAAGCTTGGGATTGCTCCTTGTGATAAACATGGCTTGCCATTGTCGCCACCGCCGGCTAAGGATTTATCATCCGATGATTCGAGTGATAGTTCAGATGATGAAGATTATGGCAATGTGGAAGAAAAAAAGCATCACAATGGTCCAAGTAAGGTTGTTCTTGGTGTTGCAATTGGGCTTTCATCTATTGTGTTTCTCATTGTTTTCTTGGTTCTTTTATCTAAATGTTGTAAATAAATCTGAAAACAAAATATGATTTGTTGGTTGGTTAGCTTAGGGGAATTTAAGACCTTAATTGAAAATGATATTTGTACTAATAGTTGTTGAGGTGGTCTTATGTGAGACGTCTCCTTAAATTCATGAGACTTAAATTCATGAGACAGACAGGTTTGAGTTGGAATTATAGTTACATGTAGATCCGTCTCATAAACAATATCATACAAGTTTTTGTTTGGTGAGAAAGAGAAGTGTGAAAGAAAACTGAGGATTCTTTTGTGTGTGATTCTTTTGATTACTTTTTTTTTTAATATATTGCTGGAGCAGGAAAAGCACTGTTGACTGATCTCTGCTCCTTTTTTTGTGGGTATGGTTTGCCATTGAGCTAAAAAGAAGTGGCTGATTATTACTTTTTAATGGTACTGATTTTACTTTAATATGATTCCTTATCAGCTTTGTTACTCCTTGAGATGCAAGAATTTACTTTTTTGCACTTTCTGTAGTTTCAGCCTTTGAATATCTCTTTCTGAACTTGGCTTGTTGTTTATTTAATTTTTAGCAGCTTCCCTTTGGTTTGATTTGGATAATTCTGAAAAATGTTGGGATAATTACAAACTACCCCTGAGGTTAGGGTTAATTTACAATAAAACTCACAGATGTTTGAAATTACGCAAAAAAAAAATCTTGAAGTTTGATTATGTGTTAAATGTAAGAGGTTAATTGCAATCTCTTTATAAATGTAACGGGGGTGTTTGAAAGGTTTTTGCTTATGAAGAGGTTAAATTGTAATACAAAATCAAACTTCATGGTGTTTTTTCAATTTTTGAAAATCTATGGGTTTTTTTGTAATTAACACAAACCTCAGGGGTAGTTTTTGTAATTATCCCAGAAATATCGTTATCCTGTAATTTTGCCTGTGCAACAAGAGTGTTCATATTTTGTTAGAGGCCGTAAGACATATTTGTTAATTTAATTAGTGAGTGAGGTTTAATAGCAGGGGCGGAGCCAGAGTTTGTCTTAAGGGGGAGGGGGGCAATCAAAAGAAAACCCGATCACTTACATATATATATATATATACACACGCGCGCGCACACATACAAGATATAAAGTTTAAATATATTACATTAGCATAAAATATACATTAATACTCATTAGCGCTGTTGTAAAACTCCCTGCCTAGCCCCGATTAATTTTCGCCTAGGCGCTAAGCCCCACTTGTCCGCCTACGATTTGTTTTTTTCAAATTAGGCCCGCCTAATCCCGCCTGGTCCCGCCAAGCTCGCATGTGCTTTGGCCCCACTGTCTGCTTAGCGAGCGCCTAGCGCTTTTTACAACGTTGCTCATTAGTAAATATATAAAATCCATCATTAAATCCTTAATCAATTAAACTTAGAATGTCTCTTGCATATTAAAAGAATCATTTACAATATAATAAGAAAATTGCAATTTTATTTTTAATGTACACTAGCAAACAATAATTAAGAAATTCATTTATTTATTCTATTTTATGAATAGAAAAAGAAGAAAAAATATTTGTAATATAATAATAAGAATACATAAGGCCCACAAAGTTTCTAATTTAACTTGTTAAAATTCATTTACCATCTTACTCATAATAAATTTTACCAACAAATTGTGGGGGTCAAAATATAATACATATATAAATATAGGTAGCAAATGATAAAAAACAAAAAGTTTGGGGGGAGGGCCAGGGCCCCCTGAGCTTAAGGGTGGCTCCGCCCCTGTTTAATAGGGCACTCGAAATAACTGGTCTTGTTAAATGAGGTAGGGCACTCCTACTGTATCTTGTTGACACAACACGACATGAAAATAGCGGGTTAGTATTTAGTTTTATCATGTTCAAATTTCGAGTCGTGTTCGTGTCGTACCCGTGTAAACACGATAAGGACATGAACACAATAGTAGCACGATAAGAACTCGATAGTGACACATTTATCTGTTACTGATACAATAGTGACACGATAATGACACGATAACCTGATATTTTGTAGGTTTGTATTGTGTAATATCGTGTAATGTGCTATCGTGTGTTAACATGTAAATCAATTTCTTTTTTACTTATCGTGTCGTGTCGACACATAAATTTTTGTGCTCGTTCTCGTGTCGGAGCAGATCTTTATCGTGTTGTGTGTGTTCCACCTTATTGTGTCGTGTCGTTATTGTGTCAACATAAAACACGACACGATAACTTGTTTTGTCACCCCTAGTTGAAGTTGTGTTAGATAGATGTGTACAATGGTAGTTTTTTCAGGAGTTTTTATTCCCCCCTCTTCCTCCCCCCCAAGACTTCTATTACTGACCAGTAAATTTTATACACGTGACGTTCGCGTAATGAACCGAAATATCAGATAAATGCAAAGATAAAACACAGTAAAGAATAGGACATATGGTATGGGTACTTTTTTTTTTTTTGAGAGGTATGGTATGGGTACTTAAGAGGCATTAATTGTTAGAACATGAATACATTGATCAAAGTCTATAAAATACTGAAATAACTCTTTTTTGTCAAATTCCAAGAAATCATATCTATCTTGCTTGCTATTTACTTTTATGTATACCCCACAGGCCACACAGCTGTAATCTTATATCTTCGATGTCATGTAATGAACTGATTGTGTGGGTACATCGTAATCATAATTAGTATATATGGACCAATGCCAGGTCAGTGACAAGTCATCCAATATATCTAAGCAGATGATTATGGGTAATGATTATGTATGTGGTCCGTTTTCGGTTTTCATACTCGATGTGTGTTTGGGTCGGTAAATCAAACTCCATTTCCACCCTTGTATTTCACCCATATTCTATATATTAGATGAAAGATATGTTTAATTATGACATAATTTTATACACGTGTTATTTATCTAATGCAATGGAACAGAGAATGAAATCGGAAAAATGGAACAGGAGCTCTTTCGAGAATGCCTAATCACCAACCTTGGCTCCTTTCTTAGACGGGAAAAATTATTGTTCGTTTATTTACCTAAAGAAATTCCAGATGAGCAACCAGAAGCAATATTCATTGCTGAGAAGATTTTAATTAATTAAACTTTACTTTCTCTAGCCTATGGGACATCAATTAATGTATACATCTAATAATTGCACATAGCCTAAAGCCAAAAAATATGGGTGACAACCATGATTAAGATTTATTACCACAGGAATACCAGGTTACTAAGCATTACAGAGAGACTGGGTAAAGTATATATGGTCTTGGTGTTTCCTAGAGCTGGCAAATGGGCCAGGCCAGCGCTAGGCCGATGTTGGCTGGTTGGGCCAAAGAAAAAATTTGGGTTGTCAAACTTCCATCAGATTGCCATTTTAGAGCCCAGGCTCGATCCATACATTAAAATTGCATGTGAAATGCATCGGGTCGCGTCACTTAACATTTCGGGCCGAATGGCTGGGCCAGATATATCCAATTTTTTTCGAGCCTAAGAAATTCTAGCTCAACCCAGCCTTGTCGGGAAAATAAAATAAATAAAGGAAAAATTTCAGATGTAAATCCATGCGTTTTTCATAGGACGCATGAGCCTAAATAAGATTCAACGACAATGATTTATTTCATTATCTGTCAAATTTCCTTTTCTTCAAGTAGAAAGCAACTAAACATTTTCCAGAACAATTACAACCATCAATTCCCAAGCAAGAAACCACTTTTTTTTTTCCTCCCTTCTATTAAAGTCAGATTCCGAATACGGTCTAATGAAGAAGCCAAAAAACTTTTAGGGCTTGTATGGATGTATTTCGAAGTCCAATTTCCTGTTTCTAGTGTTGGAAAATGAATTTTCAAATTTTATTGATTTTCGTGTGAGAATTGGGAATATATTTGGTTTGTTGTCTGAATTTCTATTTGAAAATGAGAATATGTTTGGTTATAGTTTTTCAAATGTATTTTTGACATATGTTTGCGTGATAGTAGTTTATTTTTACCTAGGTTTGCGTAATTGGAATGAAAAATTGTTTGATTGTGTTTTCAAAACAATATTTTCCATAAAAAAGTGAAAACTGGAAATGACTTCATTTCTATTTTTTTTTTTAGAAAAATTTCTATTGAAAACTTTTGAAACAAATATAAACCCATTTTCCGGAATAATTGGAAAGTGGAAAAATGGTGTTGGAAACATAACCATACAAGGCCTTAACATTCTTGTCGAATATAGATCATCGCCAACATGGGTCAATCTCATAATCTGCCACTGCAGTTGTCAAAGAAGTGGATTGAAAACTGACAAGAAAAAAAAAACCCTAAAAATACAGAGACGACCGTGTAAGCACGCGCTTCCACGGAGCGTGCCGAAAGTGAGCTCTGAACAGGTATATACCCACTCACACCTTCTACGTTGTGGTGTACGTGTTTTTTGGAACTTGGATAGAGTTATTTTTGTCCATTTACATATAGTGCACCCCCGAGCATCTAAAAGCTTGCCAAGAAAGCATGGAGGGTTCTGTTCTCTATCCGCATTCCGTTCTTCGCTTGCCATCTTTTTCTGTTTTGAGCAAACCCAATTTGAGAAAACCATTTTTTTCTCTAAAAGGTACAAGCTTTGCCCTATTTCAATATATTTAATTTAATTCTTGATGTTCTGTAATTTTGGCTATTGTTAATTCATCTCTGTCTTGTTTGTGTTTGCGCATTTGCTTTTGCTAGATATAGATTTGCTGGTTCTATTGTTATGAATTTGGGTGAGGTAGATTTTTTTTCGGGTTATTTTTGAATTCATGTATGAATTGGATTTTTTGGAACAAGAATTTAGTGTTCTGAGAACCCCCTTTTTCTCCTCTCTCAGAAATAGCTTTCCTTTTATCTTTTGATGGGGTTGAACCATTTTCCATTTTTTTGCAGTGCTGATATACTATAGTTGCATGAGCAGGTCCCTTGTAAGACGGTCGTACGGTGCCACGGATTGCACTTTTAGTGTAAATAGTGATACTTTTAGTGTAAACAAAGTATCACTTTTTACACTAAAAGTGTCATTTTTTCCACTAAAAGTATCACCGTTGCACCGTGCGACCATCTTACACAAGTTTTTGCCTTCTTTGCATATAGTGAAGTCTCGAAGTGATTCCAATCTTGAGAAATTGGGTATAGCTTGAAATTCACAAACACATGTATTATGAATACATCTAACTGTAAAATTTCAAGAGAATTAAGTCTAAGCATTGCATTCTACTAATCTGAGCAGTGTGGCCTAGATGCACCTGGATTTCCATTAAATTCGGATTGATGCCAACGGCACACTTTCCGGATAGGCTTAATTGCAATTTTGGTCCCGTACCTCTTAGGGGTTTGGCGATTTTAGTCTTGTAACCTCTTGAATGTAGTAGTTTTGGTCCTTTATGCTTTTATCGTTTAGTTAAAATAGCAATTTAAGTCCTCTAACTTTTACCGATCACATTTATTTTGGTATTTTGGCTAAATGATAAGGGTATTGTGGGAACAAATAAAATATTAAAACACCCACTTGAGACCAAAATCGCACAAAATCAGAACTTGTGAGGCCAAAATTGCACAAATTAGAACTAATGGAATTAAAATTGCACAGAATCAAATACGAGATCAAAATTTCTACCTAAACTATTTATAGGACCAAACAATTTTGCAATTAAGTAGTCCCGATAATACATGCAATTCAGGATGTGGTATTTAAGCTCCAAACACAAACTGGGACATATGATACAAATTATCAAACTTGTAGTTATTTCATTCATCTGTTGTTTTGTTTTATGGTAACATTTCGGTACGTATTTAATGAATTTAATAAAACTGTTTGAATCTCGTTTCCATCTCCATGGATTACATGGGTCGTAAACAATTTTTCAGTTTTTTTTGCTTACATCAAACTGAGAGATCATTTCTTGATGCAGCTTGTTCAATTTGGCAGAAACAGCAGATAGGCCTTTCGTCTCGAGCATAAGAGCTAATGGAAACAGCGTAAAGCCACCTAAAGCAGAAGGGACAGATGATGGTAAATCATCTTTGTCACCTAACAAAGAAGAGATTCTCGCGCTCTTTAAGCGAATACAGTCTTCGATTTCTAAAGGGGAGAATACGAATTCCAAGAAGAGAAACTCAAAGGTTAGTGAAGATAAGACTTCGGCTGAATCGATTTTGGAAGTTCTTCACCAATCAAGGACGCGAGGAAAAGGTTAGACACAGAGTGTTTCTTTCATGGAGAGAGTGAGGTTTTAGTTGGAAAATAAGATGCACGAAAGCCATTAATATTTAGGGATAATTACAAAAACTACCCCTAATGTCTGGGGTAATCACAAAAAAGGCCCAGAGAAGTTTCAAATTACAAAAGGTTTGGTTCTGTCTTAAATGTTTACAAATGTAAATGGGGCGTTTGAAATATTTTTGCCTATGAAAGGGGTAAAGTGTAATACATAATCAAATCACAAGGGGATTTTCGTAATTTTCAGAAACCTATGGGTTTCTTTTGCATAAGCTTAAACCTCGGGTTTAATTTTTGTAATTATCCCCTTATTAATTGCATTTTGCCCTCCAAACTCTAGTGTTTTTTTGCACTTTGCCAACAGAACTTTGAATATACATATTCTGCCATCTGAACTATATGATCCATTGCACTTTATCCCATGAACCAACCAAAAGTTGACATGTGTGAACTCGCGATAGGTCCAAGTCAGCTCCTAAGGGGTTAAGTGCAAAATGTTCAAAGTTAGACATGGAAAAGAGAAATTTTCAAAGTTTAGTAGGCAAAGTAAAAAACTCACGATAGTTTGGCGGGCAAAATGCAATTATCCCTATTTAAGTGCTAAAGAATGTGGATGAAGAGCAATTATAACCTTTAGTTGACCAAAAAGTTATTATGATCACTGTAATTGATATCAATAATCAGCCTTGTTCCATGTTTCTTATTGCCCTGAATTTGGTTATATGTGAATCTTACATCTTAGTTACCTACAACATTACCCCTAAACTGCATTGTATGTTGAAGATTCTTGTCTTTACTGGTCTGAAATTAGTGTTTGCTCCTGTGCAGGAAAAACTTTAGGCAAAAAAGGGGACAAATCTCAGGCTCTGCAAAAGGATTCACCGAAGAAAGAGGAGGAAAAAACGGAACGTTTATCAACGACCGGTTTAAAATCAACAAGGCCACCGTCAAAATTCACAAGGAGGTCTCCAGTTCCCACTCTATCAAGCCCACGAGACAATGTTCAGCCGGGAATTAAAACATCACCGGAAACGGCTACTCTATCAGTCCCTAGCGACGAAATTGAGTTGAAAACCGAGCAATCCGAGAAATTTGAGGAAATGAAACTTCCTCAATTAAAAGAAGTTGCAAAGTCTAAAGGGATCAAGGGGTATTCAAAACTTAAAAAGAGAGAGCTTGTAGAGCTCCTAATTAGGTCACTGAACAACACTAGTTGATGAAATGGGAGTTATTTCAATAGTTCAATCATCAACAATGTTGTTTGAATTTCCTGTTTTGATTCTGATATTTGTTTTATTATTGCAGGTGTTGTGTTTAGTACTGTTTTCATTTTATTTTTATTTTTTGAATCAAATAATGAATGTTGGGGGTTAAAAGTACAATTGCACCTACATAAATCATCCACAGACACATAAAAGAGTATAATGTTGGTGACTGTTGTAACATTAAAACATAGGGATAATTACAAAATCTACCCCGTGGTTTTAGCTTAGTTTACAAAAAACTCCAATTATTTTTCAAAACCACAGTTACCTCATTGAGGTTTGTATTTTCCTAAACAAGTTCTATCTTGAGGTCTCTTGAGAATGCTTGTAGATGCAATTTTATAAGCTAAAAACAAATGTCACGTGGTATTTGTGAAAAATAACTGAGGTCCTTTTGCAAGGGATTAAAAAAAAACTGAAGTTTGGGCTAATTACGAGAAAACCGACAGGTTTTTGAAAATTACAAAAAATCCCTTGAGGTCTGATTTTGTTTTAAATTTAAGAAAATAACTGTAATTTTCTATAAAATTAGGGGGAGTTTTTAAATAGTTTTTTGGAAGGGTTTTTTGTAATTTTCAAAAACCTCTATGTTTTTTTTTTCGTAATCGACCCAAACAACAACAATAACAACAAACTAAACCTTAATCCCACTATGTGAGGTCAGCTATACGCAGTGGCGTTTCTTCATTAGGGGTTGAGGGGCTTTAGCCCCCCCCCAAACTTTTCAAAATTTATTAGTTTTTGTATTAGTTTTTGGTATTTAAATATTTATTTTTTGTTGATTTAGCCCCTCCCCCAAGATTAATTAGCTCCCCCAAATTTAAATGTCTAGCTCCGCCCCTGGCTATACGGATCATATCGCGTCATCGTTTACTGTCATAAGCCATATTTTCATTTCTTTTTTTTTTTTTTTTGTAATCGACCCAAACATTGTGGAATATAATGGAGACTGATTGAGCAACAGACAACACTCAAAGGGAAGAAGACTAGACAAGTATTGGGAGACGTGCAAACGAGTAATTTATTCTCATATCAAATTTGGAGCTTAATTAATTCATTATTGGACCACTTGATCTCCTATACGTGCAAGTTTGTTACCATATACTATGTATATTTTGGAGCTTAATTGATTGGCCGCATTGATCATGAGATCTAGAATGGTTATGACAGCTGCATTAGAATTTCCTAGCTAACAACAAACCAACCTTTCTTATTCCATCCTATAAATACCGCACCGTTATTTCTCCATCTCTTTAAACTAAAAGTCGTATTAATTATTTCTCCCAATAAGAAAAGAAAAAACACCGTTTGTTTCGTTTTGTTCTTTTTCATTTGTCAGAAGAAATCATGGCCACTACAGGATTTTGTTGGGGACAATGAAGTTCCACCATTTAAGTTTTTATTATGGGATAAGTGTTATTTTTATATTTGTTGTGCGATTTCAGTTTCATGTTGGAGACGTGTGTGACGTTTGTGTGATTTGATGATGAGTTTATATTATCGCTGTTGAATTTATTTGTAATGTTTTGCGGTCGATGTTGTAATGTTTTTCTGTTTGGATTTGTAATGTAATATTCTTTTATGGTCATGATCTTATTGCGCTATGTTGTTATTTTATTTATATAAAATTCCAATGTTAATTATGATATTGAGCAATTTACCGCTATATATCTTATTATGCAATGTTATGGTGAATTAATAAAAAAATTGTTGGAATTGGTTTTTATATAAAATGGGTTTTGACCCGATTTTGACCAATTATTTAAGTGGGATCACATATCAGTTTTGGAAACTAAATGATATGATCGTAATATACGCCGTGGATAGATGAATTTAGTATTTTGAATTTCTCAAAACCAATTTCGAGTGAATGAGAAATTAATGCATAAAATTAGCCACTTAAATGTCTTTTATATATGAAATAAAAAAGAGTTGGAATATGGAAAGCCATATCCCACATAGAAAACATATTAAAAGTTTGGCTAGTTTATATAGAGCTTTACAACTAATAAGGAGTAATCATGTGGAGCTCCGCATGGTACACTCTAGTGGACCAAGTCAATTTTGACTAGCCTTTTGCTAGCTCAAATAACACCGAGGATGGTGCGGAACACCATCCGACTTGGAGTTGGACCCAGCTCGTGCACGTCGCACATAGTCGCATTGGGCGCTTTAGAGGCCCACTTTGCGCTCTATTCGGTGTGCATGGGTGCGTACATAAGCTTGTGTACCTTCAAAAGAGATGTGATCATGACCATCAAATTCTGCCTCTTGATCAAAAGGCACGATCCAATAGTCCAGATTAATCCGGACCAAAGGCACGATCCAATAGTCCAGATTAATCCGGACCAAAGGATGCACACCTTTTCTCTTTTTGTATATTCAAAAGTTCCGAAATACATTTTTTGTTCGCTGTAAGTTCGGCTTTTGCAAGTGTTGCTAAGTCGAACTTGAAAGTCATATCTTAGAGACGATTGTGTAGAACCGTTAGCACTTTTGTACGGGGCAATTTCGTGTTGCGGATCGATAGAGAATCTAATTTTCGCCTCGACTTTAATTCAATCCCATTATTCTGTCTATTTTTCGAGAAAACCAAACACCGCAAACAACAATTTTTGAATGTGAATGACTTGTCGAATTCGGGGTTGGGCAGCGCGCTGCTCACGGCTGGGAGGACACAACCTTGATAAACCCTTTCTCTCCATCACATTCTATCTCACAATCATCAAAGTAATTGCAACTAAAGGTTGATTTCGTTGGAATAATGAATCTAGTTGCATTTAAGTATTTAATTGTGGGTAAGTGTTATCTTATATTGGTTATGCAATTGATTGGCAATTTTTCTAAATTGTACATTAGTCACATAGCAGATATAATTTGCCAGTCCTGTGGTTTGAATTAGTTGGAAGAAATGTGCGTGTTTGTCGTTTGACCAGAGGTTTATTTTATCACGACTGTTGTGCGGTTGATGTTGTAATGCTTTTTATTTCTTGAGTTTGTGATATAATACTATTTTATGGCGATCAAGTGCAATATTATCAATTAGAGTAAATTGTAATTTTAGTCTTGTAACTTTGGGATAGTTGCAATTTTAGTTCTTTATCTTTAAAAATTGCAGTTTTGGTCCTGGACAGTTTTGCCCTTGTGGCTAAATAGCATTTTTATCTTTCTAAAGTTAGTAATTTTATAGGGATGGTAATGGGGCATGTCGGGGTTGGCTAGGACCCAGACCCGTCCCGTGCCTAGAACGGTCGGGGCGGGTCGACCACACAGTCTCGGGATGGGTCCACCCGTTCTGTCCCATTTTAAATTAAATTAAATTAAAAAATATATATATTTATAAAATATTATTTACAAAATTTATTATTATTAATTTATAAATATTAAATATAATATAATAATACATAAAAATTATATTATATATGCAACATATATATTAAAATATATTTAAAACTAAAAATTCTAGGCAGGGCAATGCGAGTACTCGAGGAGCCGAAGTGATACTCAGACAACATGCTGCTTGTTTTCCGCATTATCTCAAGGTTTCCCTATCGGCTCATGCGAGTTCTTTTTCAACATATTGATTGTCCCATTATGTTATCCTGTCCTGATGTTCTTGTGCATATATTGTCAAAATTTGACTACATCTCCTGTAGGGTATACATCTTTGACACTCGTCCAGATCCATTTTTTCTCGGAGAAAATTCTCCCCACCAATTTTTTATTATATAAAATAATAAATATAACTTAAAGTTCTTAATAACCCTGGGCTTTAATACCATTTTAGGCAAATCATTTAGTCAAATAAGTCAATTATGTGCATAAGGGTATTCTTGGTATTTTAAAAATATGAATTAACCCCATGGGACCAATTTTGCAACAACTTGAAAATTACAGGACCAAAATTGCTTAGTTATAAAACATATAGGACCAATTTTGCAAAATTTTTCAAACTTATAGGACCAATTTTGCAAATTCAATAGTTACATGACCGAAATTGCAAAGTGCTTATAGTTATAGGACCAATTTTGCAATTTTCCCTTATCAATTATATATAATTGTCATTTCATGATAATATACTTGAGAAGATTGATAGTTCTCCATATATAAAAGACTGACAAGTGAAATTCCCAATGAACAAAATATAATTTACCTTATTTTGATTTTTGAGTAAATTAATAATGTTATTCATCTTAGTAGTGTTCAAGTAAAGTTGTGAATAACATAATGCATATATAATGATATTGTCAGAATAAATTCTAGTTATATATAAGAAATTTATAAATGGAAATAGTTCAAAGAAAAATACCAGGTCACTTATTATTTCTAATAACAATCAAATAAAGGCTAAATTGCAAAAGGAGGACACTAACTATACGCCTTTAGAAAAAAGAGGACACTAACTATACCCCTTTAGGAAAAAGAGGACACTAAGTTTGCGGGCTTTAAATTTAGGACAATAACTTTCAGATTTTTGCGGATTGAGGACAAATTGAGCCCGAATAGCCCCAATACGGGCTAATTGCCTTAATGTTGAGGCCGAATTTCCCAAATTTGGACTAATTACATATGTGGTGAAAATATTTATTCATGTGGCGAATAAAAATAAAAAAAGTATTTTAAAAATTTACAAATTAACAATCAAAATCTGATTATGTGAAATCAAAACTGATAATTATTTTGAGAATATAAACAATTAAAATTTCAATATACAAAACAAATCTGAAAAATACAAAAATAAAATTGTACATTTTATTTAATAAATTTAAAAATAACTAGAACATCTAAAATTTACTGAATAAATTCTGAAAATTATTTGAAAAAATCTGAACAAAGTATAAAATAATATCTAAGCATTATCCAATAAATATCTAAATTTTATTGAAAAACTGAAACATTATTTAAAGTGATTTAAATTTGCAAACTAAAATTTCAAAAATACTTAAATAAATCTGAAATTATAGCTTAATCTAAAAATTTATTTTAATTACATTTTGAAATATATAATCTTTATTACTTTAAGTGTTTTCAAAATTTTAGTTAGTAATTCGAAATTACTTTAAATTATATTTACATATAAAAATACATCTTAGATTTACTAAATAATGTTTGGATTTTATCTTTATAGTTCTTATGTTTTTTTCAAATAGTTTTAAAATTTACTCAATAATTTTTTGATATAGGAAATAATCATTTAAATACTATTTCACATTTTTACACTGCGTTTAATTGCTTTTAGATTTATTAAATAATATTTACAATTTTATTTTTGTATTTTCCAAATTTATTTTCGTATATTCAGATTTTAATTGTTAATTTTGAAATTTATAGTTTTCGGATTAAATCCATGTACCCATATATTAATTGCTAATTAGTAAATTATAAAATAATTTTTAGACTCTTTTTCACCACATCAATAATTATTTTAAACACATATCCAGTTAGCCCGAATTTGGGCATTTCGGGCCAAATTGTCCTCAATTCGCAAAAAATTAAATGTTATTGTCCTAAATTAAAAGCCCGCAAACTTAGTATCCTCTTTTTGCCAGTAGGAATAATTAGTGTCATCTTTTTGCAATTTAGCGTCAAATAAAAATATACCTCAACCATGGCATAAAACTTACATAAGAATAACAGTAGAGATAACAGTAACATGTCCCGGTTTTATTTCAAGATTAGAGACATAATCACGTTTTGGAATTTTGATTTCAATCTTTTTCCCATTTTATCTCAAGATTGAGTTCAATAAAAACTTCATATGCTGATTACAGTAACAAGTCACGCCCCTTCATTCAAATTCACTTCGTTTTCAACATTGAATATTTTGTTTCCCCTGGCTTTTCTGATCTTTTCTCATTGTTTCTAACATGGTATTTGTTTTCATTGTAGCAAAACGAGGGCTAATATATAGGTTTAATTACAATGAAAAATCAAGTTCCAGCAACCAAAAGAACGAGAAAACACATTACCTTTCATAACTTCCTCATTTGAGATACCTAAATATAGTGTACTAATAAATATTATTGTTTCATAGTATTGATTTCTAGACTCAAACAATTAATGCATAACATAGTGAATAGCATAAGAAGGAAGGTTGTTAGAGTAGGGTGAATTTGATTCATAAAAAATCACTAGAACTTGAAATGGAATATATGATAATTATTAAATCAATTGGGTTAATCCAAGCACAAGATTTAATTAGGAAATTAGTTGTCGAAATGATCATAATATGTATGCAATTGCAATTGAAATAGGTTTACTCACTATTTCACCTAACGCTAGGTAATCATGCTACTTGCTAGATCTTACAAGTATCTGTAGGTTATTGAAATTAACGTGTTAATTCCAAGTATATTAATTAATATGATTAATTAGTATAATAAATTAATATTATTCGAAAGTTACAAAAGTTGTAAGCCTGCAACTAGTATTAGTTTAATTAAGAATAAGGGCAAAATTGTCATGCATTAAGAATAAGGGCAAAATTGTCTGATAAAAAAGATTCATAATTTTCGGTCAACTCAAGATTTTAACTGATTTCTACTTATCATATCTATTAGCTATATTTTAGGAATTGATATCAACGATAATCACCGTCAAAACTCACTAATTTGTACCAAACAAAACGCACTTATCAATGATAACAAAGAACTCTCGACATTTTTTGAAAGTATTGATATGCACCGGTCAATTAGTATGTATGCAAAATGCAAAATTTTCGATCTTTTTTTAAAGTGTTGATATGCATCAGTCTATTAGTATATATGCAACATTATTACCATATTTATACATCAGTTTGTATGACTTATACATACATTAGAATTAAATTAACATTAAATATATATCACAACAAAATTAGACATGCATCATAATAAATATAGAGTTTTCAGTAAGAAATATGTGAAGTGGACTACACAAAATATGCAACATATTATACATATAATACAATATTATACAATTAAATATGGAACAATTCGAGAATCATATATTTTGGATTCATATAATTTTACCACCAATCGAAAGATGCAACATATTGTACGAATAAATGTATCATTACATAGTTAATTATGCATTAATACGATATGTATTTGCACCATGCATTTTATGTGATTTCATAGTATTTTGCTAATTCATGAAATAATTGCACCATGATATCATCAAATTTTGCATCAAAAGCACCAAAACATCCTATAAATACATCAATATAATGAAAAAAATGCAACATTACAAGAATCATATATGTTGGATTCATATAATTTTTTGCATCAAGCAAAATATGCATCGTATCATACATATAAATACATCATTATATAGTTAAATATGCATTCATGTGTAATCAATTTTAAGAAAAAAAATTCAGTTTCCCATAAATCACGGTTAACCAAAAGATATGCCCCATTATCTCCCTGTCGAATTTATCTCTCTATCGAATTTAATATAATTCACAAAGATATCCTTAATTAAATTTATGCCAAAAGATGCCCCATTATCTCTCCGCCGAATTTATCTCGCCTACCGAATTTATCTCCCTATCAAATTTAATGTAATTCACAAAGATATCCTTAATTTATACCGGTCAATATGTATAATTATAATTATATCCTTAAAACGGGTTTTTAGCTTAAAAAATACCTTAAACAAATGGAGGTTATTTCGTTTTTTTTGGAAAGAATAAACGCACCAGATGATTCCCTATGGTCTCACCCTAGGATATTGGTCTCATTTGAACAAATGGAGGTTATTTCGTTTTTTTGGTAACCTTTATTTTAGCCTTGATTTTTGGGATTTAATAACCCAACCTTCTCGTTTTCACTTCTCTTATTTTTCAAAACCCTTTTCAGTTTTTTCTCTGAGAGTTATGGTCAAGTGATTCTTCTTCGTTTTATTGGAAGAGTTTCGCTGAATTTTCGCTGAAGTAAGCGATTCGTTCGACATGATTCCATATAATTTTGCCTTTTTTGCCCAAGAAAAATTATATGTTTGCTTAATTTTTGTTTTTCTATTCTTTTGTTTGTTTTGTTGCTTTCAATGGTTTGTTTTGTTGTTCTTGTTTGAGTCGATATTTTCATTTCTCCATCACTGTCATAAGCCATATTTTCATTTTTTTTTTTTTTGTAATCGACCCAAACATTGTGGAATATAATGGAGCTAGACATTTAAATTTGGGAGAGCTAATTAATCTTGGGGGGACTAAATCAACAAAAAATAAATATTTAAATACCAAAAACTAATAAATGGAGACTGATTGAGCAACAGACAACACTCAAAGGGAAGAAGACTAGACAAGTATTGGGAGACGTGCAAACGAGTAATTTATTCTCATATCAAATTTGGAGCTTAATTAATTCATTATTGGACCACTTGAACTCCTATACGTGCAAGTTTGTTAGCATATACTAATGTAAATATATTTTGGAGCTTAATTAATTGGCCACATTGATCATGAGATCTAGAATGGTTGACAGCTGCATTAGAATTTCCTAGCTAACAACAAACCAACCTTTCTTATTCCATCCTATAAATACCGCACCGTTATTTCTCCATCTCTTTAAACTAAAAGTTGTATTAATTATTTCTCCCAATAAGAAAAGGAAAAACACCTTTTGTTTCGTTTTTTTTTCCTTTTTCATTTGTTAGAAGAAATCATGGCCACTACACGAATTAATTACACAACTATTATGATTCTTGTTGTCATCATAGCCATCATAGCCAACAACCAAAAATGTGAAGCTGCGCGCTACCTGTTGCAACAACAGGAGAATGTGAATGGGGGACAGCTCGAGGACTTGACGGGGCCGCTAGGGGGGCGGCCAGGGGGGCAGCTCGTGGGCTTGACGGGGCCGCTAGTGGATCAGCCTGGGGGGCGGCCAGGGGGGCTGCTAGGGGGGATATTGATCCCCGGGATCCTATAGGGACTAACAGTGGAACAACCTGGTTTATATCCCAACCTTCCGAGTAATCTAATAAACATTGATTTAGTTGGGGATAATGAAGTTCAACCATTTAAGTTTTTATTATGGGATAAGTGTTATTTTCTATTTGTTGTGCGATTTCAGTTTCATGTTGGAGACGTGTGTGACGTTTGTGTGATTTGATGATGAGTTTATATTATCGCTGTTGAATTTATTTGTAATGTTTTGCGGTCGATGTTGTAATGTTTTTCTGTTTGGATTTGTAATGTAATATTATTTTATGGTCATGATCTTATTGTGCTATGTTGTTATTTTATTTATATAAAATTCCAATGTTATGCTATTGAGCAATATCTTACCGCTATCTTATTCTGCAATGTTATGGTGAATTAATAAAAAAATTGTTGGAAATTGGTTTTTATATAAAAAGGGTTTTGACCCGTTTTTCACCAATTATTTAAGTGAGATCACTTATCAATTTTGGAAAATAAATGATATAATCGTAATATACATCGCAGGTAGATGAATTTAGTATTTTGAATTTCTCAAAACCAGTTTCGGGTGAATGAAAAATTAATGCATAAATTTAGCCACTTAAATGTCTTTTATATATGGAATATAAAATGGTGGGAATATGAAAAACCATATCTCACATAGAAAACATATTAAATGTTTGGCTAGTTTATACAAAGCTTTACATCTAATAAGGAGTAATCATGTGGACCTCCGTATGGTACACATTAGTGGACCAAGTCAACTTTGACTAGCCTTTTGCTAGCTCAAATAGCACCGAGGACGATGCAGAGCACCGTCCGAGCCGGACCCAGCTCGCGCACGTTGCACATAGGCGCTTTAGAGGCGCACATTGCACTCTATTCAGTTTGCAGGGGTGCGTAGAGAAGCTTGTGTACCTTAAGAAGAGATGTGATCTGGACCATCAGATTCTGCCTCTTGATCAGAAGACACAATCCAACAGTCCAGATCAATCCGGACCAAAAGATGCACCTGCTCTGAAAGGACATCCGAATCTCTGTATAAACAGAAAAATCAACATTTCACATGTTGTTCACCTTTTTTCTTTTTGTATATTCAAAAGTTCCGAAATACATTTTTTGTTCGTTGTAAGATGACCCAAGGGAAATCCATAATATGGAAGCTTTATTTGTTGAATAAGAATTTTCATATTGCAATAGTACATGATTTATCCTCGTACTTGAGGCACGACATAAAGAGCCTTGTGTCTATCATGCAATACTTTGATTTATCTTCCTCAAGTTGTTTGACAATCACAAAAGGGTATTTTGTGTGTTGCACTGATGTGCATGGAAGCTTGTCTGTGGCCATCATGAAATTCGGTATTTGTCTTCTGACAAGGGAATTTCCTGTATTTTCTTAGTTTGTGATTCAAAGACCTTGGCCAAGGCATAATAAATTTGATTCACAAAAGAATCACTAGAAGTTGAAATGGAATCACCGTTATTAAATCAATTGAGTAAATCCATGCCCAAGATTTAATTAGGAAATTAGTTGTTGAAAGGATCATACATGTATGCAATTGCAATAGATTTACTCGCTATTTCACCTAACGCTAGATAATCATGCTACTTGCTAAATCTTACCAGTATTTGTAGGTTACTGAAATTAAAGTGTTAATTCAAGTATATTAATTAATATGATTAATTAGTATAATAAATTATTATTATTCAAAAGTTACAAAGTTGTAAGTCTGCAACTAGTATTAGTTGTAAACCTAAAAGGTTACACATAATTTTGGTTGTTGACATTTTAAAATTGATAAATTCAATAGTTGGATGCAATTTAATTTAATAATTGAATTTAATACTTAATTAAATACTTTTATTATTTAATTAAATATAATTTGATTATAAGACCCAATAAAAGGAATATAATAAATTATCTAATCAATTGGATTGATTAACTCGGGCTTTGAGGATTGATTAATTAATTAGTTAAATTACTTAATAAGTTGGACTTTGAAATTCAAGCTCATATATAATCTAGTAGGCCTAATTGTAGAAGCCCACTAAATTATTGAAGATAAATAAATAAATGAGACTTATTTTGACACACACACACACACACACACACACATATATATATATATATATATATATGTAATTGTAGGGGTTGGTTCTTGTGAGACCATATATTGGGGTGAGACCGTGAGACCTAATCTGAACCGTTGCAATTTTTAACAATGAATGAATGAGATTGAAATAATAAATATAGAAGCATTCTCAACCATTATTTTCATGTGAGGGTATTATAGTAAAACACAAAAATCGGTCAACCAATGATAATAAACAAGATATGCATGGTTCAAACTTACCTTATCTAATACCTATAATTTAGGAGGTGCAATAAATGATAATCCCCACCAAAAAAAAATGATTGAACCATACATTGTATTATCACTGTCGAAAAAAAAAACAATTTATCTTGTACATTGATGCAGCGTATTTTAACTAAGTATGCAACATGGAGATGAATTACATATATTGATGCAACCTATTTTAACAAAAATGCACCAAATTGTAACTAAGAATGCAACAAATTGTAACTAACAATACATTGACCCATACAGTGATTAATGCACCAAATTGTAACTAAGAATGCAACCTATTTTAACTAACAATATATTGATGCAACCTATTTTAACTAAGAATGCACCAAATTGTAGCTAAGAATGCAACAAATTGTAACTAACAATACATTGACCCATACAGTGAATTATCGCTGCAATAAAAAAAAACCTTATCTTATATATTCATGCAAACCTATTTTAACCAAGAATGCAACAAAATGTAATTAAGAATGCAACAAATTGTAACTAAGAATACATTGATCCATGCAGTGAATTATCACTGCAATAAAAAAAAACCCTTATCTTATATATTCATGCAAACCTATTTTAATCAAGAATGCAACAAAATGTAATTAAGAATGCAACAAATTGTAACTAAGAATACATTGACCCATGCAGGACGAATTATCACTGCAAAAAAAGTGAAAAAAAAAACTCTTATCTTATATATTGATACAAAGTATTTTAACTAAGAATGCAACAAATTGTATCTAAATATGTACTATAACAGAACATGTATCGTGCTGAAAAAAACTGATAAGATCACCCATTAATGCATGAGGGCCGAAAAATTAGGGATTCATCATACTCTCCTTAATTAAAAAAACCGATTGAAACTGATAAGATCACCCATTAATGCATGAGGGCCGAAAAATTAGGGATTCATCATACTCTCCCATGAAATTAGCACGTCAAAAGATTTTTACAATCTCTCTCTACCGAAATTAAAGGGGCATTAATATCTATCCTTAATTAACAACCGGTGCCTATATGTAGTTTTACCAATATAACCTTGTAACAGTTTTTTATCATTAAAAATATATTAAAAATTGGATTAATCTAAACCCTTCAAAAATAAGAATAAACGTACCAGATTATGTCTCACCCTAGAATATTGGTTTCATTTGAATCAATACCTATATATATATATATATAAGAATATTGGATCAAATCTGGCAGGGGGTTCTACGTAAGACAGTGTGGACTAATCACAGCCATTTAATTATCGAATCCAATGACAGTTTTTTTCTTTCCGAATTTTTTTTTGGGTTTTTTTTTTTAATTTTTTAACTGATAAGGGCAATGTTGTCTTTTTATAATGGAGGTTATTTCTTTTTTTTGGTAACCATTATTTTAGCCTTGATTTTTTGGATTTAATATCCCAACCTTCCCGTTTTCACTTCTCTTATTTTTCAAAACCATTTTCAGTTTTTTCTCTGAGAGTTCTAGTTAGGTGATTTTTCTTCGTTTTTGTTGGACGAGTTTCGCTGAATCAATTGTTACGTGTGGGGGCTTCACAAGACAATCTTGGTGTACTGCAGTTCGATTTTTCAAATTTTTGCTGAATTAAGTGATTTGTTCGACACGATTCCATATATGTTTGCTTTTTTGTTCTATTCTTTTGTTTGTTTAATTGCTTTGAATGGTTTGTTTTGTTGTTCTTGTTTGAGTTTTTTTTGTTCTGATTTTGCATCATTTCCTTCAAACCGAACAATTCTTTATGTTTCTTTTTGTATATCGAGTCTAGGGTTTCTGGTAGTACGTGTCAAATGTTTTTTTGATAATGGAGGTTTATTTTTTTTGGTTAACTTGTAGTTTCTGCTAGTCCAAGTGGCTACGATAATCTAGAGGGGAAGAGTGAATAGATTATACCAATTTTTCCGATTTGGCCATCTTTTTCGAATGTAGAAATAATAACAAGAATCGAAGTGCGGGAAAATAAAGAACACACGTTGATTTAAAGAGGTTCAACCTACCTAGGGCCTAATCCTCTACCACCCTGACATATCCGAAGTGGATTTCAAAAAAGAAAAAGAAATTTTATTAATATCACCAAACTATTACACCTTCACCTTGAAGAGCACCACACTATTCTTACAACACCACCAAGAAGATTACTACAATCTTCTTACACCTATGAAGAGTACCACACTTTTCAACACCTAAAATCACCAAAGTCTGTTCTTACCACAATAACATTAACAAGGATATCTTGCTTTGGATGATGGAAACAAATTCAAGATCACAACTCGATATGAAGTATACAACTTTGAAGTGCAAGTGTAATCAAGAATAAAGCCTAGTACTCAAGATGTGCAAGTGAAAGACTTGGGCTAAATACAACAAGAATATGAAAGTGAAGAAGAAGAGTGTTGCTTGTATTTGTATTGCTCGTGTTGTTATTGTTTGTGTTGTTGTGTCTTGTTGCTTCAATTCTTCATCTATTTATAGGAGAGGTCTTGGATTTGATTTTCAGACATAGGCTCCTCCTTGGAGATTGAAATCTACAAAAAAATACAAATCAAATGGAGATTATAGCTATTAGAAATCAATCCCTTAAAATCATGAAAAGTTGTCTGCTGCTCAACGAATAATTTGCTTATTAAACATTAGGCCAACCGAATGAACACAAATGACGAAATTCGAATTACACAACAAAAATTCACTGTTGGACTGATCCAAGGGGGTTGGACCAGTCAACCTCATGCTCGACCGGTCCACCCCCATGGTGACCGGTCTAACGCCCTGAAAAATCAATACAGAGAAGATTTTGCAAAAACAAAACTTCCTAGGCACTGATCGACCATTGTACATCTCGTTTCTATTTTAGTAATCTAACTTTGAGGCTCGGGTTATGATGGCTCGGAAGCTACTCCTAAAAATGGCCTAGGCAAGTGCACCTATCGTTTATAGCAAAGCTAAGCGAGTATCGAGTGTCATTCCCACGAGGACTATGATTACTAGTAATTACCGTCTTTTTATTATCTAGCCTACAAATTCGTCAAATAGTTTGTTGCAAAAAATAAAAATAAAACAAAAGCAAATAAAAGTGGAAGAGGCAACTAAGAACACGAAAGATATCAGACACACTCGGATTGGAAGATGTTGGATATAAATATGCTTGAATGTGAATCCCTCTAGAACGTCTTTGTGATTTTACCAAAATAAATACAACCATAACCCTTAAGTTTTAACCATCCCTTAACATATTTTCATGCTTTATGGACCGTAGGCATTCCTAAATTAAGTTAAACCCTTTCTCAAGGCGAAAAACTCCTAACCTCAAGTTGATTAACTCAAATCTCTTTCTAGTTAAAACCCCAAGATTGCATTAACGATTTGTGAATTCCCATATTAGGTTTGACCCTAATCCGGAAGATTTATGTCGTCTATATCTAGGATTGAATGCAACTCCTTTCACTTATGTTGGTTCTATTTCACCATGAATCTCTCGATTTCCCGGTGAAAAATAAACTTCAAATCAATATTGCGCATATACCAATTCGAATAAACAAGCATAACATAAGTGACTCGCATAAAAACAGAAAAATATATTAAAACATTCAAACCAATGATCACAAATAAGTTCTAGAGTTCATCACATTCAAACACTAACGATTTAACTCATGTTGGATTTGAGAATGAAAACAACAATTAAACAATAAGTTTCTTTCAAAATCAACATGAATATTTGAAGTTAAAACTTCCAAAACCAACACAAGACTCCCCTGTTGGAAGTATGATGATGAAGTGGCGGAGTTCATCTTCTTCTCCGAGCGATCTTCAATCCTTGTGCCTTAGCGCCTCTCCATGGTGATCCAAACCTTCTAACTCTCTTCCTCACTACAATATGTGTTTCTCCTCTCCAAAGTATGGACTCTCATCACAAAAATCTGATTTTCTATGTATGTGAATGAATGAATGAATGAATTCCTCCTTCAACCCATACTCTTGGATTTTATAGACATTATTTTGGAGAAAGTATTCCTTAATAATGTCATCTTTTGATAGTTTAATGCTCAACTTTATGAGTTGGGTTGTTAGAATCATTATTTTCATGTGATCATGTGGGAAAGTAAGGAATTGGTGAAGCATAATGAGGTGTAAATGTGCAAAAAGAGTTGTCAAAAGGCTTGGTTGAAGTGCTTTCCCAAAATACCCTTCAAAAATCGTGCAGAAACAGTCCAGAAGCATGGTCGTGCTCAAAAGCACGGCCTGGCCGTATTTTTCACGCATTTTGGGAGTTCCCAGAAGCACGGCCCTGAGGTTTTAGTTCAACTACAAAAAAACTCCAATTATCTTTAAAATTGAGGTTTGTATTTTCCTAAACAAGTTCTCTCTTAAGGATGCCCGAGGATGCAATTCTATAAGCTAAAAACGAATGTGGTGTTTGCTTCAACCATGGCATGGCAGTAAGCAGTAAGTTCTTCCCTTTCTATGGTTGGCAGAGTTTGTCTCGGGGATAGCTTGCTTCTTCACAAGCTTATCCTGTAGAAAAAAACTGAGATTTTTTTGTAAGGGATTAAAAAAAAAAACTGATGTTTGGGCTAATTACAAAAAAAAAACGAGAATTTTTAATATTACAAAAAATCCCTTGAGGTTTGATTTTATTTTAAATTTAAGGAAATAATTGTAATATTCTATAAAATTGGGGGGGAGGGATTTTCGAAATTCTTTTTTTAGAAGGGGTTTTTGCTTATGAAGGAAAAAATGTATGATGAAATAAAATCTCAAGGAGTTTCTGTAATTTTCAAAATTCTATAGGTTTTTTAGTAATCGACCCAAACCTCATGTCTTTTCCCTTTCTATAATTAGGCTAAACCTCGGGGGTAACTTTTGTATGTTAACCTCAAACATATTTACATGGAAAAACCATGGAAGGACAAATGCAATTACCCCTTGAACATCCATTGCTTGCTCGAACGTAGGATCAACAATTAGTGAAATCAAAGTGTTGGCTCTAGATATGCCAATTCAAAGTTTTGAAGGTCCCAAAACGTTCGTTTTATCCGGTTTCAAAGACTGTTAAACCAAATATTCTAAGTTCTAGCACTTACAAAAACACAGAGCGGAATAAAAAAACACACAATATAAAAAATTTATCTACAAATTAAAAATAACTTGTAGAGTTGTCAATATGACGAAATCATTAGTTGAATAGTATGGTTTATAACTCGACTCTCAAAATATCAACTAGTCTAATAAAAACTTCTCACAAGAGTAGGTCTATCCTTTGTAAATCAGCTCGCCCAACATTATGATTGAATAACTCACTATCGCTTATGAACGAAAACCTAACAACAAAACACTAATGGTTTATAATATGGACAAGATGTTGATTCCCGATATCAAAGACACTTGGAATAACACATATATACTTCAGTAAACTCCTTTTAAGCTCGATCGTCTTGTTATTTTTCTCTCGACTGAATCTCTTTTGCTTTATCTCTCTTATTTTCGTGTGTATGACTTGTCTGGAATGAGAGGACGTTCTCTTTTTTATATAGATTGAGTTCCAAGAGTTCTATAAAAGTATGAAACAAGATATGCACAAGTATAAAACAAATAATAATATAAAAAAAAGGTTTAGAACAAGTAAAACTCTTTAAGTTAGGAAACAATATAATATCTATCAAGTGTCCTACTTTATTATTACCATATCATTATAAATCCTAATTCATCTAGATATAACATTTATCCAAAAACTTACCATATAAGATATATTCTAATCTAGATTTTTGCAAACTAAATCTTTCCATATCCATTCAAACTCTATATTCAAAGAATAAGTCTAGAAAGCCAAAATACAAAATTCAAACACAATTAGAATACCACAAAGTGGCATTAATTAGGCTAGGAATGCTCAACCCTAACACGGTCCGACCGGTTGAACCGTTATCGGTGGCTTGGCCAGTTTGATCACCGGTATGGTATTTAAAACACTGCATCGGAGTACTACTTCGTAATCATAACAATCTCAAAAGATCCAATACGTAAGTGGTCCATCTCATAATCTTCCTCCACTTCCCAAGTTGTGTTCGGACACTATAACATACATGATATTAGGTAACAAAAGATTGTAGCACTTTTTACATAAAACACATTATATAACACATGTTTGTAACACTTTTATATTGTAATATTTATATAATACTTTTGTAGCACTTTATAAATATGTAACACTTATTTGTAATAGTTTCAAATAAGTAACACTTTTTAAGTATCATTTTTTTTGTTATTGTTTTCGTAACACAAATATGTATTACTTTAATTAAATAACACTCCAGTTAACACTTATTGCTATTAATTCTATTATATGGAGTATATATATAAGTGATATATAATCATTTGCTAAATGTTATATAACATTACATGAAACTTATAGGATACTAACAGACCGTATTACCGAAGTTTTTTTTTAGCTTTCTTTTAAAAAAAAATTACCAATGTTAATTCCGGCATAATATCGGCGAAAAAATCTCTAGGTAAATTTATGATTTTTATTTAATATTTTTAACTTTACTGACATAAAAACTATTTTCGTCGGCTACCTATTTATTTTCAAAAAATATTATCAACAAAAAATTGATATCATCGGTAATTACTTATGGATTTTTTCGTCGGTATATTAGTTGTATTTCTATATTTTTTTTATTTTTTACCAATGGAATATCAGTTTATTGATAAATTTATTTGATATTTATATTTATTATTTTTATTATGTTCTTTAATATATAATATAATTTCTAATATAAAATATAATTTCTAATATATGATATAAATTTATATTTATAGTGTATAATATAATTTTAATGCATATATTATATAATATTATTTTTATAGTGTTTAAGAAATAACTTAGCTTAGTGGCAAATTGCCACTTCCAAACAATATGGGTCTTGAGTGCGAAAAATCCCTTGTAAAATACTAGGAAAAGTGCTACAAAAAAGTGTTGTATTTTGCCCAAAAAAAATGGTTTTATATTTGACAAAACATATGCTACATTAGAGTCATATGTAATATTTTATAATTATTTTTTGAAAGAGTTACAATATATGAGTACTTAATGTAACACTTAGAAAAAGTGTTATTAAAGCTATTAAAAGAGATATCGTATACTATAGGTTGTACGGGCAAATGTATCACTATAAAAAGTCCTACCTATTGTTTATATTAACAATTTTTGGCTGTTATTTTATGTCAGTATTGGAGAGGAGGTTTGGTGCCATTGTGGAATATAATGGAGACTGATTGAGCAACAGACAACGCTCAAGGGAGGAAGACGTGCAAACGAGTAATTTATTCTCATATCAAATTTATTCGTCGGTATATTAGTTGTATTTCTATATTTTTTTATTTTTTACCAATGGAATATCAATTTATTGATAAATTTATTTGATATTTATATTTATTATTTTTATTATGTTCTTTAATATATAATATAATTTCTAATATATATAATATATGATATAAATTTATATTTATAGTGTATAAAATAATTTTAATGCATATATTATATAATATTATTTTTATAGTGTTTAAGAAATAACTTAGCTTAGTGGCAAATTGCCACTTCCAAACAATAAGGTTCTTGGGTTCAATGTAGGGGTGTGCACGGTCCGGTTTGGTCTGGAGATTTAGAAATCTGCAGAACCACCCCGAAGTTCAAATATCCCAAAATTAAATCTCCAGAACCGAACCATAGAGAAAAAAATTATGTCCCGAATCGTCCCAAACTTTCGGCACGGTTCGGAACAGAGATTCGGTTCTAATAGGATGATATGGGACAGAGCGAGACAGTTTGGAGAAATGGAGATTCAAAGATTTCATAAATAAAACACATAAAAAACGTGAAAGTAAAAATCAATGTAAAAATCATCAAACTATTATCCTTTCAATCTTTTTAGTGCAATCTAAAAAATAAATACTAAAATCATTAGTAATACACTAGTTTAACTTTTAATATTTTATATTTAACTTATACATAAAAATTAATTAATTCATATTAAGAACTAAATTTTTAATATTGTAAATTTCCTTTCATGATATAAAATTATAGACTATACTACGTTATTAGTTTAATATCAATTTAACTTTTAATTGTTTTTATTTTAATTTGTAGTTAAATTAAAGTATTGATTTTTATTTTGGATTTTAAAATAATATGTTTAAGATGTTACATTATTCATATATTAGTAGTAAAAGTCTAAATCACAATGAGTATACGTAAAAGTCTAAAATCTCAACGAATGATAAATTTAGTAGCATATATTATATATATATATATAAATATTATATAATCTTGGTCCATTGTCATGGGCTCTTGACTTAGGAAAAGTATAGTTAAATAATAACTTTGATAAATTAATAAGAAACAAAACTTTACAGTCTCAATGTCTCAATTTTGTTGATTAGATGATTACTCTAGTTTAGTATAATTTACTAATTATTTAATTAATTTTAATTCAATTAATTTTCTTGATAAGAAGATGAGTCTAGTTATGATCCTTAATAAGTAAAGTATCATCAAATTTAAACATTTTCTACAAAATTAATTATGATTTTATAATTTAATTTGATGGATACATTTAAATAAATTAATATGACGGCAAAGGCGGAGCCAGGAAATATTTCGGGATGGGCCGATACGTGAAAATGGGGTGGGCCGAATAAGAAAATCATATAAAATATACTTAAAATAATTTTTTTTTAAATTTTATAGTGTAAATTTTTTTTAAAAAAAATGGGGGGGTCGGGGCCCAGGTTGACCCCCCTCCCTCCGCCATTATATGACGGCAACTGATTTTTGATAAATAATTAATATAATATAATTCTTATGAATTAAATTCATATTAAATTACGCATATGATATATTGATAAAATAAGTCAATTTTGAAATTAATAATTTTTAGTATTATGATTTATATTGCATTGAATTTCAAAGAAACGTGTAGTTCATTCAATATCAAAATATAAATAGATAAAAATATTTTATATGTATATATAAAAATTTATTTAAAATCGGTTCTAGTTTCGGATATTCGGTTCGGTACGATTCGGTATGGTTTGATACGGTTCTCGGTACGGATATTTGAAAAATCTCCAGAACCATACCTTGAAAATTTTTGGGACGGTTCGGTTCGAAGAAAGTAAAAAAGTTAACGGATATTTTCGATTCGAGTTCGGTAATCTCCAAGTCTCGTGCACAACCCTAGTTCAATGCTTCTTGGGAGCAAAAATTCACCTATAAAATACTAGGGAAAGTTATTGAAGTGCTACAAAACAATATTGCATTTTGCCAAAAAAAAAAAATGGTGTTATATTTTGTTAAAAAAATGCTACATTAGACTCATATGTAATATTTTATAATTATTTTTTGAAAGAGTTACAATATATGAGTACTTAATATGACTCTTAGAAAAAGTGTTAGTAAAGTTACTAAAAGTGATACCGTATACTATAGGTAACACGGGCAAATGTATTGCCATAAAAAGTGTTACCTATTGTTTATATTAACAATTTTTGGGTGTTATCTTATGTTAGTACTAGAGAGGAGGTTTGGTGTCATTGTGGAATATAATGGAGACTCATTGAGCAACAGACAACACTCAAGGGAAGAAAACGTGCAAGCGAGTAATTTATTCTCATATCAAATTTGGAGCTTAATTAATTCATTATTGGACCACTTGATCTCTTATACGTGCAAGTTTGTTACCATATACTATGTATATTTTGGAGCTTAATTAATTGGCCACATTGATCATGAGATCTAGAATGGTTATATGACAGCTGCATTAGAATTTCCTAGCTAACAACAAACCAACCTTTCTTATTCCATCCTATAAATACCGCACCGTTATTTCTCCATCTCTTTAAACTAAAAGTTGTATTAATTGTTTCTCCCAATAAGAAAAGAAAAAACACCTTTTGTTTCGTTTTTTTTCTTTTTCATTTGTCAGAAGAAATCATGGCCACTAGAGGAATTAATTACACAACTATTATGATTCTTGTTGTCATCATAGCCATCATAGCCAACAACCAAAAATGTGAAGCTGCGCGCTACCTGTTGCAACAACAGGAGAATGTGAATGGGGGCCAGCTCGAGGGCTTGACGGGGCCGCTAGGGGATCAGCCTGGGGGGCGGCCAGGGGGGCTGCTAGGGGGGATATTGATCCCCGGGATCCTATAGGGACTAACAGTGGAACAACCTGGTTTATATCCCAACCTTCCGAGTAATCTAATAAACATTGATTTAGTTGGGGATAATGAAGTTCAACCATTTAAGTTTTTATTATGGGATAAGTGTTATTTTCTATTTGTTGTGCGATTTCAGTTTCAAATTGGAGACGTGTGTGATATTTGTGTGATTTGATGATGAGTTTATATTATCGTGACAAGCTGTTGAATTTATTTGTAATGTTTTGCGGTCGATGTTGTAATGTTTTTCTGTTTGGATTTGTAATGTGATATTATTTTATGGTCATGATCTTATTGTGCTATGTTGTTATTTTATTTATATAAAATTCCAATGTTATGCTATTGAGCAATATTTTACCGCTATCTTATTATGCAATGTTATGGTGAATTAATAAAAAATTTGTTGGAAATTGGTTTTTATATAAAATGGGTTTTGACCCGTTTTTCACCAATTATTTAAGTGGGATCACTTATCAATTTTGGAATTAAAAACTGTTAGTCCAAGTGGCTACGATAATCTAGAGGGGGGGGTGAATAGATTATCTAGGTTTTTCAGATTTTGCCCTCTTTTTCGAATAATCAACCAAAGACGAGAATGTAAATGCGGAAATAAAACAACACTCGTCGATTTAAAGAGGTTCAACCCACCTAGGGCCTAATCCTCTACCACCCCAAAGATCTCTGGGATGGATTTCAAAAAGAAAGAAAAGATTTTATTAATTTACCAAAAATTAATACAACACCTGAGGATTACCACAACCCTCCTTCACCACTTTGAGGATTACCACAATCCTCTTACACCACCTCGAGGATTACCACAACCCTCTTACAACACCTCGAGGATTACCACAACCCTCTTACAACACCTTTGAAGATTACCACAACCTTCAAACACCTATCACCTAGATCACCCAAGTGTATTCTTACCACAAGAATACTCACAAGGATGTCTTGTGTTGAATGATGACCAAAATCAAGATTACAACTCAATAATGATTGATACAATATGAGTACAAGTGTAATCAAGAATTGAGAGCCTAGACCTCAAATTTGTGCAAGTGAAAGTGCTTAGGCTAATACAACAAGATATATGAAAGTGTTTGCTTTGTATGCTCTTTTGCTTGTATATTGTGTTGTATCTTGTTGCTTGAATGAAGCCTCTATTTATAGGAGAGGTCTTGGCTTTGATTTCCAGACATTGGCTCCTCCTTGGGGAGTGATTTGCTTTGCAAAAGAAACCATTTAAAATCATCAATATAGTTGTTAGAAATCAATCCCACAAAATAGGAAAAGGCTCATGCAAAACGCAAATCTGATAGTTTGTCTTTGTCAAACATGGGGTTCGACCGGTCGCGCGCAGAGATAAGATTGAAATTGAATTCTCGCGAATTTTTACACAGGGGACCGGTCGAAGGGGTGCGACCGTCGCCTCAGCACCAGTGACCGGTTGCCGCCAGCGTTTTTACGAAACAGAGAAGTGGAACAAAAATCCAACTTGCAGCATGTGTCGCTCACCGGTCGACCGGTCGACCACACCGGTCGCCCACCTGGTCGACCGCCGTCCCTGCCTTTTTTTTTTACGTCCCATTTTCTGTTTCAAAACTCAACTCAGTGCGGGTTGCCCTATGGGCGACCGGTCGAGCTGAAACAAAAGTGTTGTCCATTTTAAATCGAAAATAAACTTCAAGAAATACTCCAAAAAATAGTAAAAACATTTTAGATCGATTGGAAGTGTTAGGACAACATTTAGGGACATTGTTTTGGTATAAAAACTCTTTAGAACAAAATCATCAAAATCATGATAAAAACATTTATCTAACAAACTCCCCTTTTTGATGATTACAAACCAAAACAATTTTATCCCAAACTAAGAGAGCAATTTTAGAAATGATTTTCCGGTAAAAACATTTGACCGTTTGGAAGCAACCAAAATTTCCAAAAATATTAAAGCAACCAAGTAGGAGTAAATATTTTCAAAAATAAGCTCAAGCTCCCCTATCCACAAGCACATCAAGAATAATGTAAAAGCAATTATCCATAAGCTAAAAACTTAAGCTTTTACAATTTGCTTAGGAGCTTATAAGCTCCCCCTGTCACAAAACAACATTAAACAATAATATAGGTCCATCAAGCAACAAATGGACTAACAATAAATCACAACTTATGGCTTTTATGAGCCATAGCTTATAGCTTTTATGACAAGCTTTAATTAGCTTCTTTGAGCTAACGAGCCAATTTCTGTTTCTCCCCTTTGGAATCATCAAAAAGAATGTTAGTATGATAGAAACATCATAGAAGTATATCAAAGTGCACCAAAGAAATGGTTTATCAACCATTGAGCAATTTAGGCTTAAAAACCAAGGAAAATGGGAGAAATGTATCATGAAAAGTTCATACGCTCGTTTTGTTTCTCAAAACATGATCTCAATGAGTATTGGGGACTTTTTGAAGCGAGAGAATCATGTAGAAGTTGAAATTTTCATTGCGACATTTTAACAAACACCTTGTGTGTGTGAAAAATAGAAGAGGTTGTATATAACCTTTGTAAATGGTTCAAGCCAAAAAAATTTCATATCATTAATCAACCTCATTTCAAAGCTCAATCATATGCACCATATGCAATAAATTGTTCATCAATAAAGAAGCTCAAAGTAGATTCTCAAGGGTTCAACCCAATTGAGATAAGCTAAGAATGATCAAGGCATTACAAATGCCAAAAATTAGAGCAACCATCAAGTAATAAGTCATGCTTTCAACAATACATGTATCAAAAGTCCCAACATATTCAACTAAGCATAATAAAGCAATAAAAAAGCACTTTTACCATCAAGTACTTCATACCAATGATCAAACAATGCTTTAGAGTATTTTTACCATCAAATACTCCATCAAAAATCATGATCATCCACAAGTCATTATCAACTTGCAATATTAACCCTTTTAAGAAAAACAAGCAAATATCATTAGTACAAATGAGTTTTACAAAAATTCATCAAAATACAAAACATCATTAATGAAAATGCTAGAAAGTAAAGGGGTGGGGTAACATCATTCCTCATCCGAGAGAAGCAAGATCCGGAATAAAGTCCTTGATGAATTTCTTTAACTTGCCGATAGACTTTTGCATTTTAGAGGTCTTTTGCTCCAAAGCCTCATACCTCGTCTCATGAAAAGCCCTCATCTCATCAAATTCGGCTTGAGTATACCTCCTAGGTGGTTGAGCACCTATTACCCTCCGGATTGCTCGGTTCGCCTTCTTCCACCAATCTTGCGGCCCCGGCGTCATCAAAGATGTCATTAGGATCGGGAGACTCTTGACCTCTTCCTCTTGCCATTTTGGTTGGTGGGATGTCCATATTCTTGCGCATCGTGACTATTTGGGAGATATTGTCAATGTCGAAGTCATTTTGAAAAACTTCCGAGTTAAACTCCGACGAAGGAGTCCCGATTGAATAAGAAGTTTACAAATCCAATTTCCCATAACCAACTTCTTATTACCTTGAGTAATGGACTCGATTAGACATTGAATGAGTATGGCACCAAAGTTAAGTGGTTCCTCCTAGCAATCTTATAAGTCAAAAAGTAATCCATATTGCTAGGCATCTTTCCCGACTTACCACAAATGCAATATGCGACAATGACCGATAAAATGCGATGCTCAAGTGTCATTGCCAACAAAGAATACTTAGGCCATACTCCCAAATACGTCTTGACTTCTTTCATTGATACCCCCAACATTTCATCATTCCAAGTCCCGCAAAGAAAATAATCCCAACCACCTTCTCTAACATGTAAAAGCCGGCAAATATCATTGGGAGTCCATCTAAAATGACGACCCTTTATAAGTGAATTAACGGCAATCGGCTTTCTATCATTATCAAATACCCACATATTAGCAAAAAAATGTTGGATAATATCATCATCATACAACACATAAGCATGCTCCCATAAATACATCCAACCTTGCTCCTCAAAAAAAAACCTCTAATCGTAGGATACTCATTCGCAAAAGAACTAAAACGACACATTTTAGTCCTCGCAATAGATTTACCTTTCATCCCCTATCCTCATAGTACCATTCC
Organism: Rehmannia glutinosa; assembly: GCA_016081115.2. Lineage (NCBI taxonomy): Eukaryota > Viridiplantae > Streptophyta > Magnoliopsida > Lamiales > Orobanchaceae > Rehmannia > Rehmannia glutinosa. Next base: position 173,409 of record JABTTQ020002412.1, on the reverse strand, counting down.
GCATACTTATTGATGAAATTAATAGCATTGCGGGAATTAGAGCTTGAGTAACAAAAGATTTTTTACCTTTCGCCCAACGGCAATTTTCGAAAGCGAAATTGTTCCGGAGCTCGGTGATTTGGGCCCGAGAGAGAATGGGATTTTGAACATCATCACCTTCTTGAGCCACGTTTCTTTGAGCGGCTCGAATATCCCTTTGTTCGAACTTCTTCTTGCCGATTTCTTGAACCCTCTCCGTCCCTTCTACGCTTGGAGATGGATTTCGACCGGTGGAATTCTTTGGAGGTGCCATATGTGAAAGATTCTTGAGAAAATAAGAAGATTAGCAACAAGAATCGTGAAAAATGATGAAGAATTGAAGATTGTAGGAGAAAGGGGATGTTAGCGCGCACAGGGTTTTTGGGGATTTTTGTGTGTTCTGTTTTGAAACGAAGACAGAAAGTTATAACCTGAAAAATTGGCACAGGCGACCCGAGGTCGAGGTAGGGCGCGACCGGTCGAGGTGCGGGCGACCGGCCGCCGCCTCGCGTGACCGTCCCAGGTGATTTTTCTTTCTCCCAGAGTTTTCCAAAATTCGATTTTCCACCCCAAAAGTTTTTAAAACTTTGCAAAAATATAAGTTTGGACTATATCCAACAAATATGGGTTTTGGGAAAAACATATAAATGATAAAATCGAGACTAAACACGTAGTGCCTTTTAAGAGAAAATATTTGCAAGATCAATTAGGGGCACTAAAGGGGTCAAAATGAAATATCTTGAAAGATATGTGCATAAGCATAAAATCGAGTTTATAAGAGTAAGAATAACACAAGTAAACGTGCCTCGATAATTTATGCCTTTCTTGACAAATAATGACATAAATGGCCATTTGTGAAAATATGTAAATCATACACAATTCTTAAAACATATCTAGCACAAATTTTAATGATAAAAGTGTAGGCTAAGAGATATCACATGTAAGCTCATGCCATAAAAATCCATAAAGGATGATAACACACTATAGTCAAAAAAATGCACAAGAGTTTTAAAAAGATCATATAAGGTCTTCTTTTTTAAAAAATTTTAAAAGCACAAGTATATATTGAAGACCTTAATTAAAAAATAAATATTTGAAAACTCATTTTGCAATTAAGACACAAATAAGAGCATGCATAATAACAAAATAAAATGCATATTTAAATAGGGAGATACGAGTTACCAATTACGCCATTTCCATGGGTTGTGTCTTTCCCATTGTTGATGATGATATCTTCCCATTTGGAAGTCACTTTGTTGATGATGACTTCCTTGATTACTCCATTTCAAGGTTTGTTACCTTCCCATGGTTGATGGTTTCTTCTTCTTTGAAAATCATCTTGTTGATGATGTCTTTGCCATTTCAAGGATTGTGTTCTTCCCATTTTTGATTATACGCTCTTCTTGGAAATTTGCTTTGTTGAGAGTAGTTCTTCTTTGATCAAATGAAACGTTCATTTGATGTTTTCTTGGTGGCATGAATTTTCTCCGATTTTTGTTTTGCGGGTACCTAATAACACATTATTTTGTGGTACCCTCATGTGTTTGGGTCCTTTAAGATTAGCTTTGAGACTTTTAGGTCTCCAACAATATTTAGAGCTATTTCTAGCCCGACAAGAATAAGCCGTATGGCCCTTTTTACCGCAATAAAAGCATGTAATAATTCTAGGAGCATAATGACCAATATGCATAGTGACTTGATCCTTTTTCATATGATTAACAATTTTAGGCTTATGATCAAGTTCTTTATCACAATTATTAATATCAACAATATTGGACATTTCATTGGTACTCAAGTTGGATTTTAATAAATCCTTTTTCATGCAATCAATATTCTCAACAAGAGTACTATTTTCTTTTTCAAGGTTTCTAACCTTGTCAAGTGTGGTGGTGTGAGCACATGATAGTGATTCATAGGAAGTAAATAAACTATCCTTATCATTTTTCAAAACAATGAATTCCTTTTTCAAATTTTTGTATTTAACAAGTAAGTTTTGGAATTCATCTTGTAGTTCATCAAAATCATTTTGCAAATCACTATAATCATTTTGAATAACAATATCATAAGAAGTAGAGGGTTTAAGACATACCTCATTTTCTTCATTGATGCCCATAAAACAATATTCAACTTCTTCATAATTGGAAGTTGTAGGAGGCTTATTCCTTAAATTTGAGCTTGTATGATCTTGAGAAGTAGATGCTTTTGTTTGACTCCTTTCATTTGCAAATACTCCATAGATGGCTTCTAATTTTTGCCATACTCCATGTGCCGACTTTATTCCTACAATATGTTCATATTCTAAATTAGTAAATGAACAATATAAAATATTTAAAGCCTTACCGTTTAAGGAGATGATTTTCTTTTCTTCATCATTGAGCTTTTTGAAGCCTTTTGAGGTGTATAGTGTATCTTTCGTCGGAATGGATTCTCCATTAATGACGGTGTTCCAAATGTCGAACCCGCAACCTTGTAGATAGCATTCCATTCTTTCTTTCCAAAAATTAAAATTCTTGGAATCAAATAGTGGTGGCTTGGTGGTGGAAGTGCCGGATAGATGATCTTCGTTCGTAGCCGTTGATCGTTTCTCTTCACTCGCGATGTGAAACGAGCTTGCCAAAGAGTTTGGCTTTGATACCACTTGTTAGTCCAAGTGGCTACGATAATCTAGAGGGGGGGGTGAATAGATTATCTAGGTTTTTCAGATTTTGCCCTCTTTTTCGAATAATCAACCAAAGACGAGAATGTAAATGCGGAAATAAAACAACACTCGTCGATTTAAAGAGGTTCAACCCACCTAGGGCCTAATCCTCTACCACCCCAAAGATCTCCTGGGATGGATTTCAAAAAGAAAGAAAAGATTTTATTAATTTACCAAAAATTAATACAACACCTTGAGGATTACCACAACCCTCCTTCACCACTTTGAGGATTACCACAATCCTCTTACACCACCTTGAGGATTACCACAACCCTCTTACAACACCTCGAGGATTACCACAACCCTCTTACAACACCTTTGAAGATTACCACAACCTTCAAACACCTATCACCTAGATCACCCAAGTGTATTCTTACCACAAGAATACTCACAAGGATGTCTTGTGTTGAATGATGACCAAAATCAAGATTACAACTCAATAATGATTGATACAATATGAGTACAAGTGTAATCAAGAATTGAGAGCCTAGACCTCAAATTTGTGCAAGTGAAAGTGCTTAGGCTAATACAACAAGATATATGAAAGTGTTTGCTTTGTATGCTCTTTGCTTGTATATTGTGTTGTATCTTGTTGCTTGAATGAAGCCTCTATTTATAGGAGAGGTCTTGGCTTTGATTTCCGGACATTGGCTCCTCCTCCTGGGGAGTGATTTGCTTTACAAAAGAAACCATTTAAAATCATCAATATAGTCATTAGAAATCAATCCCACAAAATAGGGAAAAGTCAGTTCAAAAACGCAACGGATAGTTTGTCAAACATGGGGTTCGACCGTCGCAGAGATAAGATTGAAATTGAATTCTCGCGAATTTTTACACAGGGGGACCGTCGAAGGGGTGCGACCGTGCATTCCACCGGGACTCGCCGTTGCCGCCAGCGTTTTTACGAAAACAGAGAAGTCGAACAAAAATCCAACTTGCGGTGTGCAAGTCGCTCACCATCGTCGGCCGACGGCCGACCACACCGGCCGCCCACCTGGTCGACCGTCGCCTCGCTTTTTTTTTCTTACGTCCCATTTTCTTTTCAAAACTCAACTCAGTCAGTAATGGGTTGCCCTATGGGCGGCCAGGTCGAGCTGAAACAAAAGTGTTGTCCAATTTTAAATCGAAAATAAACTTCAAGAAATACTCCAAAAAATAGTAAAAACATTTTAGATCGATTGGAAGTGTTAGGACAACATTTAGGGACATTGTTTTGGTATAAAAACTCTTTAGAACAAAATCATCAAAATCATGATAAAAACATTTATCTAACAAAAACATCCCAGAAACAGCTACTCTATCGATCTCAAGAGACGAAATTGAGTTGAAAACCGAGCAATTAATCCAAGAAATTTGAAGAAATGAAACTTTCTCAATTAAAAGAATTTGCAAAATCAAAAGGGCTTAAAGGTTATTCAAAACTTAAAAAGAGTGAGCTTTTAGAGCTCCTAATTAGGTCACTGAACAACAGTTGATGAATGTAGTAACAACACTTGAGTTGTCATTGCAGCTACGACCCTTAGTACTGTTTTCATTTTATTTTTTTATTTTTTGAATCAAATAATGAATGTTGGGGGTTAAGTACGATTGCGCCCTACATAAATCATCCATAGACACATAAAGGAGTATGATGTTGGTGAATGTAGTAACATTAAAACATTGGGATAATTACAAAATCGACCCCTGAGGTTTTAGTTCAACTACAAAAAAACTCCAATTATCTTTAAAATTGAGGTTTGTATTTTCCTAAACAATTTCTCTCTTGAGGATGCCCGAGGATGCAATTCTATAAGCTAAAAACGAATGTGGTGTTTGTAGAAAAAAACTGAGATTTTTTTGTAAGGGATTAAAAAAAAAACTGATGTTTGGGCTAATTACAAAAAAAAAAAACGAGAATTTTTAATATTACAAAAAATCCCTTGAGGTTTGATTTTATTTTAAATTTAAGGAAATAATTGTAATATTCTATAAAATTTTGGGGGGGGATTTTCGAAATTCTTTTTTTAGAAGGGGTTTTTGCTTATGAAGGAAAAAATGTATGATGAAATAAAATCTCAAGGAGTTTTTGTAATTTTCAAAATTCTATAGGTTTTTTCGTCATCGACCCAAACCTCATGTTTTTTCCCTTTCTATAATTAGGCTAAACCTCAGGGGGTAACTTTTGTATGTTAACCTAAAACATATTTACATGGAAAAACCAGGGAAGGACAAATGCAATTACCCCTTGAACATCCATTGCTTGCTCGAACGTAGGATCAACAATTAGTGAAATCAAAGTGTTAGCTCTAGATATGCCAATTCAAAGTTTTGAAGGTCCCAAAACGTTCGTTTTATCCGGTTTCAAAGACTGTTAAACCAAATATTCTAAGTTCTAGCACTTACAAAAACACGGAGCGGAATAAAAAAACACACAATATAAAAAATTTATCTACAAATTAAAAATAACTTGTAGAGTTGTCAATATTACGACATCATTAGTTGAATAGTATGGTCTATAACTCGACTCTCAAAATATCAACTAGTCTAATAAAAACTTCTCACAAGAGTAGGTCTATCCTTTGTAAATCAGCTCGCCCAATATTATGATTGAATAACTCACTATCGCTTATGAACGAAAACCTAACAACAAAACACTGATGGTTTATAATATGGACAAGATGTTGATTCCCGATGTCAAAGACACTTGGAATAACACATATATACTTCAGTAAACTCCTTTTAAGCTCGATCGTCTTGTTATTTTTCTCTCGACTGAATCTCTCTTGCTTTATCTCTCTTATTTTCGTGTGTATGACTTGTCTGGAATGAGAGGACGTTTTCTTCTTTATATAGATTGAGTTCCAAGAGTTCTATAAAAGTATGAAACAAGATATGCACAAGTATAAAACAAATAATAATATAAAAAAAAAAGGTTTAGAACAAGCTCTTTAAGTTAGGAAACAATATAATATCTATCAAGTGTCCTACTTTATTATTACCATATCATTATAAATCCTAATTCATCTAGATATAACATTTATCCAAAAACTTACCATATAAGATATATTCTAATCTAGATATCTGCAAACTAAATCTTTCCATATCCATTCAAACTCTATTTTCAAAGAATAAGTCTAGAAAGCCAAAATACAAAATTCAACACAATTAGAATACCACAAAGTGGCATTAATTAGGCTAGGAATGCTCAACCCTAACACGGTCCGACCGGTTGAACCGTTATCGGTGGCTTGGCCAGTTTGATCACCGGTATGGTATTTAAAACACTGCATCGGAGTACTACTTCGTAATCATAACAATCTCAAAAGATCCAACACGTAAGTGGTCCATCTCATAATCTTCCTCCACTTCCCAAGTTGTGTTCGGACACTATAACATACATGATATTTGGTAACAAAAAATTGTAGCACTTTTTACATAAAGCACATTATGTAACACATGTTTGTAACACTTTTATATTGTAATATTTATATAATACTTTTGTAGCACTTTATAAATATGTAACACTTATTTGTAATAGTTTCAAATAAGTAACACTTTTTAAGTATCATTTTTTTGTTATTGTTTTCGTAACACAAATATGTATCACTTTAATTAAATAACACTCCGGTTAACACTTATTGCTATTAATTCTATTATATGGAGTATATATATAAGTGATATATAATCATTTGCTAAATGTTATATAACATTACATGAAACTTATAGGATACCCACGAATGTTATCAACGGAAACCATTTGTAGGTATTACCGAAGTTTTTTTTTTTTTAGCTTTCTTTTTAAAAAAAAAAGAATTACCAATGTTAATTCCGGCATAATATCGGCGAAAAAATCTCTAGGTAAATTTATGATTTTTATTTAATATTTTTAACTTTACTGACATAAAAACTATTTTCGTCGGCTACCTATTTATTTTCAAAAAATATTATCAACAAAAATTGATATCATCGGTAATTACTTATGGATTTTTTCGTCGGTATATTAGTTGTATTTCTATATATTTTTTTATTTTTTACCAATGGAATATCAGTTTATTGATAAATTTATTTGATATTTATATTTATTATTTTTATTATGTTCTTTAATATATAATATAATTTCTAATATAAAATATAATTTCTAATATATATAATATATGATATAAATTTATATTTATAGTGTATAATATAATTTTAATGCATATATTATATAATATTATTTTTATAGTGTTTAAGAAATAACTTAGCTTAGTGGCAAATTGCCACTTCCAAACAATATGGGTCTTGAGTGCGAAAAATCCCTTGTAAAATACTAGGAAAAGTGCTACAAAAAAGTGTTGTATTTTCCCCAAAAAAAAAATGGTTTTATATTTGATAAAACATATGCTACATTAGACTCATATGTAATATTTTATAATTATTTTTTGAAAGAGTTACAATATATGAGTAGTTAATGTAATACTTAGAAAAAGTATTATTAAAGCTATTAAAAGAGATATCGTATACTATAGGTTGTACGGGCAAATGTATCACCATAAAAAGTCCTACCTATTGTTTATATTAACAATTTTTGGGTGTTATTTTATGTCAGTACTAGAGAGGAGGTTTGGTGCCATTGTGGAATATAATGGAGACTGATTGAGCAACAGACAACGCTCAAGGGAGGAAGACGTGCAAACGAGTAATTTATTCTCATATCAAATTTATTCGTCGGTATATTAGTTGTATTTCTATATTTTTTTATTTTCTTACCAATGGAATATCAATTTATTGATAAATTTATTTGATATTTATATTTATTATTTTTATTATGTTCTTTAATATATAATATAATTTCTAATATATAATATATGATATAAATTTATATTTATAGTGTATAAAATAATTTTAATGCATATATTATATAATATTATTTTTATAGTGTTTAAGAAATAACTTAGCTTAGTGGCAAATTACCACTTCCAAACAATAAGGTTCTTGGGTTCAATGTAGGGGTGTGCACGGTCCGGTTTGGTCTGGAGATTTAGAAATCTCCAGAACCACCCCGAAGTTCAAAGATCCCAAAATTAAATCTCCAGAACCGAACCATAGAGAAAAAAATTCTGTCCCGAATCGTCCCAAACTTTCGGCACGGTTCGGGACAGAGATTCGGTTCTAATAGGATGATATGGGACGGAGCGAGACAGTTTGGAGAAATGGAGATTCAAAGATTTCATAAATAAAACACATAAAAAACGTGAAAGTAAAAATCAATGTAAAAATCATCAAACTATTATCCTTTCAATCTTTTTAGTGCAATCTAAAAAATAAATACTAAAATCATTAGTAATACACTAGTTTAACTTTTAATATTTTATATTTAACTTATACATAAAATTTAATTAATTCATATTAAGAACTAAATTTTTAATATTGTAAATTTCCTTTCATGATATAAAATTATAGACTATACTACGTTATTAGTTTAATATCAATTTAACTTTTAATTGTTTTTATTTTAATTTGTAGTTAAATTAAAGTATTGATTTTTATTTTGGATTTTAAAATAATATGTTTAAGATGTTACATTATTCATATATTAGTAGTAAAAGTCTAAATCACAATGAGTATACGTAAAAGTCTAAAATCTCAACGAATGATAAATTTAGTAGCATATATTATATATATATATATAAATATTATATAATCTTGGTCCATTGTCATGGGCTCTTGACTTAGGAAAAGTATAGTTAAATAATAACTTTGATAAATTAATAAGAAACAAAACTTTACAGTCTCAATGTCTCAATTTTGTTGATTAGATGATTACTCTAGTTTAGTATAATTTACTAATTATTTAATTAATTTTAATTCAATTAATTTTCTTGATAAGAAGATGAGTCTAGTTATGATTCTTAATAAGTAAAGTATCATCAAATTTAAACATTTTCTACAAAATTAATTATGATTTTATAATTTAATTTGATGGATACATTTAAATAAATTAATATGACGGCAAGGGCGGAGCCAGGAAATATTTCGGGATGGGCCGATACGTGAAAATGGGGTGGGCCGAATAAGAAAATCATATAAAATATACTTAAAATAATTTTTTTTTAAATTTTATAGTGAATTTTTTTTTTTAAAAAAAAATGGGGGGGCCGGGGCCCAGGTTGGCCCCCTCCCTCCGCCATTGTATGACGGCAACTGATTTTTGATAAATAATTAATATAATATAATTCTTATGAATTAAATTCATATTAAATTACGCATATGATATATTGATAAAATAAGTCAATTTTGAAATTAATAATTTTTAGTATTATGATTTATATTGCATTGAATTTCAAAGAAACGTGTAGTTAATTCAATATCAAAATATAAATAGATAAAAATATTTTATATGTATATATAAAAATTTATTTAAAATCGGTTCTAGTTTCGGATATTCGGTTCGGTACGATTCGGTATGGTTTGATACGGTTCTCGGTACGGATATTTGAAAATCTCCAGAACCATACCTTGAAAATTTTTGGGACGGTTCGGTTCGGAGAAAGTCAAAAAGTTAACGGATATTTTCGATTCGAGTTCGGTAATCTTCAAGTCTCGTGCACAACCCTAGTTCAATGCTTCTTGGGAGCAAAAATTCACCTATAAAATACTAGGGAAAGTTATTGAAGTGCTACAAAAAAATATTGCATTTTGCCAAAAAAAAAAATGGTGTTATATTTTGTTAAAAAAATGCTACATTAGACTCATATGTAATATTTTATAATTATTTTTTGAAAGAGTTACAATATATGAGTACTTAATATGACTCTTAGAAAAAGTGTTAGTAAAGTTACTAAAAGTGATACCGTATACTATAGGTAGCACGGACAAATGTATTGCCATAAAAAGTTATACATATTGTTTATATTAACAATTTTTGGGTGTTATCTTATGTTAGTACTAGAGAGGAGGTTTGGTGCCATTGTGGAATACAATGGAGACTGATTGAGCAACAACAACACTCAAGGGAAGAAAACGTGCAAGCGAGTAATTTATTCTCATATCAAATTTGGAGCTTAATTAATTCATTATTGGACCACTTGAACTCCTATACGTGCAAGTTTGTTAGCATATACTAATGTAAATATATTTTGGAGCTTAATTAATTGGCCACATTGATCATGAGATCTAGAATGGTTGACAGCTGCATTAGAATTTCCTAGCTAACAACAAACCAACCTTTCTTATTCCATCCTATAAATACCGCACCGTTATTTCTCCATCTCTTTAAACTAAAAGTTGTATTAATTATTTCTCCCAATAAGAAAAGGAAAAACACCTTTTGTTTCGTTTTTTTTTCCTTTTTCATTTGTTAGAAGAAATCATGGCCACTACACGAATTAATTACACAACTATTATGATTCTTGTTGTCATCATAGCCATCATAGCCAACAACCAAAAATGTGAAGCTGCGCGCTACCTGTTGCAACAACAGGAGAATGTGAATGGGGGACAGCTCGAGGACTTGACGGGGCCGCTAGGGGGGCGGCCAGGGGGGCAGCTCGTGGGCTTGACGGGGCCGCTAGGGGGGCAGCTCGTGGGCTTGACAGGGCCGCTAGGGGGGCAGCTCGAGGGCTTGACGGGGCTGCTAGGGGGTCGGCCTGGGAGGCGGTCAGGGGTCGTCTAGGAGGCAGCCAGGGGGCTGCTAGGGGTCTGCCTGGGAGGCAGCCAGGGGGTCGGCGTGGGGGCTGCTAGGGGTCTGCTAGGGGTCGGCGTGGGGGCTGCTAAGGGGTCGGCCTGGGGGGCGGTCAGGGGGACTGCTAGAGGGTCGGCCTAGGGGGCGGCCAGGGGGGCCACTAGGGGGGATATTGATCCCCGGGATCCTCTAGGGACTAACAGTGGAACAACTTCGTTTATCTCCCAACCTTCCGAGTAATCTAATAAACATTGATTTTGTTGGGGATAATGAAGTTCCACCATTTAAGTTTTTATTATGGGATAAGTGTTATTTTTATATTTGTTGTGTGATTTCAGTCTCATATTGGAGACGTGTGTGTTTGTGTGATTTGATGAGGAGTTTATATTATTGTGACAAGCTGTTGAATTTATTTGTAATGCTTTGTGGTCGATGTTGTAATGTTTTTCTGTTTGGATTTGTAATGTAATATTATTTTATGGCCATGATCTTATAGTACTATGTTGTTATTTTATTTATATAAAATTCCAATGTTAATTATGCTATTGAGCAATATACCCACTTATTATTTCTAATAACAATCAAATTAAAATATACCTCAACCATAGCATAAAATTTACATAAGAAAATAACAGTAGAGATAACAATAACAAGAGCACAATAGTGAAACGAAATGTCCCGGTTTTATCTCAAGATTAGAGACATAATCACGTCTTGGAATTTTGATTTCAATCTTTTTCCCATTTTATCTCAAGATTGAGTTCAATAAAAACTTCATATGCTGATTACAGTAACAAGTCACGCCCCTTCATTCAAATTCACTTCGTTTTCAACATTGAATATTTTGTTTCCCCTGGCTTTTCTGATCTTTTCTCATTGTTTCTAGCATGGTATTTGTTTTCATTGTAGCAAGACGAGGGCTAATATATAGGTTTAATTACAATGAAAAATCAAGTTCCAGCAACCAAAAGATCGAGAAAACACATTACCTTTCATAACTTCCTCTTTCGAGATATCTAAATAGTTTACTAATAAATATTAGGGATAATTACAAAAACACCCCTGAACGTTTTCGTAATTAGCCCGAACCTTGTGAATTTTTTTTTTGTAATTAGGCTAAACTTTAGGGGTAGTTTTTGTAATTAAACCTAAAACATATTTACATGGAAAAACCATGGAAGGACAAATGCAATTACCAAACATGCCATTAACAAGTTACACAATGGTTGTCCACGCATCCATCTTCTGCTGTCATCTGATGTACCATCAACAGATCTCCTCTCATTCCACAATTCCAAGAATCCATTATCACCGACACCTGTGATATTTTTCGCAGCCTCACCACAAATTTCACACAATCTACAAGGACCAATTAAGCAAATTATATATTTCCAAACCCAAGAAAAATCAAAGGGAAAATAATTTCTGACAACCTAAACTTTTACTGTTTTTACACTTTGCAATCTAAATTATTTATTTTTGCAATTAATAACCTAAACATTGCGGGATTTTCACTTTGCAACCTTCCACCAGTCGGAGTTGGAATATACTAGGAATATTCGTCCATGTGATCCGGAATATTCCAAATCTGACTGATCGGAGGTTGCAAAGTGAAAAACCCGCAAATTTTAAGTTGTTAACTGCAAAAATAAATAGTTTAGGTTGCAAAGTGTAAAAATGACCAAAATTCAGGTTGCAAAAAGATTATGGATAATTACAAAAATACCCATGAGGTTTGGGCTAATTACAAAAATCTAGAGTTCTTTGAAAATTACAAAAAAACCTTTAAGGTCTGATTCCGTCTTACATTTTTCCCGGTGATTTTCAAAAAAGCCCTTCACATTTACAAAAATATTACAGTTACCCCCTTAAATTTAAGACAAAATGAAACCTGGAGGTATTTTTTTATAACATCTCTGTTTTTTTTGTAATTAACCCAAAACTTAGGGGTGTTTTTGTAATTATCCCAAAAATTATTTTCCCGGATCAAAAAACAAGGGGAAACACCTCAAAATCAAGCTGAATTCACAACTCATGAACTAGATCAATCATGCAATCAACCAAACAATACAATGAACACATAAAATAAGTAACTAATGATAAATAAAACAAATTTTTTACCTATTTCCTTTGACCCTAAACCAAGCCTTGGCGCAATATAAATGTGCAACTCCAAGCTCACCTTTACATCCACACCCAATCTCCATCACTTCGACTAAACTTTTACCACTTTCGTTCGCGCTCAAATGACATATTCTACAACATTTATCTTCCCTCTCGATTTTTATTACTACGTCGTTTGGCGTTGTCTCGTTTGATTTTGAACTTGTATCTCCAAAATCATTGGCTCCAACTGCAATTACAGTCTCCGAAATTATTGAATTATTCATCGATCTCTCACGGACAAACAAATCCCAAACCGGAATTAAAACACAAAATATTTAGTAAACAATTTACAGAGGATGGTGGTGGAGTTCCATTAGAGGTAATATTTTTTTGACAAAAGAGGAATTAAAATCGATGGATCTGATCTGATGAGGGATATATTATTGATCGGTCTTTGTGTGTAAACAGTTTAATAATGTTTTGCCATACAACGTAGTACTTAATCAGACAGTGACATTTAGATATGGAAGCGCGTTTGAATTATGTGACAATGATATTATATTATTGGCTTGCCATAAGTGATAAGACGTTAACGTTTTATCCGTTCATTTATTTTTGTGCTGAAATCGGGAAGGAAAAAAACAAATGAATGTCGTGTCGCGAGTAGAACAATCAAAATCAATGTATTTTTAATTTTTGGCTCCATCAAATGTTACGACACTTGTTAGAAATTGGGTTGATATCTGAAACTGAGGATTCCAACGACTTAAATAATGAAGTCAAGGTTCAAGTATGAGGTGTATTATTCGACTTCATCAACACTTGACAATGAATGATAACAAAACACACAATTCAACATTAATAAACAAATAAACAAAAGAAAAAAAGAAGGTAGAACCGGCCCGAGCCAAGAACCGACACTTAAAGCCGGTTCCTAGAACCGGACTATAACGATTAAGGGTAAAAAATCCTGACTCGGGAACCAGCGGACTGCAATCCATGACTAGTAGAAGTGCCAAAAGGGCTAGACTGGTGCTAGCCCATCGGGTCAAAGAGAGAACTGAATCGGCCCCACACGACCCCAAATTCCGTCGGGCAATCATCTACTCATTTTTTATACCAGCCCCTTGTTTAAAAATACATATAAAATGCAATGGGCAATCGGATGATTGGGTTAGTGCAACATTTCAGGCCTAATAGGCCCGACTTTTTTTCGGGCATGAAATTGTGGCCGAATCCAGCATTATCACCAGACTAAGCTGGTTTTTGACAACTCTGTATGACTAGGAGTCTAGGACTAGTTATACACTCGAGATTTTCTATTCCAAATTGTGTATCATCTCGTGTTCCAAATATCACCCCTACACGCCAAGTGTATTGATGACATCATTAATTTACACTTGGCGTGTATTTAAGATACTTGGAATACGAGATGAAACAAAGTTTGGAATAGAGGATCCTATCCGCTAATTATATCATACTATCAAATAAATAAATGCATCTGTTATGTATTTCAAGCCAATGTAGATGAAAATTAAGGACTCTACAGGTTGTTGTAGGTATGGAGGGCGATTGGCGTCATTTGCTGGCATTATGCTCTCTTTTTCAAAAGATAAAATAAACAAGGAACATCAAAGTGTGAAACATGTCGAGTCACGACTGTACAGTCCATAGGTTTCGGTTCTTGAATGATATTGAAATAATTTCATGTCAACCACTTGGGTTAAGCCCAGTGGCCGCGGTGTTACTTGCAATGACGAGGCCCGGGTTCGAATACCGATAATGATGGGAATGAACTTAGAACTCAAAAAAAAAAAAAAAATTCATGTCTACCTGATCAAAACCGGGAATGGGATTTCTTGTTCCACAATCATGGTCCACTATATTGAATATATGATACGTGTACATGATGATGTCATTATTGTATACGTGTCATTCATCATGTATAGTGAAACATGATTGTGAAACAGGGATCTGGTCCTGATCTACCGTATCAATTGTATACGCCTTTCAACTTGATCATCTCTCTCTCTTTTTCTTTCTTTTTTTCCAGGTGTTCTGTTATCTAAATTCCTTTTAATATAAAAAAAAAAAAAAATCAAAGATTTACAAAAAATCAGGTATTGCATTTGAGAATAATCATATTTCATAATAATCTAGTTGGGGAGATATCAACGTACTAAAAATGTCAACAAGAGGGATTTCCAGCATCACCAAAATTCTATTATTATTTCTGGGGATGGTGGCAATGCAAATAACTCATGGCATCCAAAGTAACTACATTCATATGCAGAAAATAAATTTAAACTCAACAAGGACACCCAACACATTTAGGATCATCAAATTGGAAAAAGTAGAAAATATTGGGCAAGAGTAGGAAATGAACTAATATAATTGACTAAATTATAACATAATGTAAAAACCGCATGAAAGATTAATGTATAGTTTTTCTTTAAGGCCAACACTACCTGTAACTTCTTAAATCAATCTCACATTTTAGCTTTTTTTTACCCCACGAAGAGAACCTTACCAACAAATTCCAAGTGCCTTTACTGTCTTTCTCAAGTCCACAACTGCCTTATCAACTTAGTGGCGTATTAGCATTAAATTGCAAGACTTGACTTTAGTCTACGGTACCCACCACGGAGATTGTAACTCTGCTTTAATTTTAGCGATTAGAATTTCTGACCATTAGATAAATCCAATTTTCTAAAAGTCTCCGTCTAGCCCTGATTAGTCTCTGATTAAACACTAGTCCCCCATGTCCACCTACGTTATTCTTCCAATTAGACCCCACCTAACCCCGCTCAAGTCCCGCCTAAACTCGCCTAGGCTCCGCCTAGGCGCTAGGCCCAGTCTGTCGCTCGACTAGTGCCTAGCGCTTTTTAGAACACTGGATAAATCAGATGAGCACCGAACATTAGGAGTGGCAATCCCTGAAACGACACGATAATCCGACACAATCCCGACCCGAAGTTACTGAAAGAAACACAAACACGAGAAAGCTAAACCCAAACACGACTAACATAAATCTGTCACGATATTACCAATTTGTCTACAACTTAGCTATTTTACATTTTAATTAATTTTTGATGTATTTTAAGTATAACCGAAATCAATCCGAAACCAAACACGAACTGAATTGTCACCGCTACCGAATATGAAGTCTAATAGTCCTAATTCAAAGAAAAATATTATCCTCATAATTCACCAATGGCCTCGAGGCATAGTGGGACATAAGTTAATTTGTTCCAAATACAATCCTTTTTCCACCAAGACTTTTCACTGTCTAGCATTGACTTGATCAATCATAAGAAATTTCTGAAAGACTTCACACAAGACCTTGCACATCATCGAAGTGCCAGTTTTGTCATACTCCAAATATCAAAATATTCTCTCTCTAAGAATAACCTCTCTTCTCTTAACCTAGAAACCCCGCTGCTCCCCCCCCCCCTCTCCACCTAAAGCCCCCATCCCCACCCCCACCTTCTCGCCGGTAATGGCTGGACGGCCAGCGACGTCTAGTCGCTGGTCAAGCCGTTTTTCAGCCCCATGATATCTTTTTGTGCTCAAATCCGGGCTTTGGAGGATCTCGTGGAGGTAGGTAGCGGCGGTCTAGCCATGACTCGGTGGCAGATACGGTGGTGGACGGCGGCGGCGGCAGATCGAGTGGGGGGAGGTTTTTTCTTTTTGTTTTTCTTTTCCTTTTCCTGTTTTTGGTTTTTGGTGTTGCTTTTGTTGTTTCGGGTGTAAGGGGTGGCGGCAGTTTTGGTGGTGGTCTTGGCATAGATGGATGGTGGTGTGGATTTGACGGAGGGAGAGACCGATTTCATGATTTTTGGTCTCTTCCTTCTCTGTATGTGTTTTTACATTGTCCCCATTAGGTGGCTGTTTGTCCCAATAAGTGGCTTTTTCTTCTTTCTAGTTCATATTTTGTCCCCTTTGTGGTTTTTCTTTCGGAAAGACTCGGATGTGCGCTTTTATCCGATGATAATGCGAAAACGAGATCAAGTTATTTGGTACGTGTTTTGTCCAAATACGATGCGAAGTTCAATCTATGGATTATTTAGATCATTAGGTTTAAAACTCGTTTTTTTAGATTTGTATAGATCTATGATCCGAGGCCAAATCGATTGTTTTCACGTTTGATGTTGTAATCGATTTGCAAGTTCTTCTGAAAATGAATGATATTCATTTTAACTCAAAAAAAAAAAAAAAAAACCTTGCACATCATCCTGTCGTGTGGAATAAAAATACCACTAACAATTTTCTCCATGAAATTTAAGTATAAATATTGAGCTATAGTATCCATTCATCACACTGATTCACTAAAATTCTCAGATTTCAAGAAATGTTCAAAATCATGGAGGGAAATTCAAATTCCCACATTATTCGTCTTTTTACGATCTCAATAGCCCTGTATTGTTTACTAACTACCTCAGCCACTGCTGAAACCAACATTGTTACAGATCAATCCGCGCTTCTCGCCCTGAAAACACGCATCATTTCAGACCCTTACGATGTCTTAGCAAACTGGACTGTCTCATCTCCAGTTTGCAATTGGATTGGAGTCACCTGTGGCGCTCGCCATCACAGAGTAACCGCAGTGAATGTATCCAACATGGACCTTACCGGAACAATCCCTCCCGAATTCGGCAACCTTACGTTTCTTGTTTCCGTCGACGTGAGAAATAACAACTTCAGTGGTCCTCTGTCTGAAAATTTGGCCCGTTTACGAAGATTAAGGTTTGTCCGACTCAGCTACAACAGCTTCACAGGGAATGTTCCCTCCTGGTTTGCTTTCCTGCCTCGGCTACAGCTCTTGTCTCTCAGGAACAACAGTTTTACTAGTTTCAACTCATTTCTCCTCTCTTTCTCGAATGAGTCGAATCTTGATACTTTAGACATGTCATTTAATTCTCTTCAAGGTGAAATCCCAGAATCAATAGGCAATCTTCGTAACCTCAAGGCGTTAAGCTTGGAAGGTAACCGGCTTTCAGGTCCCATCCCTTCTTCAATCACGAACATGTCGAGTTTAGAAACTTTGATTCTATCGAAAAATTTGATCCGAGGGACGATACAAGAAAATATTGGGAATCTTCACAATCTGAACTGGTTGAACATTGAAGGCAACCAGCTTACAGGTTCCATACCGTTAAGCATCTTCAATATTTCGACACTAGAACTTATATCTTTCACTCGAAATAGCTTATCCGGTACTCTTCCGGATGACATGTGCCTTCGACTGCCAATCCTCAAAGGGCTTTATCTATCTTACAATGAGATACATGGACAGATCCCATCGAGTTTCTCTTCGTGTCCTCAGCTTCAAACCCTGTCATTGTCAGAAAACGACATTACTGGAACTATACCACAAGAAATTGGGAGCTTAGAGATGCTTGAAATATTATATCTTGGTTTCAACAAATTAACAGGTACTGAATTTACCTTTTTCGCGAGTTTCCAAAAATCTCAAGATTTTTTGTAATTAGCCCGAACCTCAGGAGTTTTTTTTGTAATTATCCCTAACTAGTTTTAACGTTTGACAGGTGAAATTCCAACAGAGATTGGCAAGCTTGGCAATCTACAGTTCATAGGCATGGAAAACAACTTGCTAAGGGGCTCCATACCATTTACTTTATTCAATATGTCATTTCTGCAACGTCTGTCGTTGGCGGACAACGAACTTAGCGGAACCATAACAGAAGACTTTGGGAATCTAACCATGCTTAAGGAGCTTTACCTCGGCCATAACAATTTCACAGGTACGAAGATTGTGAAATTATAGTTTTTGCTCGAACGGGCCATACTGTGAGCACTAAGAAAATTTGATTTTTATTTGTATTTTTGCAGGAGTGATACCACAAGCGCTTAGCAACCTTAACGAATTAGAGATTCTAGACTTGGGGACTAATACCTTAACCGGCCCCATACCTTCGGATATATTCAACATCTCAACATTGAGATTGATTTCACTTACAGCAAATAACTTTTCGGGCAATCTTCCAGCTAATATAGGTAGTTTTCTGCCCAATCTTGAACAACTTTATCTTGGCCAGAACAATATGAATGGAGTTCTACCAAACTCTATCGTAAATTCTTCCGGCCTCATGGTTCTAGACCTTTCTGAAAACAAGTTCACCGGTCCGATCCCCAACTCCATCGGAAATCTAAGACTCCTACAAGTCTTGAACTTGGAGTCGAACAATTTTACAAGTGAATCCATATCGTCTGAGTTGAGTTTTATCACTTCCTTGACAAATTCCAGGTACTTGACAGAATTTGCTGTCAGTTACAATCCACTAAATGGCATTCTTCCCTTTTCTATCGGAAACCTTTCTTCTTTCTTGCAAACTATTTATGCTTCTGATTGCAAAATCAAAGGAGATATTCCGAATGAAATTGGTAACTTAAGTGGTTTGGTGACATTGTACCTTTATGGAAATGATTTGACCGGAAATATTCCAACAACAATCCATGGCTTATCGAACCTTCAACGGTTATCTCTTGGAAACAACCGGTTAACCGGATTCATTCCGAATGATCTCTGCAAGTTAAAGAATTTAGGGGCCCTGTATTTAAGTGAAAATCAACTGTCAGGTCCGATTCCAGAATGCTTGGGAAATGTTTCATCTCTAAGGGGGATACATCTTTATTCGAATAACTTGACTTCTATTATACCTGCTAGCATCTGGGATTTGCAAGATCTTTTGGATCTTGACATTTCTTCAAATTCCTTTACTGGTTCTTTATCTCCTCAAATAGGAAATCTGAAGGCGGCAATGTTCATCGATCTGTCCATGAATCAGTTCTCACAGGATATTCCAAGCACCCTTGGAGGTTTACAAAGAGTGACCAATCTTTCTCTGGCTTATAACAGATTTCAAGGTTCCATCCCTGAATCCTTAGGAAGCATGTTGAACCTGATATCTCTCGACCTTTCGCATAATAGCCTCTCTGGAAAAATCCCAAAGTCCTTTGAGACACTACAACATCTCGAGTACTTCAATGTTTCATTCAATGACTTATCTGGAGAGATCCCTACAGACGGTCCTTTTAGAAATTTCACGAGCCAATCTTTTTCGTTCAATACCGCATTATGTGGCCCTCCAATCTTCCATGTTTCGTCCTGCCAAGAATCAGCGCACACGTCAAAGAAAAATAAAGTACTTCGTGATGTATTCATTCCACTAGGCATCGGAATATTAATCTTTACCGTCACAATGGCCTTCATAATGATCAGATATCGCAGGAAAAAGGCGCCACCGCCCGCATCAGATATATCTGCCACAGCAAGAATTTCTTATTATGAGCTTTTACAGGCAACTAATGAGTATAGTGAAAACAATTTACTAGGCAGAGGAGGTTTTGGCTCGGTTTACAAAGGTGTTCTCAGAGACGGGACAATTTTGGCTGTAAAAGTTTTCAATATGCAACAGGAAGGTGCATTGAGGACTTTTGATGCCGAATGTGAAGTACTACGAAATCTTCGCCATAGAAACCTCACTAAAGTAATCACTAGTTGCTCCAATCTGGATTTCAAGGCCTTAGTACTGGAATATATGCCTAATGGGAGCCTGGAGAAATGGTTATATTCGGAAAACTGTTTCTTGGATATCATGCAGAGATTCAATATAATGATGGATGTGGCTAGTGCACTGGAATATCTCCATCACGGGTACTCAACACCTGTGATTCACTGTGATTTAAAGCCTGGCAATGTCCTTATAGATGAAAATATGGTTGCTCATGTGAGTGATTTTGGTATCACAAGATTTTTGAGTGAAGAAGAGAGCATCACATATACCAGGACCCTTGCTACACTCGGTTACATGGCTCCAGGTAAGTAATTAAAACTTTTGATTCTTTTCATCAATGTTGTAAAAAGCGCTAAGTGCTCGTTAGGCGGCAGACTGGGGCTGGGGCCTAGCGCCTAGACGAAGCCTAGGCGGCGTTAGGCGTGACCTGGGCGGGATTAGGCGGGCCTAATCGGAAAAAAAATCGTAGGCGGACAAGGGGGCCTAGCGCCTGGCGGGGATTAATCGGGGCTAGGCGAGGATTTTTACAACAGAACTTTTCATTCTCCTTAAAATTTGTTTAAAATTTTGACCTAATTACAAAAAATAAAAAAAACCTAAATATTATTCAAAATTACAAATACCCTTCAAGGTATTATTACAGAACACACCCTTGAGGTTTGTGTTTTCATAATAAATATCCGAGGGTGTAACTTATAAAACAGAAACAAATGCATTATGATGGTATTTGTACTTATGAAACATTATTGGTTTTTTTTTTGTAATTAGACTGAACCTCAAGAGTCGTCATCATCATTATCAATTGCACCTTAGTCCCAACTATGTGGTATAGGTGGCGTGAAGTTTATAGTGTCTAAAATTAGTTAACATTATAATTTCATGCAAAAAACAAAGTGGCAAAGTTTTACGCTGGATGCCCTTCCTGTCGCAGCCTTCATACGAAGGAAAAATGAGATGAAATTTCAAAACCATCGACATCATAGGTTTTTCCACTTGTATGAAAAATATCATCAGAAGGCAATGAATTGAAATATTTGCTCTAGTCATATCCCATTACATTACAAAATTGATATTATAAAATCAACATGTAGTTAAGTTTCGAGATCTGACTGATAATCAAAAATGTTTTAGAATATGGACTGGAAGGCATAGTTTCCACAAGATGTGATGTGTACAGTTATGGAATCATGCTACTGGAGACCTTCACAAGAAAACGGCCAAGTGATGAAATGTTTGATGAAGGCATGAATCTCAAGAAATGGGTAAAAGATTCACTACCTAACGCCCTAAGTCAGGTTGTTGATGCAAATTTAATAAGCCCAGAGGAAGATAATTTCAGTGAAAAAATGTGTTGTGTATCATCTGTGATGGAGTTAGCCATGCGTTGCTTAGCCGAATCTCCGGGAGAGAGGATGAACATGAAAGATGCTGTAGCAGAATTAAAGAAAATCAAACTTCAGCTTATGGTATACTATACAGGGAACTCATAGATTAATGGTTGTATGTATTTCAACTAACAACTAAAATTTTGTGGTAAGAAACGGAAAGATATGCAATTTTTTCGGTTTTCCATTCGGCCAACCCCACTCTCGCTTCTGGGCTACGCCATTGTTCGGCACAGAATGGATATACCAATAAAGATTAAAGATGAAGACTTGTCTACTTAATATTCAGAAGTAATTCATGATATTTAATATCGAAACCGTGAACAGAGGAAACAAAATGATAATGTTGACAATAACTTGGCATCAATAAAGTGTCAATAATATGCAACCTCAAACTGTATTTTTTTTTTTTTTTGCAAAAATTTCACAAACAACCGCATGATATGAGGGAAAAAATAAAGTAACAGAAATTTTACAAGAATGTTTAACCACAATCATAGGGGGCTCCATCGAACTAGTTAACGTTACGTTAGCTAGGATTATAGCTTAAACGAATCATTTGAACATTCACATGGAGGGAAGGAGAGTAGAGAACTAGTACATGCTGCATTTTATCAGTTTCCCATAGAGCAAAACATTTTTCTAGCAGCCAGTTTAATTGTGCTGTAACAACACAACATTAGGAGCAAGAAAGATAAACTATATTAGATATATAACAATACTGAAATGCATTTTCACCAAGCAAATCTTCAGCTGGACAATGTGGTGGTGCAAAAGACCACCACAGTTTTTTCCTTCTTTGTCTACTTCAGTCAACTGCCAGCAAGTTGCTTATCAATTTCGAGTAGTTTTCGAACTCCGCGACAATTTCTTCACATTTGCGGTCCATTTCTTGCATTTTAGCTTCTGCGTCATCCTTCACGATTGTTCTTTTTGAAGTTATAGCATCCGCCTCTGCAACCAAGGATTCCACCTGTCTCTGCCTTAATTGTAACTCATTTCTCTTTGAATCCACTTCTAATTTCACATTATTTAACTCTTTATCCACCTCTTCATGCTTGAGAGCTCTCTCCTTTTCCAGTTGTTTTTTGAACTCTCTTAACTGGTCCGCTTTTGATTGCATTTCCACAAGTTTTGCTTCAAATGACTTAATTAAAACTCCTTCATCACTAAGCTTACTTTTGAGGACCTTCACATCTTTATCAACTGACTTTGCAGAATTTACCTGCTCTTGAACGGCTTGCATCTGAGCAAAGTGCTTAGTCATTTTCTTGCAAGCCTTAGTATAGGCCTCAAGTGTGGCAGTCTTGTCCTGAAAAGATTGTACTGCAGCTCTTTCAGCATTTCTTGTTTCAATTTGGACCAACTTTTTCTCCTCTAAAGCCCTCTGAAGTCTGGTGACTGGACAATTTTAGAACGTAGACTGGCATTTTCTTGGACACTTTGAACTAGTGCAAATTCTGCATTAGAGATCTTCTCATCCACTTCTTTGGCTTTCTCCTTCAATTGTTTAATTTCAGTCTTCAAGGCCATTTGATGCTTGTTAAGACCAGAAACAGTCTGATGCAGTTCCTTGACTTTGGACTCTACTTCGTGGACAAGCGGCAACTCCCTCTCTCTCGATTCATTAAACTCCGCTATCTCTGCATTCAACTCTTTAATTCTATTTTCAGCAGCTTCTTGCCGCCCCTCAAAAAGATCCAAATCATCCCCAATCGGCTTCAACAGATCTAGTTTCGTGTGTCTGTGGAGGTGAAAATTAAGAAGGGCGCTGAGAAAGAGCTCCGTGCGTTCGGCTCCGGCTTTATCAAATCTTTAGGAGTAAAGGCTTTGGGACAATTGACGGCAGCGACAAGTTGCCGAATTTTGTTGTACAAATTCATGAGCTGAACCGAGTGCGCGTGATAATCCGGGTTTTCGAGCTGCTCCAGCGCCCCAAACTCTATCTGCCCCTGGTCCTCCTGGAGAGAATCCATGTGGAAGAAAATGTGATTGTAGAGGTTGCATATTAAGTCCGGCTCCGGGTGGATGAGGTCGGCCTCCGACAAGACGGCGATTTGGGATTCCGCCAGTACCGCGGTGATCTCGTGCCGGGGGAGCCTTGGGTACTCGAATTTCGACATTTTTTTCTCTTCGCTACTTCGATTATAATTGAAACTGAATTTTCTGCACACCAACTGTTTGCGTTTTGGTGACACTGATTACAGCAGGGAGAGTGTGTCCTTGGGCTAAATTTTCTCGCCTCGGGGAAGATAAATTCAATTTCTCATCGCAACCTCAAACTGTATGAAAGGCAAAGTTCTTCAGGCTTACTGTTAATCGTTTTGCTCAAGCGAAAAAGAAAAAAAAAAAAAAAAAAAAAAAAAAAAAAAAAAGGCAAGCCCCATTCCGATTAATTCACTTTACTCTACGACTGGCCTTCATCACTGTTTCAACTTGAAGTTTTGAACAATCATAATCAACTTCAGATATTCCGTCGTGTGGAACACGCCGAAAATATCTGTACATTTTTGCCATGTAATTTATACACATTATCAACACAGCATTCGCCACACTGATTCACGAAATGTAAATTATGCAAAAGGATTATCAATCTGGAAAACAACTACCTGATGCCAACCTTGATTGATTTTGGCTGAACGAAGAGTTTTTGTTCTTCTGATTGCATCGTTATAGCCCAATTCTTTAGGCAAAGTATCGATGGGTCAATAATCAAGTTCCAGAACGTAGAAAAAGTCTAATAAGAGAAAATACCAGGAAACATTGGAGATTAGAAGGGCAAAATTTGGCTGTGCTTGGTTGTGGAAATTTTTTCAAAATTTTCATTTTGGAGTAAATGTTTTTCAAGATGTGTGATTGTTTGAGAAATGAAACGAAAAATTTCCAAAGAAAATCTCATTTCTCTCCAAAATTAACTCATTTTTCTTTCTCTTTCACATTTCCCAATCTTGGAATTATACTATTTATTTCTCTCTCATCTCCCTATTTATATAAATATTTCCAAAAATTTCTTTAATTTATCACTATTTCTATTATTTTTCTCTTAATCTTGTTAACAAAAGTTATAAAATGAGATCCATATTGCCTATTTTTGGATCAATTTTTCATTTTTTGTTCAATTTTCTTACATTTTATTTAACACTATTATTTACACAAATTTTTTCACAAACAATCAACATCTCTAAAAGATTCTCTATCACATCAACATAATCATCACTTTTTCTCTACACATCCAACTTTCACTTTTAAAATTTTTTTTACCACTATTCTCTCAGAAAATGAAAATGGATGAAATGAAAATACAACCAATCAGAGCTAAGGGTTCAATCTTATAACTCTACAAGAACTTTCAGAAGTAAAGTCATCTGTAACTAAGCCGTAAATATTGGAGATAGGAAGGGGCAAAATCGTCTTGTAAGCTGCTACTCCCGGTCCTGGAGAATTAGAGTTGTCAATTTTGACCCGTCCCGTGGGCTGGCCCGATTGGCCTGATTAAGTGGCCCGAAATGAGTCGGACTTTTTTGGCCCGACCAATTAGCCCGAAAAACCGTGTTGGTCTGGTCGGCCCAATTTTTTCTTTGTATTTCCGTGGGCTGCCCAGATCGGGCTCTAAAAATAATGACCCAATTAGTGTTTGGCCCAGTCCGATCTAATTTTTTGCTTTAGCACGGCCCGTTTGACACATTTACGAAGAATACATTAGTATAGTATATTTGCATACAATTCATATCGGATTGTGTGGTTGTATGCAAATTTTTACACTTCCACAATAAATAAATTTATGGTTATTATCCTCGTAAAGTATCTTTCAAAGAGTAGCATGAAATAAACCGCGCAAAACTTTAGAATTGACATAATTATTTAAATCCCTCTCTAACATAAATGGAGATGGTAAGGGGCTAAATTTGGATTGGGCCAACATACGGAATCAAAGTCAACGGGAATTATCTGGATTTTGGACTTGGAAAATAAATTAAAGCCCACTATAATTAATTTGAGTAAAAATCCTTAAATAAAGTCCAATGTGACCCTCAAGCAGAAAAGTCCATGAAGATCCATCTATAGTGCTATACTTATTTGCCTATAAAAATACTCTTGATTCTCATATCAATAGGTACACAATTTACTATACACTTAGTTATTTTCTCAAATTCTTTGATTTGTTTTTACTTGCTCTAAACTGACTTGAATGTCGAGGGTCTTTGTCAGGTCAACTCTCGGCACCATTATAGACTTTTTGTGATGTAGATAATGACCCACTCAAAAGTTGAATTTTCAATCGGAGTGAACACATCCAGGGGAGGACTCAAGTGTAGAGGGAGGCCCCCACGTTTTTCTTTTTTTTATATGTATATTTTGGATTGGTTTTAAGAAAAGAAGACAAAAAATGTATATTTTGGATTCAATTCCAACCTATTATTCCTATATTTTGATTTGATGATTATTAATTAATGGATTAGAAATTACTGTGATGGTCAATAAAACCTTATCAAAGCCTTCATTTGTGTGAATCAGTTTTTTGTTTTTAAAGTTTAAGATGTTATAATTGATTAGGTATTGGGATTGATTTAATTTTAGGTGAAACTTTTGATTGGCCTACACTATATTTAATCTTTTCTTTTTCTTTATAGATGACGACACAAAATATGATGCATTCTCTAGAATATTTGCTAGTGTATATATATATATATATATATATATATATTGAAAAGCAAATTACACAAAAAAAAATTAGTATAAAATTATTATAAATGATTTTCGTGATGTGCAAAAGATATGTTATAAGTTTAATATATTTAGGATTGTAATTATGTATTTTATAGGGATTCTTAATGATGAATATTGGCATTGTATTGATACAAATATATATATATATATATATATATAACATTGGGAATCTTATTAATACATAAAATAAAATTTTGATCTTTCAACTGTTGGTCGCCCCCCAAGTGTCGAGTCCTAGTTCCGCACCTGAACACAACTAGGGATGGCAATGGGGCGGGTTTAAACCCGGGCCCGCATCAAACCCGCCCCGTCCGGGGCGGGTCTAGACCCGGTGAAGCGGGTGGCGGGTTTGGTTTTCTGAACCCGATTGGGTCCGGGGCGGGTAACGGGTCCAACTAGACTCATCCCAGATCCGCCCCGTATATATACCTTATTTATTTTTATTAAATAATTAGTCTCTACCTTCAGATCTTTTTTCTCCATTTCCGCAAGCCGTGCTCTCGTCCTCACCGGAGATTCCACTCACTGCCATGGTTAATCTGAATAGAAAAGTTTATATTTTTAAGTTTTATGTCAGATTTCATTGTGATAACTTAACTGTCATTGCTTGGTATTTAAACAACTTGAAGAGTGGGCTTTTAGTTCTTGTTAATTAAATCTAAAAGTGGTTTGATTTCTTTATTGAATTAAATCTCACGCACATTAATATCAATATTTTGTTGGGGTTTCCAATTGTTGATTACTGTTACTTGATTCATTGATTGCTGTGATTGATTTTTAGCAGCAGAGAGCATGAAACTGAAAGGAAGAGTAATTTGGCTAGCTGGCGGGTTCAACCCGTCGGGTCCTGGGTTCAATGCGGGACGGGTCCCTGGCCTGGTGATTTCTTGGCGAGGTGGGTCTCAAGTTTAGGCAAATCCGTCTTAGACCCGTCCCGTTGCCATACCTAAACACATCATACAGTACAATTGTATAGTCTATCTTTAAATATGTCACTTAGTGATGGATAAAACAAAACAATGACCAAAATTTCCAGAGCTCGAAAGTTATATCTCTTCTTAAGGCCATCTACATATTTTGACTAATTGGCAGCTTTAAAATGTGAAATGCTGGCTAAATTCATTCTGTTACACTTTCAGCCAGACTAAAAGAGAACAAGTCCCACTTCCTTTTCCATATAAGGATTAAGGAAGTCAAGGTGGGGGCCGTGGGGCTTTCTTTACTAAAGTGATGAACCCATGGAGATATTAATATATTAGCATATTAGCATTAAGTGCACCACTTTAGTTAGTCTACGGTACCACCATGGAGATTGTCGATTGTGGGCTCTGCCTTAATTATGGGTTTTTTTGGGGGAAATTGTTTAAATATAGTAAAAATCAAAACATATTGTCAAAATATTGTAAAATTGGGGTGGGTTGCGTATTTACTGTTGGCACATGCTATAACTGCGTCAGACTATTTTTTTTTATTTTTTTAATATGCTTTGGCCTTGTACATGACAACGTTTAGGGGGTGGGGTGGGTTGTGCGCCACCCAAACATAATTTTTGGGACTGCAGGGGTGGGGTGGGGTGCGGTGGGGTGGAGTGGGGATGGGGAGAGTTTTTTATATTATTTTATATAATAATAAATTAATAATTATCAAATAAAATTAGTCCATATGTAACTTTTTCGTTTTTTTTATCTGTTTTTAACGTGTAATATATCAAATTAATTATTTTTTATGATCTTCAATTTGACACCCATATTGCATATTTTTGCAAGAAGATAAATACATAGTCATAAATTGGTCTCGATTTGAGAAGATTATTCTTACGCGATACACGTATATTACTTAGAATTCGACAATACCCTTAATTTTTATCCTAAATACACAATCATAAATTTTTACCTCGATTTGATAAAGTTGAATTTTTTTTTCGCATTGTGACATGCGTATTTTCCTAATAATAAGACTTGGTCTCGATTTAAGAAGACTACTCTTGCGCGATACATGTATACTGTATAGTACTTAAAATTCGATAATACCCCTAATTTTTATCTTAAATACACAATCATAAATTTTTACCTCGATTTGATAAAGTTAAATTTTTTTGTTCGATTGTGTCGTGTGTATTTTCCTAATTTTCGACAATACCCCTATTTTCACCCTAAATACACAGTCATATTATTAGGAAAATACACATGTCACAATCCCGAAAAAAAAATTAACTTTATCAAATCGAGGTAAAAAATAATGATCGCGTATTTAAGATAAAAATTAGGGGTATTGACGAATTATAAGTACTATACGTGTATCACACAAGAATAATCTTCTCAAATCGAGACCAATTTATGACTATATATTTATCTTCTTGCAAAAATATGCAATATGAATGTCAAATTGAAGATCATAAAAAAATAATTAATTTGATATATTACACGTTAAAAACAGATAAAAAAAAACGAAAAAGTTACATATAAACTAATTTTATTGGATAATTATTAATTTATTATTATATAAAATAATATAAAAAACTCTCTCACCCCCCACTCCCCCACCCCACCCCTGCAGGCTCCCACCCACCCCACCCCACCCCCTAAACGTTGCTGGCGCACTTACAATGTGCGCTAGCATATTAAAAAAAAAAAAAAAAATAGTTTGGCGCAGTTATAGCATGCGCCAACGAGTAAATACGCAACCCACCCCAATTTTACCCTATTTTGACAATATGTTTTGATTTTTACTATATTTAAGCAATTTCCCCTTTTTTTTATACTGAGGTTTCATGTTCCCACATGACTGGTGCTCGAGGAAACAACCCGAACCCTCAGGAACTGCCTCCATGTAAACCGCGAGAATGCACACTGGCTCTCAGGTCCTAATATCCTCAACTATCACGCACAAGGAGTCGTCCCCCAAGTGATTGCTCCATGCTGGACTAACTTGGGATATTTTTCTCATGAAAAAATATTGGCTATTGTAGTGTACCAACTTTTGTTCGTGAAAACCGGGTCGAATTTGGACCGAAGATTTCTGATTTTATTATTATTATTATTATTATTATTATTATTATTATAGGCCTGGACCAATGCTTTCTAAAATAAGATTTTTTTTGGAAAAAAATGTCCTTTGTTTTTGCTATTAAACTGGCCTCATCTATAAGATGGAAAAATAGTATCAGCAGTTCTGAATTTGGACAGAAGTATGTGGCCCTTGCATGTTATAGTTACTTATGAATACGATTCATGGTGTCCTAAACTTTGTCCCAGTTAAATGAATGATGAGGCATAGAATAAAGTTGGACCCATTAATTACTTATCTTCTTTGTTCCACTATAAACAAAAAGGATAGTTACAAAAAAAAACCTGTGGTTCAGCCTAATTACTAAAAAAACCATATATTTTGGGAAATTACAAAGAGAAACTTTTAAATTTGATTCATCTTATGTTTTTCCATTCATATGCAAAAGATAATTTCAAAAGATACCCTTATGATTACCAAAATAATGCAGTTATCCCTTAAATTTAATACACAATCAAACTTGAAGGTTTTTTTTTTTGTAATTTTTGTAATTAGCCCAAACTTTATGGGCCTTTTTACAATTATCCCTAAACAAAAACCAGTTAATTCAGAGGCCAAAGTCGAAACGTTGCCGCCTTGTTGGAAGAAAATAGGCGCTCGTTTTCATTCCACTAAGTTGATGCCCACTAGCAACCACAATTATATGGTTCTGATTTTTCAACTAAATCTAGAAACTATGCCAAAGAGAGTGATCATGTTTGTAATGACTCTTGTAAATCTCAAGCAAAACCCCGCGCAAAATTATTTCCGGACATTATTTAATAATGTCTTATACCAAAGGACATTACTTTTGTGTGAGATAAATTTTGCCTGGGACTCCAAAATTACATGAAGAATTTATTTGTAATAAAAAAATTATTTCCGGGCATTTAATTATTACATGTAAAACGTTAGAATATAATACAGTTGACCATTAATCACAATCATTAGTATAGTTGTTACTGATTTGAAGATTACATATCCCTTAATCATAGCGGTTTGTGATTTATGTTTTCTAACTACAAACCAATATAGTTTTCTAGGCTTTAGTTTAGTCACCTACTTTATAGTCTTTATTCTTACTTACCCCATATCATATTGGGTTAATTGCACTTTACCCTCTAAACTATTGCCTTTTTTTGCACTTTGCCCCTAAACTTTTAAAATATATATTATACCCTCTGAACTATATAATTCATTGCACTTTACCCCTCGAATCAGCCAAAGTTGATATGTGCTTACTCATGATAAGTCCAAATCAACTCCTAGTGATTTAAGTGCAAAATCTCCAAAGTTAGACATGCAAAAGAGAAATTTCCGAAATTCAGTTAGCAAAGATCAAAACTCACGATAGGTTGGCGGAAAAAATGCAGTTATCCATTTCTACTTGTACATGGACAAACGAAGAGAGGTCCCCCCCTCAAATTTTTATATTGCGTAGTATATATCTATATACTATATATAAAAGTTATTTGTCACCTTAAATATTTCCAATCTTGACACCTCACTCTCAAATATTTACAATTTCGCCCCCATGTTGCAGTTTCTACGTCCTTCCCCGTACTTGTATAAATTGACCTTGTTCATAATACACAATATGCAAAAGCTTAATTTTTTTCTCTTCATGAATCCAATGAAGTGAGGCAAATTCGATAGCCACTAAATGATGAACACGAAAAACTTACTTCTTTTCATCCCATGGTCCATGCATTTGTTCATATCTTCCTTAGCCTTAAACATAACAACAGATCAATCTGCACTACTTTTTTTCAAATCACAATTCGGCCCGGCCCATAATCTCGCCCGAAACTGGTCTTCCGATACTCAAATTTGCAGATGGATTGGAATCACTTGCAGCCTTCGTCACCAAAGAGTCGCTGCAATAAACATTTCCGCCATGGATCTTTCAGCCACAATTCCTCCACAGTTCGGAAACCTATCTTTTCTAGTTTCTCTCGACATGAGTAACAATAAATTCCATGGAGATTTGCCGCAAGAGTTTGCTAAGCTGAGAAGACTGAAATATTTGAATCTAAGAGAGAATCAGCTCTCAGGCTCTGTACCAGCTAACTTTTTCAACATTTCGACTCTGGAAAAAGTCGATTTCACGAATAACAATTTATCCGGTAATCTTCCAGCGAATATGTGCAGGCATTCACAGAATCTCGAGTATTTTTCTGTGTATTCGAATTTGTTATCTGGCGAGATACCACAAAGTATAGGTGAATGCTCACGGCTTCAAACGCTGCTGCTTCAATTTAACCAGTTTACTGGACCAGTTCCGAAACAGATTGGGAATTTATCTATGCTTGTGGATCTTTATCTCGGGGATAATAACTTTAAAGGTATTTATTTCATTTTCTATAGCTATTTTCAAATATTAAACGCTATGAAACATTTACGTTTCTGTGTAGGTGAAATTCCGGGGGAGATTGGCGAGCTTCGTAATTTGGAGTATTTGACCTTGGATGAAGTTGGTCTCAGAGGGCCAATATCGTCTTTCATTTATAACATATCCACTCTGCAATGGCTTTATTTGGGTCAAAATAACCTAACAGGTGATTTACCTATGGAGATATGTTTGTACCTTCCTGCAATACAGGGACTTTATCTTGGACAAAATCAGATGACTGGAAGCATTCCAAAACAATTGGGGAATTGTTCTTCTCTGGTGGAGCTATACTTGGATGCAAACATGTTTACAGGTACTTATATCGATTGGACTTGCAAAAACCGTAATGATCATAAGATGTTTGATAAATGGCCAAAGAGAATATCTCAAACTTCTTTTGAAATCTTAATGGTGGTTCTTGTTTTTGATATTCTTTTTGTCAGAGAACTTGCAATCTTTCAGGGATTTTTTAATTACAGTATTGGCATTAGGGATAATTACAAAAACACCCCTGAGATTTGGATTAATTACAAAAAAAGGACAACATGTTTCAAAATTACAAAAAAACCCTTCAAGTTTCGTTTTGTCTTAAATTGAAGGGGGTAGCTGTAATATTTTTGCAAATGTCGGGGTTTTTTGAAATATTTCCGAAAATCACCGGGAAAAATGTAAGACGGAATCAACTCTGGATTTTCTTGTAATTAGCCCAAACCTTAGGAGTGTTTTTGTAATTATCCCTTGATATTATGACAGGTGAAATACCTTCAGAAATTGGCAATCTTTTGAACCTGGAGATTCTTGTTCTTGGAACAAATCACTTAACAGGTCAGATTCCGGGTACCATCTTCAATATGTCAACTTTGAGAACTCTCTCGGTTCGAGAAAATCGCATCATTGGAAATCTACCATCAACCATGGGCCAACATCTCCCAAATCTTGGTGCAATTCTGCTGGGACAGAACAACCTCACTGGTCCTATACCAGATTCCATTTCAAATGCTTCGAGTCTAACCCGTTTAAGCTTAGTTGCTAACAAGCTAACCGGTCACATTCCCAACTCTCTTGGGAAGTTGGAGTTTCTTCATTTTTTAAACCTAGGAGAAAATGACTTCACCTCTGAGTCTTCAGACATGAGTTTCCTCACCTCATTGACTAACTGCAGGAGCCTCGGAACAATGTGGATTCAGAATAATTCGTTCAGCGGTTACCTTCCAAATTCAATCGGCAATTTCTCTTCTAGTCTTGAACAAATCGACGCGAGTAACTCTGGGATCAAGGGTATTATTCCAAAAGAAATGGCAATCTTAGTAGCTTGCAATCCTTATACATGGATAACAATTTTTTTACCGGGTTTATCCCCACCACGATTATTGGTTTAAAGAATTTACAAGTGTTGAGCCTTATAGGCAACAATTTGAGTGGACTTATCCCAGATGATATTTGTTATCTATCCTATTTAGGGGAACTCACATTGAGCAAGAATAAGCTTTATGGTCCAGTGCCAGCATGTTTGAGTAACATTACTGCCTTAAGATATCTTAATCTCGATTCGAATGAATTGAATTCTAGCATATCACCATCCAT
Source organism: Rehmannia glutinosa (assembly GCA_016081115.2). Classification (NCBI taxonomy): domain Eukaryota; kingdom Viridiplantae; phylum Streptophyta; class Magnoliopsida; order Lamiales; family Orobanchaceae; genus Rehmannia; species Rehmannia glutinosa. Next base: position 140,273 of record JABTTQ020002412.1, on the reverse strand, counting down.
AGGAGGCCTCAGAGATTTGCTTCGGTTTAACGTGTTCTCAAATTTCTTGAGTGGCCAAATACCCGGAGAAATCGGAAACTTGAGGGTAGTAACGTCAATTGACTTGTCTTCGAACGAGTTATCAGGTGGTATTCCTAGCACGATCACCGGTATGAATAACTTGATTAATCTGTCGTTGTCCCATAACAGATTGCAAGGGCCTATTCCTGATTTATTAGGCAATATTATAAGTTTGGAAAGATTGGATCTTTCTCATAACAACCTGACGGGGTCGATCCCGAAATCAATGGAGGAACTTCAACATCTCGAGTATCTCAATATTTCGTTTAATAAGCTGACAGGTGAAATTCCGAACGGTGGGCCTTTTGGACATTTCAACTACCAATCCTTTATTTCAAATGATGCCCTCTGTGGTTCTCCTAGGTTATCAGTTCACGCATGCCGTTCTGACAACCACCATAAGAGACTAAAGACACTCCTTCGTGTTTTACTGATACCGTTAGCCATTGTGTCCACAGTTTTTGCCTTGACAGCTTCCGTTTTCCTCATAAAACGTCGAAGGAAAAATAAAGTTCCCACTCAGATAGATTTGTTACGTACGGTAATGCTTGACAGGATTAGCTACCGCGACGTTGAAATAGCAACTGATCGGTTTAGTGAATCCAACTTGCTAGGCATTGGAAGCTTTGGTTCTGTTTATAAAGGGGTTTTTTCAGACGGGACGGTTGTTGCTGTTAAGGTATTTAATTTGCAGATCGAAGGAGCCTTCAAGAGTTTCGATACAGAATGTGAAGTGCTACGTAATATTCGCCACAGAAATCTGACGAAAGTCGTTAGCAGTTGTACCAACCTCGATTTTAGAGCCTTGATTCTTGAATACATGCCGAATGGGAGCTTGGAGAAATTGTTGTACTCTCAGAATGAAGTGTTGAATCTTCAACAGAGGTTAAGTATAATGATAGATGTGGCTTCTGCTATCGACTATCTACACTATGGCTATGGAACGCCGATTGTGCACTGTGATCTAAAGCCTAGCAACGTCCTTTTAGACGAAAGCATGGTCGCGCATGTAAGTGATTTTGGCATAGCAAAGTTGGTGAATGCAGAGGACAGTGAGGTACAAACCAAAACTCTAGCAACATTTGGATACATTGCACCAGGTTAGGCTTCTTGCTTTCTACAATTTCTTGTTTTCCGGGAATTGCAAATACAACCTTTGATGTTTAACTGAATTATAAAAATACCCAGCTATCTTGAAAAGTTTGTATACCTCCACGGGTAGCAAATCCTGTACTCATGTCGTGTTTCGTGTCGACACGATAACAACACGACGAGAAACTCAAATACGAACTTTTTCGTTTTGATACGACACAACACGATTTGACACGATCCGCTAAGTTTGAATGATACGATATGACATGTTAATGCCCGTTAATACATGATAGTGTACTACATTACATGTCACATGATAGCACATTACACAACATGCCACAGTATTTCACGACACCATCACACCAACTACAAAATGTCCATTAAAACACAAAGATCTTTTCAACAAATAGTGAATACAATCCTTATCGTGTTCGTGTCGAAACGATACAATAAGGCTAAAAACTAACCCATTATGCTCATTGACATATGTTTCTATTTTATAAATTGCATCACATTAGGGTGATTTGTAAAATAAATATAAGGGATAATTACAAAAACATCCCCAAGGTTTGGGCTGATTACAAAAAAATCCAGAGATGTTTCAAAATTACAAAAAAAAAAAAAACCTCGGGTTTGGTTTTGTCTTAAATTTAAGGGTTAACAGTAATATTTCTAGAAATATCACGGTATTTTTTTGAAATGTTATTTGCTTATGAGGGGGAAGATGTAAGCAGAATCACACCTTAAGGTTTTTTTTTGTAATTTTCAAAAATCTCTGGATTTTTTGTAATTAGCCCAAACCTGAGGGATTTGTATGTAATTATCCCTAAATATAAACCTCAATTGGATATTTGTAATAGTTTAGGGGGATTTTGCAATTTTAAAAAAATAATTGGATTTTTTTGTAATTAAGATAAACTTTAGGGGTGATATTTGTAATTATTTTTTCTTCTTTTCATTTTCCATTCATGCAATAGTTTTCAATTCCTTGAAAACCTCTTGTAGAGTTTGGATCGGAAGGACTAGTTTCCACGAGATGCGACGTTTACAGTTTTGGCATAATGCTGATGGAAACATTCACGAGAAAGAGGCCTACCGATGATTTGTTCACCGGAGGTTTGAGCTTAAGGAGTTGGATAAATGATTCATATCCACATTCTTTGATTCATTTGGTAGATGCCACTTTGATTGAGCCTCAGGAGGAAAGTTTGGAGAAAAAAGTTGATTGTATAACATTGATCATGAAATTGGCTCTGGATTGCTCTGTTGAATTGCCTGGAGAGAGGACTAACATGAAAGATGCTCTAGCGACTTTGCAGAAAATTAGAAAGCAATTCTTTTGAAGCTGCAAGAAAGGCGCAAACGCGTAATTTGTTTCAGGTTTGTTGTTCTGAAACAGTTTTGTAAAGTGAAACTAGGTTATATACTAGGTCTTGTAGATGCTAGTTCCAGAGAAATATACCAGTGTAGTATCTAGTCTGCACACAATACACGTCGGACTGTCTGATTTTGTGTGAATTTTCACACATTTATAAAAAAATCTATTGTTATTATGCACCTGGAGGAGCATGGAATAAATCGGTTATACTATTTATCTGATGAAACAACTCTTTTTTTGTTTTCTTTTTTGCAGATTCAAATTGGAAGGAATTTCCAAAAACTGCCCTATTCGAAGATGGAGATTGAAATTAATATAATCTTCTAATATTTCTCTCTTTTTATACAATTCCTCTCGCAATTCGTATGATGATTGAAAAATCCTCTCTTAATCTTAATAGTAATTACTTAATAGCTATCATTTAAAAATTGAACATTGAAAAAGCACAAATTCTAATTGACAGATCAAAATCATTAGATATTCAAAGTTGAAAGAATTGCGAACCCACCGATATCATAAAAAAACAGAAATCTTGGGGAGAGAATTATATTGTTCCAAATGTTAAGGCATTTAAAGTATCATGCAGCGGAATAACGAAAAGAACACCATATATAAATTTGGCAAAAACCTGTGTAAAACGATCGCACAATGCGACGTGTGATACTTTTAGTGTAAAAAGTAATACTTTGTCAGAATACAAAGGTGTATTACACTAAAGTGCAATCCATCGCATCGTGCGACCGTCTTACAAATTTTTTTCTCTGAGTTAAATTTTGCTAATGCCCTTCGTCTAAGATATCTCTCGAACCTCTTTGTGAATAATTCAATTGATTCTTCTCCAAGATCAGATTGTTCAACTTCTTGAAACAACTGCATCAGCTCATCATCAACTTTTGGTACAACACGAGAAGCAATACTCTTCCCTTTATTACCTCTCTGTTGTGACAAATTAAGCTCGAACAATTGTAAACGTTCAACAAGTTGGTCGAGTCCCAGCCTCATGGGGTCATAAGCTTCTTCCATCGCACAAATTTTTATGTCGAAGCGTTTAGGAAGAGAACGCATCATCTTACTAACAAGTGTATAATTGGACATTGGTTCACCTAAGGCTTGAGCTTCGTTGGCAATCTCGCACAACCTCTCCTTGTACGAGGTGATTGTCTCGTCTTCCTCCATCCTCAAGTTATCGAACTTGGTATGGAGCATCATCAGCTTGGCTTGGTGAATACTTTGAGTTATCTTGCATTGTGTTTGAAGAGATTTGGACATGTCCATTGTGAATTAGTCTCTTTTTCTTTGTGTAGAATTATGGAGCACGTTTTTCTCTTTAAATAGATATGTACATTATACATAGTCTCCAATATCCTGTAAACAAGGAAACAAAATATTATCTACAAAAAATTATGATGAGTATTTAAAGAATCCTAACTTATCAATACATATATCAACGCTTTCAACGGTACAATCCTAGTTCATAAGAATGATTAGAACTTTCCTAGTCTATATCTAATAAGATTTTTCCTTATCATATTAAGATGAAATCTTTTGCCTACCTAAATAAAATCAACAAGAATATTAAAAAGTCCAAAACAAATCAATAAAATCTAGTATAAAAATCTTCTACTTATAGAGAAGGAATTATCCGATTGTGAAAAGCTTGTTCTATTCATATGTACTGTGAACATATAAATATACAAGTACAAATAGATGAGATAAACTCATACAACCACCTATCCAAATATTGAGGGATCAGATAACTATGTAAATGATATGCTATATCTAAGAGTCCTCAGCCAGGTAGCACTTATGCGTATTATTACTTCTTGAACACGTTCAAAAAAAAAAAATTGGAAATATTGAAATATCCAACAAAACTCATTGACTAATCTGTTTGGAGATTGGGATGCCCGATTTTTGTTGACCTTCCAATTAGAGATGTTAAAATGGCCGGTGGGCTCGTTGGCCCGCACCGTTTAAACCGAAAAAGAGGGTTAATTTGGCCCGTTTAAATCGGGATCTTTTTGACCCGACCGTTTAAATCGAAACTGTTAGGGCTAGCCCGAAGGTGGCTAGCCCGCTATTTTTATTTTTTAAAAATAAATATAATTCTAATATTTTATATCTATTTTTATTACCTATTTCTCGTAAATTTATTTTTCAAATTCACACCTCCCTCATCTTTAAGTTTAATTTTATTAAACAAGCTATAAAATCTTGAATAACTTCTTTTTTATTTGTTTTATTTATTACTTAATTTAGTTTTTCATTTTTATTCTGAATAAGAAAATGTCACGTAGTCTTATTAGATTATTTAGTTAATGCAATGTAATTATAAATTATGCATAACCCTTTTTAATAATGAATAGATTAACTTTAAATGCTAAACTTAAATGTTATATATGCTCAAGTTTGAAATTTTAGATTTAAATATCTTATTTTATTTTGAAAATTTTAAATTATAGTCATATGAGTAATTACAGAAAAAAAAATATTAATTCTGGGTAGCATTAATTATTATTATGTTATTTTCAAAATTTAGATCATAAAATATTTAATTTTATAAGTTTGTCAATGCAATATATTAGAAACTTTGTATGGGTTTTATTTATGACGAATAGTTTAACTTAAAATGTTAAACTTAAATGTTATATATATGAGATTGAAATTTTTTAATTTAAATATATAATTTTTAGTTTTTTAATTTATAGCCTGATAGTAGCTCGTTTAGCCTTAGGATTAGGTTCCAATATTGATAGCCCGTTTAACACCGACCCGTTTAGCCCGAAGACCGCTAGGGCCAGCTCGTTTAGTATCTCTACTCCCAATCCCTAGACCAAATACGTATTGATGCAATGTTTGAACCAGAGAATTTTCAAACAATGAATAATTTACTATCGCTAGCGAACTCTCAAATCTCTTTTATCGAAGAAGTATAGGGAGTGGAAAAAAAGGATAATTACAAAAGACCCCTTGAGGGACCACTAAACCAGAAATTTCAAGTGGTATCACTAATTCTTTATAAGGGTGTTAACCTGGGTTTGAACCTTGTATCTTTCAGTTTATTTGAAATTTATCTCCTCCCCTCAACCAGTACTCCCAGCTTATTAAAAAAAAAAAAAGACCCCTTGAGGTTTGGGCTAATTACAAAAAAAATCGAAAATATTTCAAAATTATAAAAAAAAACCCTCAAGTATGATTATTACTTACCGAGCGGGCCAAAGGGGAAAACCGAGCTAGGTCGGGCTAGTGCAAAATCCATTGGGTTGATTTCTTCACGGCCCAGTCTGGCCCTTGCATTTTATGTCGGGCTAACCAGGACAAAATAGATCCGATCCTTTTTGGGACTGGAAATTCTTGCCCAGTCTAGCCTTATATTTGGGCCGGCCCATTAGGCTGAGCCTGAATGACACTTCTAGATTTTGTCTTAAATTTAAGTGGCCAACCCTGACCTCTAGGACTAAGGAGTTTTTTGAATAATTTTTTGGTTATGAAAGGGGAAATGTAAGATACAATCAGTTTCAAGGTTTTTTTTTTGTAATTTTCAAAAATCTATGATTTTTTTTTTTTTTTGTAATTAGCCCGAACCTGGGGAGGTTTTTGTAATTATCCCAAGAAGAAAAACAAGAAGAAGAATACAAAAGGTAGTTCAGTTGAGTTTGTTACAAAAGGGCCCGCGAAAAACACGTAATATCAGTTCATATACACTACACCCTCTTTTTTCAATGGCCGCTTCAAGTTCAAGGGTTCTTTTTTTCTTTCTTCTCCACAATACTCAAAACCCATTTCGAATTCTTGAACAGAAAGCATAGAAAATGCAAAGAGAACCCTGTTTGGTGGAGGGTTATTGTTGCCGATGTGATTCATCGCCTGTATTATACAATAAAGCAAAATTAAGGTCAGTGTTAGATTAAATTCACTTGCTTTTCTCTGTTAGACTCATTTTATATTAGAAATTATATTTTTTAGATGTCGATGTGCATAACGTAACAGTCACCAGGTTTAACTTCACTTGCAATCCATGCTTATTTCTGATGTCTCTGGTTTATCTAATTTTTTTGCTCCACTTTTCCACCCAACTTGTAATTTTTCTCAAGCTTTGTCAGTCTGAATGGAATGAAAACAACAAATATATAGTCATAGGCACAAAAATAAAAAATTGAATAAATCAATAAATATTATATAAAAAAATAATTAGATGAGGTGGCTGTTCTGGGAGTTTAAGTTCATGGGGACTTCAATCCAGATAGTATGTCTTAAGAATAGTTCTTGAATTTTAGTGGAATAAGAGAAGTGTGATCATAGTGGTCTAATTTTGTAGCAATTTCACTTTTACAAGTGAAAAAAAAAAAAAAACCAATATTTGAAGAAATGGGAAAGCAAGGGTCTCCAAGGAGCCCACGTCCCGATTCTTTGAATTTTGATGAGCTCTCTGGTTTGAAGGAGTATCATAGTGGTAGGAGGGTGACTGGAGGAGAATATAATTGGGACAAAGCTATATTAGCTAAAGGATTTAAGAATGATGGTGTAAAGAATAGTGCCTGTAAAGGAGTTTGTGCCCATAAACGGCATATATGGTGGTTTCGTAGGCATATGTGGTCTATTATAGTCACATTCATGTTGATGGGATTCTTTTTTCTGTTAGATTCATTGATGTTTTCCCTTTTTGATCCAACGTTTCTGAATAATAGTCCAGCTCCAAGAAATGAGTACGCACCAAAGGTAAAACTCGGTAAATTGTTGAACATATAGGAGTACTCATAGCAATTCATTTTTATATCTAGCTGTAAGTACCAGATATTTTCTGTGTCCACTGAAAATTGGTATGTTCCATGATACGTAACTTTATTTAGTATTGAGTTGCAATAATCTAGCTTAGTTTCATTTCATAGTGCTTGATGATAATATCCTATTTGTTTTACTGTTTTACCTATATTAGCATATTTAAAATTCAGTCGTTTCTTTTTCCGTTCGAGGCTTGTTTCCTTATGGTAAATTATACAACAATAGACTAAATGGTTTGTTTTTAACTTTTATTTTTTCAAGATAATATTACTTATAAATTTATAATGGATCTTTTAAGTATTTATAATTATGATTTATTATGTTTTCTTAATCTGTGTGTGATAAACGTGTTGCATATTTAACATTCAGTCATCTGTTTTAATGGTAATAGGTGGTTTGTTCTTCTAATATCTAAATCTTCTAGTATTGTGATTATGATTTAGTATGTGGTGATAAACATGTTTTCTACTGTTCTTAGATCCAACCAGGCACTAATGTCGAAATTATATTGGCTGACCATTTAGTATGTATTTTTCCCTTGATTGCCTATAGGAGAGAAACGCTGAAAATGATGACCGAGAAAAAAATGTAGTGATGTATTCTCGACTGTTACAAATGGCTTCTGTTTCGCTTGCAGAGGTTTGATTCAAAACCTAGGAAGTATTACTATTAATATTTTCAGGACAAAACCTCAAAATTTAGACATGATGTTTTATGCTACAGAGAGATCTAGAGCAAAAAGTGTCAAAGTTTTGGAAGGAAACAAACCCTCAGGCATCTATGTGGATACCTTGTGCAGATAAGACGGTTAAAAGGTACATGCATGTCACTATTTTTGTCTATGATTGAACTATTTGGCAGTAGGTGACTGTGATTCGTAGGGACTCGTTTAACCATTTATAATTGTCAGGGCAGGGACAGTGAACAACCACACTGGTTATATTTTGGTTAGTGCAAATGGAGGACTAAATCAACAGCGAGTTGCTGTAAGCATTCCGTTTAATCTTCTTTATTTGGCAGTTGTGGTTTCCTTATCCCGGTTTTATCTTCTACTTTTCTTTTGCTTTCCTGAAATATTATTTTTCCTTCATGCATAAATCTTGCAATAAAATCTTTCTCCGGGTGCTATATGCAGGTCTGCAATGCTGTTGCTGTAGCATCTCTACTAAATGCAACTTTAGTGATTCCCAAATTTCTTTATAGCAATGTATGGAAGGATCCCAGGTGATTATGGAATTGTTATCTTCTCAATTTAGATATGAGTTAGCTTCATTATTCTACTATCTTGTTGTGACTTTCTATGTAAATCAATACATCATTGAATATTGGGATAATTACATAACCCCCTGAGGTTCGGGCTAATTACAAAAAAAAAAAAAAAAAAAAAAAAAAAAAGGGACAGGGTTTTTTGAAAATTATAAAAAACTCTTGAGGTTTGTTCTATCTTATATTTTCCCATTCATAAGTAAAAATATTTCAAAAATCCCTGACATTTATAAAAAAAATTACAGTTACCCCTTAAACTTAATAGAGTCAAAAACTGGATGTCTTTTTGTAATTTTGAAACATCTCTTTTTTTTTTTGTAATTAGCCCAAAACTCAGGGGTTTTTGTAATTATTCCTTGCATATTTCATAAGTTTTTGAGAAATGTAACTTTTTACATCATTGTTGGTATCAGAATATTTGACTATCTGATCTTTTGTGGTTGCAGCCAGTTCAATGATATATATCAAGAGGAGACTTTTATGAACATACTAAAGAATGATATCAATATTGTAAAGGAGCTCCCGTCGCATCTAAAATCTATTGATTTGGAGGCCATTGGTAGTCTTGTATGTTGCCTAATCAATTTTGGACTAAGAAATGCTTTTGTAGAACATCATGTCTAAGGCCTCTCAATACTGTTTTTCAGGTAACAGATGCAGACCTTACAAAAGAGGCAACACCTGATGAATATATAAAGAATATCTTTCCTATTTTATTGCGTAATGGGGTTGTTCATTTCCTCGGGTTTGGTAATCGACTTGGCTTTGAACGTTTGCCATCTGATCTTCAGGTAAAGTGCATTTGTATGACAGTGTTCCAGAAATTAACTCATTTCCTCAGAGATTTAGTTTCAAAGTTTAGGTTTATTTTATACACATCATACTTTGTTGGGATAATTAAACAAAAAAAAAAAAAAAGAACAAAAAACCTTTAGGTTTGATTATGTCATACATTTTCCCCCTTCAAAGAAAAAATGTTTGAAAACCCCAGACTTTTTATAAATAATTTACAGTTATCTTCTTAAATTTAAGACAAAATAAAACCTCAAGGTTTTTTTGAATTTTAAAAACCTCTACATTTTTTTGTAATTAGCCCCCTTTTTTGTAACTATCAAGTTTAAAATTTCTTGATGCTCACCAACTGAAGTGTTTCAAAGTTTGCTAACCCCTTGACTTTTTCTTTTCTTGTATATAAATATTACAATTATGTTTGAGTTTGGCCTTTTATTATCTTAAATTTAAGATGGCTCAAAATCGAAACCTCCGGGTAAATTTTTATAAATTAAATTATTCTTCAAACAAAAATAAAATTATATATATCTCAGGGTTTTTGAAATTTTTTTATATTATCATAAGTAAAAATACTTTAAAATTAAAGTTTAGTTAAATTTATTTCTTGATGCTCACCAACTGAAGTGTTTCAAGCAGTTTGAGTTTGGTTAACCCCCTCTTTTTGAGCTTTTAATTATCTTTTTCATTTGCTGCCCTAATCTTTTTGACACATACTGATACAAACATTTTGCAGTCCCATCAATCATCATTCTATAAGATGATAATGTTTTTTTTAAATCAAAACTTCATTTTCCACTTGTTTAGCTCAGATACAATTTATTTTGCAGAAACTTAGATGCAAATGTAACTTCCACGCCTTAAAATTCGTACCGAAAATTCAGAAAACAGGTTCCTTATTGGTTAAGAGGATAAGAAAATATGGCAATGCAAGGAGCACGTTAGACGAACAGCTTCTTGGAAGCTTCATCTCCACTGTCCCTCACAGACAGCATGTTACTATAGCAAACCCTTCCAAATATCTTGCTTTGCATTTGAGGTTTGAAGTCGATATGGTGGCCTATTCAATGTGTCATTTTGGAGGTGGCGAAAATGAGAGTCGAGAACTTCAAACGTACAGAGAAGAGCATTTTCCTCTAGTTCTTGAGCGCTTGAAAAAAACGAAGTATGTTATCTGCAAGGGATAGATACCTGAAAAAAAAAATCTGAGTTTCGGGCTAATTAAAAAGAAACTCCAGAGGTTTTCAAAAATTACATAAAACCCCTTGAGGTTTAATTCCGTCTTACATTTTCCCCCTAATAAGCAAAAAATATTTCAAAACCCCCCTGGTGTTTATAGAAATATCACAGTTGCCCCCGTAAATTTAATACACAATCAAACCTGAGGGGATCTTTTATAATTTGAACATCTCTGGATCTTTTTATAATTTGCCCAAACCTTAGGGAGGGTTTTGTAATTATCCATATATGCAATGCTCGAGTTCAGTTATCGAGCTTTTATTTCTGATCATGCATCTACTCATATACTTTCATTATTTTGATTTGAAGACCACTTTCTCCAACAGAATTGAGAAAAATGGGAAGATGTCCATTGACACCAGAAGAAGCAGCACTTGTTCTTGCTGGTCTCGGATTTGACCGTGGAACTTATATTTATCTTGCTGGGTCCCAAATTTATGGAGGAAAATCAAGAATGCGTCCTCTAATCAATCTTTATCCCAATTTGGTAACAAAAGAGGATCTCCTCTCACCAAGTGAACTAGCGCCTTTCAGGAATTTTTCTTCTCAGGTAATTAGGCTTTTAACCACGTCCTTTTCATTTATTAGGGAGTGTTTGCAAAAACTTTTACTTTTAGAGGAAGTGATTATTGTGGCAGAAGCGAAAAGTAGTTGAAAATCAAAAGCTGGTAGTGTTTCCAAATAGAAACTATAAGTTGTAGAAGTGTTTTATTTGAGTCTATAAGTCAGAAGTAGAATTAGAAATCTAAAGTGTCCTTTCCGCTGCTTGTGCTAAATAACACAAAACCAAACCTCAATGGATTTTTTGTAATTTTCAAAAATATCTGGGTAGTTTTTGCAGTTAGCCTCAAGGGTAGTTTTTGTAATTATCCCTTTAAATTTTACTAAAAAAAGTATTTTTTGACAATGTTTGCAAAGCTTTGAAATTGATTTTAATAGAATAAAGTGTTTGCTAACAATAAACTTTAAAGATGTTTTTACATATTTCAAAATTGAAAGAAAGCATTTTAGTTATATGGTGTGTCAATAACATCAAAGAACCATCATATAGGATTTATACTACTGCAAGATATTGATTTAATTTGATAAAAGAAAAGAGCTTTTTAATGCAGCTTGCAGCTTTAGACTTCATCGCTTGTGCGGTTTCCGATGTATTTGCCATGACGGACTCTGGGAGCCAGCTTTCGTCCCTAGTGTCTGGTTTCCGAACATATTATGGCCGAGGAAATGCTCCCACGCTGCGGCCAATCAAGAAACGGCTGGCGGCAATCTTGCAAGAAAATAGCACAATCAGGTGGCATAGTTTCGAGAACAGGATAAAGAAGATGATTGAAGAAGGCCAAAGAGTGCATATCAGGGGTTCCAGTAGAAGCATTTATCGACAGCCAAGATGCAAAGACTGCATGTGTAAGAACCAAATCATGCCTTGGTTTGTTGGGACTCAATAGTGTACATTCTGTAAATTGTTTCCATTTTGGGGGTTATAATGAAATTATAAGATTGTTTTCCTCTTTTTTTTTTCTTCTGGTCGTCTTCTGCTTTCACAAAAATCTGGATTTTGTTTTGTTGGATAAATTACAAAAACTACCTCTGAGGTTTAGCCTAATTACTAGACGATCCGGATATTTTTCAAAATTATAAATATCTCCTTAAGGTGAGGTTTTATGTCCTTAAATTGGTGCAATTCGTAAAATAGAAACAAATATTAAGGATATTTATAATTTTGACGGATAAATACAAAAAAAAAACTCGAGATTCGGGCTAATTACAAAAAAATCAAGAGATGTTTGAAAATTAAAAAAAAAAAAAAACCTTCAAATTTGATTATGTCTTATATTTAAGAGGGTTATTGTAATATTTCTATCATGGGAATTTTTTAATGGTTTTTGCTTATAAAAAGGGGAAATGTCAGACGGAATCAAACCTAGGGGGCTTTTTGCAATTTTCAAAGATCCCTGGATTTTTTTGTAATTAGCCCAAACCTCAGCTTTTTTTTGGTGTTCTTTTTAATAAATAATCCAGAGACGTGTTAAAATTATAATAAAAAAGCTCTTCAGGTTTGATTAACTCTTAAGGAGGTATTGTATTATTTCCATAAATATTATGGGGACATTTCAAATGTTTTTTTGCATGAATAGGGAAATGTCATGGAATCAAACCTCAGGGTTTTTGTAATTTTCAAGAATCCCTAATGTTTTTGTAATTACCCTAAACTGGCTTTTTTATCTTCTTTTTTTATTGTCTCGTAAATAAACAAACAAGAAAAATAGGACAAATTGTTTATATAAATCAAATGAAAAATAAAAATATATCTTTTGAGACTTTGAGATAAACTCTTAAGTGGGATCTTCTCCAAACTTGAAAATTTGAATAACATTATTTCAAGGCTTCAGGGTCTCGAATCAAACGAAATATATGATGATATTTGATAAAATATGAACTTCTTGGGATGTTTTAAATGGTTTTTCAATAACGTTAACTCGAGGGCTTGGAAGCTTATTCCCGAATCAAACGCCGTGATTTGAGTGGACTCCGCGATGAACGCCTTGAATTTCGCCTGAACACCGTGGATCTCCTAAAATATATTCTTCTTGTCTTGGCTTTTTGGATTTCTTCTCTTGAATTGTGATTTAATTCCTTGAGAATGACCCCTGGATACTGTTTTGGATATCTCATATAGCCCAATTTGATTGGTCCTTCTTTAATATTATCCCTTTAATCACAAATTGTGATAATTATCAAAAGAGATAATAATAAATCAAGATAAATCTTGATTTACAAGAATTTGATATTTGGCAATCTTTAATTGGCCAACAAAATTTACATGTCTACAATCCCTAATTTTGAATATAGCTGGGTGTTCCTTTTTGCAATATTTTGCCTCAGATTAACAAAGAATCCGGACCATCTAAGAACACAAAAAAAAAAAAAAAAAGGCGATAATTTAGTTTCATTGGATTAAACTTGAATAACCCAAACCAAATCAATTCAAACAAATGAAAAAATAATATGACAGAGGAGGCTAAATCTGTCATTCAACACTGATGAGCATCACAGAGAACTCATTCTTCTCTTAATCAGGATTGTATTCAACACAATCCTTTTTCTCAGCACCTAGGAATTAGGATGATGACTTTCCTTTTTCCAATTTTGTCCTTCCAGAATGACTATTTTATCATGATGGAGGGAAAAATCTGTTGAGATTGAAGGGAAGGGTGTAAAACTCTTCATTTCTGCTGTCCCCTTTGAATGTTCTGAACTTGACCCACCACGGCATTCCCCGGTCCCGTGCACTGTCCTTGTAGTCAAGTGTGTTGTCCAGGAATACAGCGACAATTAAGGCAACGGTCGGTGAAGACATAAATATGGTGTTGAGGAAATCATTGAACTGCAGATAGAACAAAATATAGTCATTTGAAGTTTTTTTGATTCAGTTCATGACAGCGGAAATTCGAATAGTGGTAGTAGGATATATCTCACATAATGTAAATTGTACTCATTTGTTTTTTGATTAATTACAAAAAATTACCCCTGAGGTTTAGGATAATTACAAATAAACCCAAAGAAGTTTCAAAATTACAAAAAAAAAAACCTGAGGTTTGAATTTTTTGACTTAAATGTAGGGGGTAACTGTAATATTTTTACAAATATAAAGGGGATGTTTGAAATATTTTTGCTTATGAATGAATGGGGCAAACTGCAAAGTGTAATACAAAATCAAACCTCTAGAGGATTTTTTTAATTTTCAAAAACCTCTGGTCTTTTTGTTATTAGTTCGAACCTAGGGGTGGTTTTGTAATTATCCCTTTATTTTTTTCTAAATCATAAATTGCACAACAGGTACCAAGTTCAAGGTCCAAGAGTAAAGACAAGAACTTTATTAATTATCCCTTTATTTATTTGTAACTAGACTGAACCTCAAGGGTACTCTTATGTAATTTTCAAAAACCTGTGGGTTTTTTGTAATTAACCCAAACCTCAGGGTCTTTTTGGTAATTATTCCAAAGTACAAATACACCCCATCAAGATATTACAAACGCCTCATTGAGGTCTGTATTTACTTAACAAACACCCCATCCTTGAGGGTGTGATTTGTAAAATAAAAACAATGGGGTATTTGTAATTTTGGAAGATAGTTGAGTTTTTTCTGTAATTAGAGTGAACCTCAGGAGTACTCTTTGTAACAAACCCTTTTTCTTTGTGGGAAAAAAGTAACTCACCCATCCGGCCCTGGTATGTGCAGGACCATGAAGAGAAGCACTAGTGTATTCCCTGAAGTACTCGGGAATCGACAAACCGAGGAAGAGAGACACACCGGTGATGAAGAGGTTCCTCATTGAGTTCATGTTTGTGAATTGTAGAAACGACAACCCAACAGAAGCTGGAAATAGTGATAAACAATCAAACAACGGAAAAAGACACACCAGAAACGAAAAGGCATATATTACAAAGAGTAAAAGAATACGCACCAACAAGACCGAACATAACGCAATAAACAGCTGCAAATATTGTGAAAGGTATTGATGCAAATAATGCTCCGAATTTCCCTGCACAAATGAAAAGGTTACAGAATATATAACGCAATTTCAATCTTTCGGCATCTTTTTTGGATGCAGGACAGTTTTACATACCCAACATTGAGAAGAAGATCATGAAACCGGCTGAAATTTGGATTACCCGACGACTGCCAACTCGAGTGCTTCCAAGAAGACCAATATTTTCCCTAATCTTACATAAAAATAAGTTAGAGAGCTAATCATTTCTGATCCATCAAGTCTGAAGCAGTAAAAGTCAGTAAAAATACTTACACTGAAACTGTCGATCCAGTACCCGTACCAAACAATCCATCCAATAGTATCCCAATTCCCTGAGCGTAAAAAAAAGCCCATATAATTTCTTTTGATAAGTTTTGTCCACTACATAAGAAAGATAAATTTGAAAGTTTGCTTAAGGCACTATTCTGAGATTTTTGAAAATTGCAAAAATTATTCCGTCTTACATTTCCCCCTTCAAGAACAAAAAAATTTCAAACTCCCTCCTGATATTTATAAAAATATTATAGTTACCCCCTTAAATTTAAGACATAATTAAACCTAAGGTGGCTTTTTGTAATTTTGAAACATCTTTGGGTTTTCTTGTAATTAGTCCAAACCTCAGGGTTATCCCTAAAAATAATTGGAACGGACATTTGCACCAAGATATGAAACAAAATTCAAGTCCTTTTAATTACAGACCTGCCACCCTATTCCACGGCTAAGGACATGAGCAGGAGGCGGTGTGGCGCTTGCCAAACGAGATGCCGCCTTATATGCTCCGGTTGACTGCACAAATGAAACACCTCTTATTTTACACTGATTTGTAAGTTACTTCCTGTACTTTCCAAAATCTAGGAGTTTTACCTCAATTAAGGAGACTAGAACAGCAGACATCATTCCAAACGCGTGGCCAGCATCAAATGTAGGTGCGCCCCACTGAAGCGGGTAAGGGATTTTGATCCTATCGAGTAATATAATATTAAAGGCAACACAAGTGCGCTCATTTTTGTTCAGAGCTGTGAGAATAAACTATAGGGATAATTACAAAAACTACCCCTAAGGTTTGGGTTAGTTACAAAAAAAAAAAAAACACATGTTTTTGAAAATTACAAAAACTCCGTGAGGTTGGATTTTGTATTACACTTTATCCGCTTCATAAGAAAAAATATTTCAAACAACCCCTTACATTTATAAAAATAATGCAATTACCCCTTGAAAATATTGTAATTTTCAAACATCTGTGGGTGTTTTTGTAATTAACAAAACCTCAGGGGTAGTTTTTGTAATTATCCCTAAACTATAGACACAAGGATATAAATGCACATATGTTGATTTTCATAATTGTGGCACAAGTTTGGTGCTAACCATGGTGCAGAAGATATGAGGTTTGCTTTATCCGTGCGACAGTTTCTTTGGGTTAACTCCGGACGATGCTTGTACGCGCCGCTAGCAGTCAGGAGGTGTGCATAAGCCCATATAACCGTGACGGAAATGAGAAGAGCGAATCGTTCCAATACAGGGATTTGTTTCGTTTGGAAGTGCTTCAAGTACTGCATGACAAATAATCAAAGAGGATATTAGCATAAATCACAGAGAGATTCTAAAATGAAGACACTAAATAGCAATCCGTATGGAGGCTATTTAAGTAACTTGTAGGGATCAAGAATTAAATCAAGTTAAAAATCATTAGAGAAAATTTAGCTACAGAGTCTTAAAACGATTATCATAAATTCAATTAAATTTGGCAAGAAGCGCGTTTAATGAACCTGATTGTTGGTCATAACACAGAACGTTAATTTATTTACTTTACATATATCGGAATTATTGAAAATAGACTTGCATATGTTCCATGCTTTGTTTTATCTTGTGACATCCATTGTTAATGCAACATAAATGTAATTTGACAAAATTTCACGGCCGTTGGTTTGCAAATGAATATGAGTATGCCAGATTTCTAAGTCCAACCAACACCTTAATAGTGTAGGGTGACAATATGGTTGAATTTCTAATTGAAGTTATCCACACATAATTGCTATTTATGTATGGGATAATTACAAAAACCCCTTGAGGTTCAGGCTAATTACAAAAAAAAACCCAAAGATTTTTGAAAATTATGAAAAAAAAAAAACCTTGAGGTTTGATTCTGTCTTATATTTTCCCTTCATAAGAAAAAACAATTCAAAACCCCTAATATTTATAAATGTATTACAGTTTACCCCTTAAATTTTAGACAAAACCAAACATGGGGGATTTTTTGTGATTTTGAAATATCTTGAGCTTTTTTGTAATTAGCCCAAACCTAGGGGTGTTTTTGTAGTTACCCCTTTATGCATTGATAAATTGAAAACTCCTTTACTAAAGCTAATTTTGGTCATGTTGGAGATATTTAATATTGATAACAACACCTGTGAGAAGGCAACAAATAGGATGAACATTGGAATGCCGATTTCCACGCATCGTCAACCTGATAACAATAATAATCAGAAACATAAATTTAGTTGAAGCAAATCATTTCACATATTAAGCATGCTAATGAGATGAAAATGATCATATAAAATTCAGCATTCGAAACTGAATTCTCAACGCACCACCGGGAAGCCTCTATCAAGCAGACCAAAACCCACTAGAGAAATTACTGGAACCATCCCAAGTGGACTGAAAAACCTGAAAAATCACAAAAGTAACATTGGTATGCTTTCATATTGTACAACTGAATACTATATCCCAGTAAAAATTATACCTGGAACATATAGCCCATAGCTGACTATAGCCCAAAATAATCTGCACGCTCGATGCTACTATAAGTGCACCTTGTATCGCTCGCATTGTATTCAAAAATCTCTACAAGTGGAAAATAGTCCATCAGTACTCATTTCTAGATAGTAATTGTTAAGTGAATTATGCATCTTGGGATTCTTGAAGTAAATTTCTACGATATAGATATGCTAAACATAAATACAAGGCATAAGAAAGAATCTGATAGGAATACAACATACCACATGAGGGTCTGTAATTCTTTCCAAGGATGAATCATGAATTATTGAAATTATAGGCACCATAAATGCCCATGACCCTCCAATAACGGTAGGCAATCGAGTTCCAAACAATGTCTGCAGCAGTGTGTTTATTCCTCCAACAAATAACAAAGTTTGAACTACCCTCACTTTATCATCATGATGTACAAAAACATCAAAAGTAGAATTACTAAACAACATTAGCCATAAAATCTTACCACGAGCTTGTAGCTCAAGTGGTATCATTCATCTTTTGTGATCCGGACCCGATATCTTTCAGTTTCTTTGAAATTTATCCCCCCCTCCAAACCGTACTCCCAACTTATTAAAATAGCCATAATATCTTGATTTATACCCCATAACCTCAAGATTCACAATCCTAAAAGATCAAGAACGTTTAATAAGTTCATCTCTAAAAATCAAGAAATCAAGAAAATAAGTAAAATTTTACTAATTTATGTCGATTCGCTTACGTCATTTCCGCCCATCAACGGAACAAGAAAAGAAGGAATCATCACAGCAGTCCCTAATGCCAAAATATAATGCTGAAATCCAAGTGCTATTGCCTCCCCTGTTTATCACAGGCATAAAATCAAACACGTAACATGCTAAACACTAATCAATACACAAGAATGTTAAAATGGGCAAAAAAATCAAAATTTAGCATACCCCAAGAAGGATTAGAATCAATACAATACTCTAAGCCTTGAAGTTGGTCCATTGGAGGATGACTTATTTCCTCTGGTTTTGGAGCAGCAGCCATTACACTAAAACTCACTTCTCCTCACAACCCTTGTGTTATTTCTCCAAAATTTTCAAAAGGGTATTCACCAAATCAATCAAAATTACCAAAGGCTTAATGCAAACAAAAAACCCTTTGTTCAGAGTAATGGGGTGTGAGTGTGAGTTACTACTCTCAACTTGATAGAAAGTGAAAAAGCAAAAGGAGAAATTGAATACAGAAGAAAAAAAAAAGTTGAAAAAGGTGACAGGGAAAGATAAGAGTCAATGTGATTAGACTGAATTACTGTATATATATATATATATGAAAGTATTTATATATATATATATATATATGTGTGTGTGTGTGTGTGCACTTGCAGCCCACTGTGAAGCTTTTTTGAACAGGGGAGTTCTTGATTTGCTTTCCTTGTTGGTGGCTTTTATCTGATAGTGAATGTTCCGTTAATTTCAATTTAATTCCAAGATTGCCCCTGAAGGTACTTGCCAAACAAAGATGTTACCGTTAGACCCTGGTTTGCTGTACTTTCTTCTGTCTTTCTGAGGCTTATTTAAATTTCCCTTTTTTATTGGATTTATTAAATTTACTTATTTAGTAAATTTTGAGACAGAATATTTTTGAACTTACCTTGAAAAAGAAAAGGGGAGAAATGGGAATGTTTTTCCCTCTTTTTTTAATTTTCAAGTGAAAAATAATGAGTGGGGGGTATTTCATTACAAAACCAAATCAGCGTATAGTGCCATAATTACCAATGTCTTTTTGACCTTTTTGGTAACCTACTAATCTATTATATGTAAATAGTATTTGTTTGACTCGAGTGTAATTAATCGAATTAAAAATAAAATATTTGAATATAGTTCATCTCTTTAGTCTGCATCAAGTTTGATATTACATTAAAATTCATTTTTTTTTCGAGTATACATCCTCGGAGCAGGGCGTAGCCGATCTTGGCTACCCTTAGACTAAATTTTTCCTCTCGCCCAATTATTTTTTTCCTCTAAAAAGCATAATTTTTTTAAAATTCTTTTTCACCCTTAAAAAAAAGGGATAAAGAGAAATTTAAGGTGTCGGCCCCTCCATCCGCCGCCTCGGAGGGGAGAGTGACGGAAATGAACCTTTGACCTCTAATCTAAGTTTGAGAGTCTTAATCACTTGACCATATGGCCACTATCCGATATAAAAAAATAACTTAAAAAAGCTCAATTATTGTTAGGAAATTACGGACCGAACAAAGCCATGACAATAGTGATGTGAGAAAAATAAAGGTAAAATGACACAAATATTTTTACGTGGAAAACCCCAAATAAATTTGAGGTAAAACCACGGGCAAGTATAGGAGCAATTCACTATAAAAATAGAGATTACAACAGCTTCTCTCTAAATACAAGGAAAACTATATCACTCTTTCTCTCTTGAAATATGAGAAACTAATACTCTTTAAATTGAAGAAATGAGAAACTTGCAATTTGCTTGCTTGGTTGGGATGATTTTGCATTGCCCAAGGATGCCAATTTATAGGCAAACTCTAGCAAACCTTCTTTGACAATCCCCAACTACTTCAATTAGGTAGCCACCCATGTGCCACAAAATCCACCTACCAAATCTATCAAAATTGGTTTTACATTCTACATTCTCCCACTTAAAGTCAAATTTGTAATTTTTTTCATCATTCTCTACACCGCCAATCATGTTTGCTTATGTTTCTCGCTAGGCCACATGAGGATCTCGCACCATTCGAACTTGTCGGTGTTGATTGGTTTGGTCATGCCATCTCAAGCAGGTTTTCATCGATGGGATCTTTTGCATATCCACACTTCCATTTTCCACTACTTCTCGAACGAAGTGATATTGAACTCCTATGTGCTTTGTCCTTGAATGTAAAAATTTGGATTCTTTGCAATATGCAAAGCACTCGACCGTCACAAAACGAAACAATCTTTTCTTGTTTGTGCCCACTCCTCCAAAGAACCTTTTAATCCAAACTCGCTTCTTTGCAAGCTTGTGTAGTCGCCATGTATGTATTCTCAGCTTGTAGACAGCTACAACGATCTGCGCTTTTGAAACCCGACTTCGACTCCTCCTGCAAGTGTAAACACATAGCCCGTAGTGGATTTTCTTTTATCAAGATCACCCGCAAAATCCGAATCAACATAACCCCGACGGTAAAAAATCCGATCCTCCATAACATAATGCAACATTAGAGGTTCCTCCGATGTACCTCGAAACCCTTTTCAATGTATCCCAATGCTTCTACCAGGATTCGCCATGTATCGACCGATCGCTCCCATTCTTGTGCAATGTATGGTCTTGTACATATCATAGCGAACATTAAACTCCCCATCTTGATGCATACGGTACTCGAGACATCTCCTCCTCTCTCGCTTCATTGCTAGGACACATACTTGAGGATAACTTGAAATTAATAGGAAGAGGGGTAGAAACGCTTACAATCTTGCATGTTGAAGCGTCGCAAGATTTTCCTAAAGTAGTTCTTCCTCGAGAAAGCCGATCTTCCTATTATTTCTGCCTCGGTGAATTTGCATCCCTAGAATCTTGTTTCTTTGGTCCCAAATCCTTCATATCAAACTCCCTAGCCAATCGTGTGCCTTCATTTCTTGATCCGATATTTATTGGGGCCTGCCACCAACATATCATCCACATACAACAACAAAATAATAAAATCATTATCATCAAACCTTTTGTAGTACGCACAATGGTCTGAACTAAGTCTGTTGTATTCAAGGCTCATTATGAAGGAATCAAATCTCTTGTACCAACACCTCGGCGCTGTTTGAGACCATACGAGATTTGTTCAACCCGCAAACCAAGTTCTCTTTGCTATTTCAAAAAAAAACCTTCGAGTTGAAACATATAAATTTCTTCTTCAAGCTCTCCATGAAGAAACGCAGTTTTTACATCTAATTGTTCCAAATGTAAATCAAATGTAGCACACATCGCCAGGACTACTCTGACTGTCGTGAGTCGAACCACCGGGAAAATATCTCATTTAAATCAATACCCTCTTTCGAGCATATCCTTTTACCACCGATCTTGCCGACGATACCGCTCTACTTGATCGTTGCTATCCCGCTTGATCTTGTAGACCCATTTATTACCGATGGCTTTTACGTCGTGTGGTAACGGTACAAGTTTCAAGTTTGATTCTTGTGGAGAGCTTCAATTTCTTCATGCATTCTTTGTCATCCATGAGATGCATCCCGAGCTTTCAGTAGCTTCATGGAAAGTTGATGGCTCTCCATCCTCCGTTAAAAGACAAGATGCAAAACATTGCTCTCCATAACATACTCCGATTGCCAAGGCGCCGGCTTTCTCTCACGAGTTGACCCGTCTTCTTGAACATCGGACTCGATTTGTTCTTGTACCTCGTGCTCTGCAATGCGCTTCGAAAGATTTCGAATCTTCATTCTAGATTATTTTCCACTATTACTGTAGTAGTCTCCTGGTTCTCTTTTACATTGTTGCTATCTCCCTTCTCTTGCAGTGTATCTTCTGCAAATATCACATCTCTGCCGATGACGATCTTGTGGGTAGTGGGATCCCACAAGCGATGCCCTTGACTCCATCAAAGATACCCCAAGAAGATACATTTTGGACTTTGGGTCCAACTTAGTTCTTTCTTGGTCATTATACATCACATACACAGGACTTCCAAATGTATGTAGACGAGAATAATCAACAGACTTACCGATCCACATCTCCATGGGCGTTTTGATCAATCACGCTTGATGGGGATCGATTGATCACATAACATGCGGTTTTGACCGCTCCGCCTGCAATGTCTTGGGTAGACTTGTAGTTCTCAACATTGCTCTTGTCCTTTCTAACAAGGTTACGTTTATTCGCTCTGCCACTCCATTTTGTTGAGGTGTGTACGCCATCGCGAACCTGTCTTTTGATGCCTTCTTGTTGTGAAAAGACTCAAATTCATCACTTGTATATTCTCCTCCATTATCGAGTCCTTGAAACTTGATCTTTTTCTCGATTCAAGTTACTGTTTGAGCTTTGTAAACTTTGAAGACTAAAAATACATCGGCCTTCCTTTTGATAGGATACACCCAACATCTCCTGGAGTAATCATCAATGAAAGATACAAAGTATCTCGCCCCTCCTAGGGATGATAACGGTGCTTGCCAAACATCAGAGTGAATCAACTCTAAGATGCCTTTACTCTTAGATATTGATCTGCCGAACTTTAATTTGTGTTGCTTACTTGTAACACAATGCTCACAAAATGGTAAAGATACCTTTGTAAGACCAAGTAGTAGCTTCCCGCTCGGAGAGAATCTTCAACCCTTGTTCCGACATGTGGCCAAGTTTGTGGTGCCACATTATCGTTGATTCTTCTGCTGAACCTGCAACTGCAACATAAGCTTCTCCTCCTTGCATTGTCTCACCTTTAAGCATATACAAATTCGCAGCGAGTTTCTCCGCCTTCATTACTACAATCGCTCCCTTCACGATCTTCATGATCCCATCCTCAATACGAGTTTTACATCCAACATCATCCAACTGTCCTAAGGACAAAAGATTCTTCCGTAGACCCTTCACATGTCGTACCTCCTGAATGGTGCGAACTGTACCATCAAACATTTTTATTTTGATAGTACCAATACCAAAGAATATCCAAGCATGATCATCCCCATAAATACAGATCCTCCGAGATTGGTTCATATGTGTGAAACCATTCTCGCCGGGAGGTCATGTGCCAGGTTGCTCCTGAGTCTAAAAGCCGACATCGAAAAATAATTTTTACGCCTTCGGCGTTGGTTGTTGCTTCGTCGTATAAAACTTCTCCATTTTCGTGAGGTACTTGCAACATTCCTCGAAGCATTTGATGACTCAGGGTCGCCACTCTTCTTACTCCAACAATCTTTCTTGAAGTGCCCTCTTTTGCCACAATTGTAGCACTTAATGTTCTTTTTACTCCTGGATTTTGATCTACCATGATTTTGACTCCCATCGAGCCACGTTAAAGTGGATCTTCCTCTCACCACCGCCAAAGCTTCCGCTTGTCGCGAACTTGCTTGTCTGTCCTCTTTGTTTCTGCGCTACTCTCTCTCTTCTTCTAGTTTAGAGGCTGCATTTCATCAAGACTAGATAGTCCGAAAGGATGTTGTTCGTCGAGGTTGATGATGAGTTGATCGTCGATCGAATCAAATCAACAACTTCTATTTTGTAACCCATGAGGTGAGTTGCGAAAATAGAGTATTCAAGGTGTTGATATGGTCATCCACCGAAGTGGTTTCCGCCATACGAAGAGTATACAATTTTCTTTTAAGAAAATCTTGTTGTGAAGTGACTTGGCCTCGTACAATTTTGTTAGAGTATCCCATATCTCCTTTGTCGTCTTCTTCTCCGCCACACCGGATAACACTCCATCGGCTAATCTTTAAGTCAGCGGAATCGGCAATTGCATTGTCGTCCATCTCGTTCCACTTGGCATCGCTCGGTGATATCTGCGGGCTGTCTCGATTTCAATTGCCGACAAGCAATTGTCTTTCCTCAAAATTGCCTTAATCTTCATTTTCCACAATGAGAAATTATTCCCATTGAACTTCTCCACATCGAACTTCGTCGTCATTTTGTTCACACCGATTAAATTCCACTTGAATCGAATTTCACTATTCACGTGAATAGTGCGTGAATAGCAATCCGTGAACAAGAACCCCTAAACCAATGGCTCGATACCACCGTTAGGAAATTACGACCGGGAACAAAGCCATGACAATAGTGATGTGAGAAAAATAAAGGTAAAATGACACAAATATTTTTACGTGGAAAACCCCAAATAAATTTGAGGTAAAAACCACGGGCAAGTGTAGGAGCAATTCACTATAAAAATAGAGATTACAACATTTTCTCTCTAAATACAAAGAGAAACTATATCACTCTTTCTCTTTCTCTCTTGAAATAGGAGAAACTAATACTCTTTAAATTGAAGAAATGAGAAACTTGCAATTTGCTTGCTTGGTTGGGATGATTTTGCATTGCCCAAGGATGCCAATTTATAGGCAAACTCTAAAGAAACCTTCTTTGACAATCCCCAACTACTTCATTAGGTAGCCACCCATGTGCCACAAAAATCCACCTACCAAATCTACCAAAATTGGCTTTACATTCTACAATTATATATTCAAATATTGGAATTACTAAAAATGATCTCCTCTAACTTAAGAAAAATAAACAAAAAATGAGCAATTCAATATAGTTTTTTGTACAAATCTTGAGACGGGAGTAAGGTGAGAATCGGACTTAATCACATGTCTGAGATTTACAAACGCCTTGGATTCCCATTTAAATTTACTGTTTTTGGTATCAATAAAAAGGCTCGTTTCACTAGTATGGTGCTGAATTCTTGTAGCAATATCTTAAATGGGTAAACCTTTAAAGAGTCATAGAAAGCAAAAAGAAAATCGAACTAGAATAAGTTACTAGTATATTTTTTGCACCTCTAATACCAAAAATTGAACGTACAAGGTTTTACAACCTTAAATGCACGATAAAAAAGAAAAAAGAAAAAAAAAAGAGGTAAAAAGAGAAATTGAAAGTATGGAATATCCTTTGTCAGTGAACAATATTGGAAAAGATTCTTTCATGTATATCTAATAGAGCTTATATTATTTAACTCGAAAAAAAATTGTATTTTTATTTTTCTTCGTTTGGACATTTTCAATTTAATAATTAATAACTAGTAAGTCCGACGTGTGAAAGAGCTGTAACAATAGCAACGTCTCTCTTGAAGTGCAAGGACAAAACTGTCTAGATATTCGGGCCTTCCCCCAGTACGGTTTGTAAAGCTCCAATTCTTACAATTAGGCTGCAGACAGAAGCGACACTCATGGCATTTAAACCTCCTATCTGTCCACCTGCACAACATTTAACCTTACCAACAAACATTCAAAATGACCAACAACCATAACTTGCTTCTCCATTTGTGATTTGGAAGTTAAAAAATGAAAATAACAGCTGCCAAAAGTGGTAAAAGTACAATGTCGTGAATTTACGGTTTAACTTCTCAATTTATGGTATTTTGTCCGAGTCCCCCACGAAGATAAATTATTTATCTAACTTTATGTTAGAATTTATTGAGGGTTTCTTCCTTTTTTTAGTGAAACAACCACTAACTGTTTATCTTGTGGACAAAAACTTTGTAAAATAGTCCCACAAAGGGAAAAAAATACTTTTAGAGTAAAAAACATATTTTGTTTGAACATATCTAAATTCTAAACAAAATTAATACTTGACAATATATTACTTTTTACCGTAAAGAATTACTTTTTATATATATAAAAATATTACTTTTTTTCCATAGTATGTGAGAAGACCTACTCTGCTTTTAATTGATGTGTTATCGTGGTGACAATATGTTTACCAAATTCATTATTTAAAAATAAAAAGGTGAACGTCAAGCTGGAAATCTGGAACATCCATATATTTTTTTTTTTTTTTTTTTTTGATAACCGGGTTCGAACTTACGCCCGACTAGTCCCGGGATGGCGATCTGCCCCGCAAACCGCCACCGATAAATCGTGGGATGTGCCCGAATGGTTAGAGTCGAGGCGGTCCAACTATCCCTTGCCGAGGATTGACCCAGGACAAGAGCAGATTTATATGCTCCCCGCCGAATCGAACCCACGCAGCAAGGGAATAGAGCATATTGCTTGTCCTCCCTTCACCATTCGGCTGTGCCCGGGGCGGAACATCCATATATTGCCCTAACTGAAAGCGAGCAAACGTCTTCTTCGCTCTCGTGTTACCTTAAAGACAGACTGTTACATATATCAATAAAGCGACTCTCATTTCTTTACTAAAATAACATCATATAATTGAACTGTTTAAGGCAAAAACAATAAGGGCAACGAAAGTGCTCCCCAACACTGTAACAATTTACACCACCATCCTGTATATCATGATCAAAAACACCCTATAGGATAATAAATAAATTCAATGTTGTAAAAAGCGTTAGGCGATAGTCGGCTGGCAAACTGAGGCTAGCGCCTAGGCGGAACGGCAGAAACCTTGTCGGGGTTAGGCGAAGCCTAATCGAAAGAAAAATGTAGGAAAACAAGGGAAGTTTAGCGCCTAAGCTAGGATTTTTGCAGTAGAGAGGATAATACCAGTATACCACAATGAAAAGATTGTAAAGTTACGAAACCTTTAAGCACATTTTTAGCCAGCATACAGTAAAGATGAGGCCAATAGCTGAGATCCGTTAAGAGATGAAAATTTGCATTGCTGTTAGCAACTGTATCACTTTTTGTATTAACAAGAAAAGGTTAGTATTAGTCCAATAAAAAGAAATTAACATAGACACAATTGCAAGGCTAGAAGTGTCATAATGACGAGTCTTTCGTCAAGAAAATTACACACATTAAATGATCAGATGGTATAGTACAATACTTAATGCTGATTAATGATGAGGAAGCAGGGGACAGAATGATTATGTACTTTGACAATGACGGGATACTCAAGTATCATATGGGTAAGAACTAAGAAGTAATGTGTGGTAAGGATAGTTATACAGGTATAATAAGATAAAGGTGGTACCTTTACAACGTGTGGGGAAAAAGAAATGAACTCAAACTTAAATAAACACAATTGTGTAAACCGAGGTTAATAATTAAGGAATAAGGTAACAAAGTAGGACCTTGCTATTCTTTACTGTGCTCATGAAAAGAATAACTCCTTTCGGCTGGATTGTTGGTCTGATACCACCAATGATGTTTTTAACTGCATACAAAGCCACAGAATAAGACCATATGAAAAGTAGTAGCAAATTACAATACTTATCCCCAGAAAAAGGGAAGACTAACCAAACATCTTTCTATTAAGAAAATACAATATCAAGCATTTCATTATATATATGTATCAAAATTAGTGTACAATTTAAAGTACCTATCTTAGCAAGAAATTTTGGCTGCTAAAAGAATTAAAAGGTGGAATATTGTTATCTAAATAAACTCCGTGTATGGCCGTGTATACAATGTATGTCCTGAACACAGGATACAAGCATAAAATCTCCGCAACAGCCAACTCCTTTCATCTTCATGTAATGGCTACGCTAATGTGGATGACGAAGTTCATTGAAAGTACAACCCTATGATCTTCTCTCCAATCTCCTATCACTAGATCGCTTATCTTCTGCCTCTTTTCTCCTCTGTTGCCTGCCACAATACAAATTTGACACAATTAGATGGGATGATTACAAAAACTACCCCTGAGGTTTGGGGTAATTACAAGAAAACCCACAGAAGTTTCAAAATCACAAAAAAAAGAACTCCATGAGATTTGATTTTGCCTCAAATGTAAGGAGGTAACTGTAATATTTTTACAAATGTAAAGGGGGTGTTTGAAATGTTTTTGCTTATGAAGAGGGCAAAGTGTAATACACAATCAAACCTCAAAGGAATTTTAGTAATTTCCAAAAACCTGTGTCTTTTTGTTATTAGCTCAAACCTTAGGGGTGGTTTTGTAACTATCCGTAATTAAATATCCAAAAACCAAATATTAGCCAGAGATGGACAAGAAATATGATTCAGATGTATTTTGTGGGACGGAATAACATGCTAAATGTATTTTTAGCCCAACGTACGCCTATAAATATGATTCAGAGGTAGACGCATATTTTTCATCTCATTTCACCAAAGATGCGTAAAATCGAATTACCATTTCAAGATAAATGGAAAACGAGGTAAAGATCACATGGATGAGAAATTCCTAATACAAAACTTACGCAAAAGCAGAGTATCCACTACCAGCTTTAGCAGCAGATAGAAGTGCTGCATGAGCACTAACAGACATATTTTCCTGCCCTCCAGGGGCCAGAGAATTCCTTTGATCAACATCCACCTGAAACCAAAAAGACTTTGAGGCAATTGTTTCAAACTCATACACTTCTATTCCAGAGTTGAAAACCATGTGCAAGTGAATGAACCTTATCCCACTTTGACTTTTTGTTATGCCTTCCATCCCGAGCTGTAACATCGGAAGCAGCTGGTGTTACATTTAACACTCCACCAGCAACAGCAGTCAATCCTGCAGACCAACAACCAAACAGTAAGGAAGAGAAAAAAAACCTAGGCAAATTTTAAACATCTAAACCACATAAAGGAATTTGACAAAGTAAAGGGCCAATGAGTTATTTAAGTGCCTGGAGTTGGCATGCTGATTTTTGGTGTAGGAACAACAATTCCTGGCTGTATTCCTCCAGAAGTGAAATCTAACTTTTGACTTTTCTTCCTTTCTTGGGCCCCCTTTCCACTTCCCGCCTCATGTCAGCTTCTACTTGTACAACCAGAAGGTGTTAATAAGAAACGGATAATGTGTTGTCTTCAAAGAAAATATCACAGCCAGTTTCTAGCAAAGACAAGAAAACCAGCAGCAATCGTACAAGCAAGTCATCAAAACTCAGAAGACATCCTAAAGATATTACACAAAGTAAAAGGAAAAAGAAAAGTAGCATAGACCATGTTTTTTCCCATCATATACGAATGATTTCAGAACTATGAATACGGACTATAGTACGTGGATGAATTTTCCTTTTTCTCTACTGTAGAATGGATCCTTTGTGTCCACGGGCGGTTGCGGGAGGTGGGCGGTATGGAAGCACCAAAACTCTCGAGCCTGTTATTTTTTATTTATTTATTCTTTTAACTGGATAAGACTCTTCAACAAATTGAATTGTACACAAAATCAAGTGCTACACATTTAATATGAGCAAAGAGTTATATATACCTTCCAAAATTGACTCATACTATGTTAAGCTATTATTATTATTACGGATCACTCATACTAAAGCTATTATCTCATCAATTATTATAACGGGTCACTTTGACTTCATGATTCATAGTGATTCTACAAATACATATGACACCCACCAAGGAGGACGACAAAGTAGCAGAGAAGAAAGCAACAACTCAGATCATTCACAGATAGACTTCACTCTAGGCACCCACGTGGGCATCGCCACGTGTACGAAATGCAGGTGAAAATCTGGACTAAGAGTATACAGGAAACGGAAGAGATTGTGTCAATCTCCGCGAAACTCATTTCAGCACTAAAAGTGTCTGCTTCCTGATTATTGATCCACTCTTATGAGGACAGAAGAAACAGCGACAATTGATAACCAAAAAACCTTTTAAATATCGTGCACATACCACCATGTTTTGTCTTACTCTCATTTATAGAAAATTATATACTTTTACTTTAGCTTCAAACTTGCCCCTTTTCCACATTATTTACCTACAGGTTCAACCTCTGTAATTCAAGAAAAACTTGAGGCCCTCCTCCGCCTAGAATTGGCAAAATAAGATCAGATCCACATGCATCTGTTCCAAAACATGTGAATATGCATTAAATGTACTCTAGAATGATTTTTTCAAAAAAATTGGAGTTAAAAGCATTCTACTTTTAGCCTTACAGGGAAACAAGAAGGCACCAAATGGGTTGTGAAAAAGATGGTGAGCCTATGAGGATGTTTGGCTGTCTGCTGAGCTCAAAATTAAATTGGCGTCTCATTTTCCACATCTAATTTTGCTGAGCTATTATAACTCTTTTTCTAAAGTTTGTTTTACTTAACAGCCTACAACAGTTCATAAGTTATCAAGTATCTCATACAATATCTTGGTTTGATATTAACTTAACCAAACACCTTAAAATCATATGAATGACCTCAACATCATTCAATTTGCAAGAGTCATAACAACATAAATAGACAAATTGACCACTAGAATACTTAGAAACATAATCCAATAACACTAGAAATGGGTCAAACCTATTTCATCATAGAAGTCACTTTTGTCATATCCATGAGGATCAAAGACATCTTTATGGAAGCAAGATCCTATCTGATCAATATCTTGGTAAGTCACAGCATGCAGCAAGAAGTCTGGGTTTCGATATTCCTTTCTATTCCGCACCTCTGAGTTGAAGCTTCTTCCAGTAGTCTTCTTCAGCGCAAGAAACTTGATAATTTTCTCCTAGAACAACAAAACACAAAAGAAAAGTTAAATGGACATGAGGCAAAAGGCTGAGCAAGCAAGATGAAACGATATGTTCCTGTATATTATTAAATAGAGCAATTATATCAACTATGCGCCCCCAAAAAAAAAAAAAAAAATCCTTCCTAAGGTGTCTTAATTTCTACACCATGTACCCCAAAGCACAACTCTGAAGACATAAGTGGTCCACATGGAACTAGCCAATTTTCTGGCCAAGTCTGGGAAAAGCTTGACCAAGTTGGTAAAAGGATAGATTTAAGAGATTAACAATCATATGTGAGAAATATGCATATTTCTATAAGTAACCAACCAGCAGCTCATTTCACTGACTCAAAGCCAATCACCTCATACCTAGAAATTAAAACAACAATTATTTAAACCTCGAGGTCAGTGAACTGGAATTTAGAAAACTTGATGTTCCATCAACGCACACCTTTGACATGTCTAATTACATTCATTTACCTTCTCATGTTCCAAATAACAATGAAAGCATAGTCTGATATAATCAATATTTAGAGAAAATATCCTTTGGGTAGCTTTACTTAATGCACATACATCCAGACACACACATAGAGAAGCTCTAGCATAGTTATCAATGCGATAGGCGAGGCCAAGGCGACAAGCCATGCTAGTGCCCAACGGCCTAGGCGACAAAAGGCGATGGCATGGCCATGCAAGGCGACAACAACTAGAAAATATGCTTATATTCTTCTAAAAATCAACTATAAAAAGTAATAAATCATATCAAACAATAATAAAATATATCAAACACTAACATCAATTAGCAAGCAACAAAAGCACAAGTAGAATAGTCAAGAATGTAAACAAGACAACAATACAAATAGCAGTCAACTATTGCCTCTCAAAAGGCGACCCCTAGGCGACAACGAGGCGATAAACCATAGGCTCCCGTCTAGGCGACGCTTTAACAACTATGAGATCTAGTACAATTAATATATTCATGGTCATGCTCACACAGGCCATATGCAGCTCAGCCATATCTCATATATCTCTTCCACTCTGCAAGTTACACAGCTAATCTACTTTTTGGCTATAGTGAACACCTTTTTTGAGCAACTGAAAGAAAAGTAAAGGGATATATCAATGTCCAATCACATAGCTAACCACTCAAGCACAATCGAAATTTGATCAATCCAGAGTTTCCCGTAATTATGAACTTCCAATTGTGTACTTCAACAAATAGGGCTAACTTCACAGTGAACCACAGAGTCATATAAAATAAACACTTTGCATTAGATTCCACTTCAGCTGATGCGAAGTATAATAAAGTAATTCTTCTAGTAGGGGGCAGGCACTTACTTGCAGTTCTTCTGAGCATTTGTCCTTGGGAGGGGAGGAAGAAACTTATCCAATGGATCAACAGCTTTTTGCTCTCCAACAGAAACCATAACAGCATCCTCAGCCCCTCCCGATTCTGATTCATTAACAGCATAACTCATGGCATCTGATTCAAACTGACCAATTAGCTCCAACGATTGAGGGGTGTTGCTTGAGTGCTAGGTGTAGAAAGTCGGGGTATTCCTGGCGATTTCTTTTCTCGACTCACCTAAAGCACAGGCAATCAGTAAAATACTGTTCAAATATCTTCCCAGCAGCTTCCAAATATTTCATTGTCAAGCTCATAAGAAAATCAATGCAACTTGACTCTTCCAGTTTCATTATTAGTTGTACCGGATAATTGATAATTTGAATCAACTTGAATGCAACTATTGTTACACTCTTTCTTTTTCTGAATCTACCAATGTAATTCACATCCAAAAAACAGCATACATCATGTTACCATTTAAGAAGCTCAATACATGAATTTTAGGAAAAAACAACGTGAACAACCAAAGAAGGATTTAAATGGGATAAGGGTTAATAACAATGAACAACAACAACAAAAATAACAGTGTCAATGCATTCAAAACTATAAATCTATATCCTTATTTAAAAAATATATATTTTGAAAGTTCTATTTTGTTAAGAATTATGGCATCCATTTCCTATTTTACCAGTATTCAACTTCAGTTCTCAAGCAAATTATGCTAGGTATCAAAGAACATTAAAGCCATATAGCAATACCCAAATTGAAAATCTCACACACCATCACTAGTTTGAAGCTGCTCCCCATACATTACTCGACCAGTCGCCAGGATTTCACCTTCCTACAATTGCCAATAAATAAACAAAAGTCGAACAGGAAAGCAACAAATTTAGGTGCGTTGAAATAACATGCGGACCTCTGCTTCCGGAGACATTGCGCCGTCTTCATGCCCATAATCCACAATAAGCATTCGACTCTTTTTACTCTGAACAAAATTGAAATCCGAACCAACAGGTTGTTGTTGCTGCTGCTGCTGTGGAGGCGAAAAGAGAGCTAGCTGCGGAGTTGCAGATGCCGAAGAAGTACCATAATTAAAGGTCTTACTAGGAGTAGAATTGTCGCTCAAACCTCTCTCTTCTTGTTGAGGAGGCATATTTTCATTGCCGTAATCACTAAGAGCGTCGTTATCTTTCACGATAACGGCGTCCGACGGGGGAGGGGGAATATCCTCTTCGTGATGATTATCTCCCTCTTCGTCGAGGTCTTCCATTTCGTCGTCTTCATCTCCGTACATGGAGAGCAAAGCTATGCCCTCTGACGCTTTCTTCTCCGACGCCATTCTCGCAAACTGAAACCCTAATTTAGGGTTCTTTTTCCTCCTTCTTTTTCTTTATCCGGAATTGGCTTTTATCCTGAATGGTTATTGAAATGAAAGTCTAGAAACAAGAAACACTATGAGAATTAGCAGAATATTGGGGGTTTCGATTTGAGATTTGGAAAGAAAGGGTTTTTGTTCGAGACTCGAGAGCTCGCAAGATAGAAAACTGTGCAGTCTGTGCAGTAGAGAGGTATTTGTGATGCGACTTCTGGGTGATAAATCGTGTTAAAGTTTTGATGCGTCTAACAACGAAATTGATCTTACTTTTGCATTTTGCACATTCTGTGCATGTGCATAATTTTTAAATATACCAAATTAAAAGGTGCAAATTATAAGCAAAATTGGAAAATTGGTCTTGTAATTAAGTGGTGTATCAAAAACACTCCTTCAGTTTTAAAAATTCGATTTAGTCCTATAACTAATAAAATGCTTGGTTATAGTCCAAATTTTACCCGTATTTTAAAAATTGAAGAAAACTAGTAAAAATTGGAGATTTTGGGGATTTATGATGATTTTAACTCTCTTCTCTAACTACCTCTTTTTTTTCCTCTCACTCTCTAAAAACCCTAAAACTTTTAACTCTTCCCCCTTCCTCCCCATCCCAGCCCGCCCCTCCCCCTCCCCTCCCCTCCCCTCCCCTCCCCCCTCCTCCTCCTCCTCCCCTTATCCCTCCCCCTCCCCAACCATGTTTCATGATGGAGCCAATGAAGGTATATCCCACTGTGTTATCCGGGAGGTGATCGATTTTTCCGATCGAGAGTGGAGGCAAGTCAAGGTCGGAGCTACAAAGAGGAGAGTTGGAGCCGGGTAGGTGATGGGTTGCCGTGCGGTTGAAGATCGGGTGAGGGATAGGCTTTTTTTTTTTTTTTTTTTTTTCGATTTTTCTGTTTTTTTTGTCTTTTTTACCGGTTGATTTGCGAAACTCGTAGACGGTCGGTAATTTCCAGGCTTGCGGTGCGTGTAGTAGCTCGTGCGGTTTGTTCGAGTTGGATAGTCTCCCTTTGCGAGTGCCTTAGTCCTCCTTTCTGGGTGCTGGTTTAGTTTCCTTTGGAGTTCTTAGTTTTTATTTGTTTTTAGTAGTTTCTTGTTTTGCTCCTCGAATTACGGTGGTTTTACCTCTCGTCAGATGCGGAGTTCTCCCATGACATGTATCAATGTATGTATGTTCAAGGTGGCCATTTCTTGGGTTAGCGGTGTAAGTTTATTTGAGTAATGAATATATTTCTATCGTTTTGGAAAAAAAAAAAAAAAAAAAAAAAAAAAGACATTACTCTTTGAGGTGGCACTTAGGTGGACGAAGGATAAATATGAGTGGAACTATGAACAACCCATCTAAGGGCATTTCCAACGAAAAAAACCTCAAATCTCTTTTCTCTGGATCTTTCTCTGCCAAATTAAAAGTAAAAAAAATTAACTCTTTTCTCGACTATTAAAAAAAAGCCAAACAACCCTTTTATGTATCTCACACTCATTAGTCATTACATATATTTAAATAATCACTCCTACTTTTCTTTTCTTTTTTTTAAAAAAAAAGCTCTTTGAACATAAACTCACTTCTTCTCCACGAACCTATTTTCCAATGGCTTGAGGTTTTCTTGACAACTTATTTCTCTCAGAACTCCTACAAAAAAAAACTCCATTGGAGATGTCATAAGCAAGCTTACTAGGAAAACTAGGGGAAAATGTATATTTTAATAAAAAATTATTTCTGCTTAACTTTCTCACCTTCAATGTACAACTTTAATTTAAACTGAAATTTAAAAGATAACTTCTAATCAAATAATTGGTTTATCATAAAAAGAATGTACAAGTTAGTATTAATCATAAAGTCTAAAAAAAAAAGTGTCACTCTTTTTGTAACAACTTACTTTTAGCTTAATATTTTGAAATATAATATATATTTTAATTAATATTCCAAATTCATTAAATAAACTCTCTCATCAATGGAATATTTATCATCAATATAAATAAAAATTAACATTAATTACATTAAGATGTAATAATAAAATTTAAAAGTTAATCTTTGCCAATAACCCACATATATCGTATATTTGAACTCTAAACATTAGAATAGTAAGATCTATCTTTTCTACTTAAACTAAATTTAATTGGTTGAATAGTACTAGTTTTAAGAGAACCTCATTATTGGTGAATGGCATGAGCATGAAGAGATCGGATGGAAATTTGACCCGCCCGGACACACCCGTTTGGGCAATCCATCCTAGGGTCGTGTGGTATGTGAGGCCATTTAGGCAATCGCCTCAAGCCCCCAATTTTTTGAGGGCCTCCTAGTTTTATTCATACAATACACATGTATATATAAAGAGTTAAATTAATTTTATTTCTAAAAATTTAAAGATTATGTGCATAAATAATGAGATGTGTAATGTTTATAAAGTAACGCGCAACTTGAAAATAGTAGAGACAGTTACATCAAATATATCGCTATCTCCTCTTTCATGTTGTTGTTTTTTTCTCTTTTTTCTCGCGCATAGTAGTAATGCACGAAACTATACGTCAATTCCATTCCTAATGGGAGTCTATTCTATGCTACCCAAGCGAGTTCACCATTGGATGAGCATACACACATACACACTCACATAGGTATGTGCTCATCCAATGGTGATGAACACACTTGGGTAGCCATCCTAAGTTGGGCGGCAAGGAATTTACCCCTTATGGGGGGTTTGATTAAAAACTTGTTGGTAACAGTAGACTTTTATTTAATTACAAGATTGATGTGGTCATTGTTCGTAATTTAATTAAAATACTACATAGAATGATAGAATGCATCTTGAGTAGTGAGATTGGAAAATATGTTACGGAAAGAAAATGTGTTTTGATGTATTATTAGGAAAAGATGATGTGATATATTTGGAACTATTGACTTCAATATGCTCTATTGTTGTTGTTTTGTCGTGATTGGTAGAAAATATTATTAACATTTCGAAAATATTAATTTATTAATTATAGTATGATGAATTACATGTTCAAAACTGGTATAATTGATGATTTCTCAAGAACCATAAACCGAAAATTCGATTAATTTTTCATAATACAAAAATTTTGCACGGCGTTTCCTTTTCTCCTTTTTTTCTACTTCCCGTAATATGAATGCATAAGCAAAGATATTAATCACTTTTTTCATTAACCGTAAGAGCAATATAATCACTTTTTTAGTCTACTTCTTAATTATTTCATCGTATTTGATTAATGACTATATTAGATGAATGACATG
Source organism: Rehmannia glutinosa (assembly GCA_016081115.2). Taxonomy (NCBI): domain Eukaryota; kingdom Viridiplantae; phylum Streptophyta; class Magnoliopsida; order Lamiales; family Orobanchaceae; genus Rehmannia; species Rehmannia glutinosa. The sequence continues at coordinate 103,413 of JABTTQ020002412.1, read as the reverse complement.
TGTACAATTATAACATCATCTTGTACACGTGATATTTATCAAATACAATGCAATAAGAAAATGAAAAAAGAATAGGAACGTAGAACCAGAAATCTTACTCGGGAAAGCTGAAATGATAACTGACATTGTTTTTTCTCTCCAATATTTCTTTTAACTATAATTAAACAAATGTGTAAAAAGTTGCCAAAAAATAACTAGCAGTAAAATTATTTTAACGCTAGTAAAACTTGGTAGACCTCCACCAACAAGTAAAAAAGCACATAAGACATGATAAATTAATGGACGATGGTCCCTTCTCTTAAACACGCAAACAAAAGAACAAAAGAAATGGCCCTCTTCATAAATATTCTATATTGACCCCAAACTCTTTGCCAATATTTGTCTGGCCTTACGCACTTTAATCCATGCAGTGGAATATTGCTTTTAATTTATCCAGCTTTAAAAAATTACAGGGAATATTATAAATTAGAGCAAGTCTCTTGTGAGACGTCTCTCACTGGATCTAAATCAGTGAGAGACGGACCTCCTAAGAACCTCCGTTTTGAGAACATGAACCAATGAAAATAAATTTAGAAATAATAATGAACCATGAAGAAACAAAAATAAACCCTAAAAATGAACCATGAAGAATAAATCAAAAAACAAAAATAAACCCAAAAATAAAAAATAAACCCTAAAAAAACTAAAAATCCTAAAAACCCAAATCAATTAAAAATAAACCCAAGAAACAAAATAAACCCTAAAAATAAATATAAACCCTAAGAAAAATAAAATCAAAAAAAAACCTTTAAAACTTTGTATAAGATACAAAGTCTCACGGATCTAATCATGAGACCGTCTCACGGATCTAAACCAGTGAGACCGTCTCACGCAAGTTTTTGCCTATAAATTAAAAAGGATTAAAGCTACACGTATTAAATGAAAAAGAGCAAACAAACAAAGGAAAAGAAATTAATAAAGATGATGAAATAAAGAGATGCAAAGGAGTAGATGATGTTAAAACCAATCTCATTTATATATACAATGGACAAGTGGATGATAAGTGGTGGAATTTCTGCCTTGTCTTATCCACCTTAAAGACACCCACTCACCGTACTTTTTTCACTATTCCAAAAATATTCACAGCTCCGATTAGTCTCTATTTAGAATAAACTCTTCTTGTTTGTCTACGTTATTCTTCCGCTTGCCTCGCCTGCTCGCCCATGTCCCACCTAACCTCGCTCAGGCCCACCTGACACTAGACTGTAATCTGCCGTCTGTCTATCGCCAACGCATTTTAGAACACTGCTTTTTTAAAGTCAAGTTCCTGGTCGAGTTTATTATCTCATTTAATATTTTAATTATAAATGCATATCAAACATATATGCTATTTTATAAGTATAGTAAGGAATTCATCAAAAAGTGAAAAGCAGATGTAAAAAAAAAAAAAAAAAAAGCTCTATCTTTTCTCCCCTTCTCTCTATCCCAAAAGAAAAACCCTAACACAACTTTCTTCCCCTCCTCCCCAAACCTCAGCCGCCCCACCCTTCTCTCCCCCTCCCCCTCCCTCCTTCCCCCTCCCCTCCCCTCCATGTCTTTTATTGGAGGGACACCAATGGCGGTCCCTCACGTACGAAGGTGGCCTAATTTTTGGTCCAGAGTGAAAATGGGTCGGAGCTTCACTGAGGTGTTTTGGAGCCGAGTAGATGATGGGCTACGGTTGTAGATCGGGTGAGGGAGAGGCAATTTTTTTTTTTTTTTTTTTTTTTGAGTCTTTGTTTTTACCTAGGTTGATTTGCGAATCTCGTAGGCGGTCGGTAATTTGTCTTGCGGTGCGTGATGTAGCTCGTGCTTGATTTGTTCGAGTTGGGTAGTCTCCCTTGAGGAGTGCCTTAGTCCTCCTTTTGGAGGTGGTTTAGTTTCCTTTGGAGTGTTTAGTTTTATTTAGTTTTGTGTTTTTAGTTGTTTCTTGTTTTGCTCCATCGAATTACGGTGGTTATACCTCTCGTGCGGAGTTCTCCTTGACATGTATCAATGTATGTATGTTCAAGGTGGCCATTTTGCCAATTTAGCGAGTGTAAATTTTGTTGAGTTATGAATATATTTCTATCGTTTTAAAAAAAAAAAGATGTATAAAAAAAAGGTACTAGTGTAATTAAATTGGAAAAAGTGCAAACAGTTGATCTATACTTGTTTCTCATCATTATTGTTTAATGTTTCAAATGATTGTAACTTTAGAAATATAATTAGAAATACTTTTATGCAATTTCAATAGATTCACTATGAATTTAGTTGCGCGCGAGTTTTAATTCAAGATTCAATCATAGGATTCCTATCTAAATAAAAAGAAAATTAAGGCTGTAAAAGATTTTCATTCTAGTGAAAGTCATTTCCTATCTTGTTGAGTTAGATTCTTAAATTTTAACTGGAAAATTGTACAAGAAAAAAAAATATTTGGTTTTAAAATTTTGATGGAGATTTTATAGGGTGAGGATCTGGAAATATATTTGGCTTAGTACATATTGAGTTTTCTATTGGAAAATGTAGTATAAAAAATGTGGTAATATGATAATTTATATATAATATGTGAGCAACATGAGTAGTTTATACGATGTTGAGAAAATAATAATATATAGTTCAATGAAATTGATGTTGTGAAATCCACATTGAAAGTTTAATTTGTTAATGGTAATTCTTGTTGATGTTTGTGGTAGTGAAGGGCCCACTTATGTAACATAAACTTAATAGTGGATCATCAATTAATGTAACTAAGGTTGAAAATTGAGTATATACATGTAAAAATTTAGAATATAATACTGAAATTGAAAAAAGAGAAAATGGAAATGGTGAAATTGAATGAAATAAACATGATTTACATATCTCAAAAAGTAAAATATAAAGAAATACTCTCGTAAAAATAGAAACCATACAACCCCTAAACTATACACTAGTCAAATTTATAATTCTACCTCAGATCCCGCAATTCACATTCCTTCACCAGAGACGAGAATTATGGGGCTTGGAATTAGTTTGGCGAAGCCGGAAATGGAACCTAAGACTTAGAAAAAAGAAAATTCTAACTCAAATACATTCCAACGGAGAAGGATGTATTTCTTTTAGCAAACCCAAAACTTGTTGCATAGTGGGCCTCTTCCCCGGCGCCTCCGCTGTACACAAATACCCGACCCGCAGACACTCCGCCATCTCACTCACCGAATCACCACACCCTCTCAGCCGCGCGTCGAGGGCACTCGCCCCATTCCCATCCCTCACCAACCTCCTCACCCAATCAATACTCTCCGACGAGCCCGCCCGACCGGTCAACAACTCCACCAACACCACACCAAAACTGTACACGTCGTCCTCGGTGGACCCACCGTCCCGGTCCCGACTCAGCCCGAAATCGGCGATCCGCGGCTCGAAATGGTCCGACAACAAGATATTCGACGGCACCAAGTGCCCGTGCACCACCGGCTTTGACCGCGCGTGGTGGAGATAGGCGAGCCCACGCGCCACCCCGACGGCGATGCGGTGGCGCGTGTGCCATTCTAGTTTCTCCGGCGAGGCGGTGTGGGCCCCGGTTTGGATCTCCCATGTGTCGGTGCTCCAGTCTTCGACGTTGGGCGCACCGGCGGGGAGCTCGTGCAGCCACCTCTGGAGGTCGCCGTTGGCCATAAATTCGTATAGTACCAACTTTTCTTTACCTACAAGTGGGGAACAATCAACCTAATTAATTTCTCGCATTTAATTCTGATGTTTCACTAAATCAATGTAGAGTCCTTGTCAAAATTTATTGATAGCAAAATATCTACTCAAACAATTTCCTCTCATTAATGAGATGTATGGCATTGTCTTATCAAAATTCAGAAATTGCTTGTGGCCATGTTAAATTTAAAAATTGCTCGTGTAATTTTATCGAAAATTGTTGACCGAGACCTATGAGGTACAATTACAAACATGTCGAAAATTGACACCTAACCATTAAAATTCGGAAAAATTTATTATGTCACTTGTTTTTTATAAGTTAGAGTGCTTGTTGGAGTTGAGGATAAATTTGAAAGAAATTGAAAGATCTTTTGGTTGAACCCCGATCAACACCCTTAAAAAGAATAAGCGATACCACTTGAGCTGTAAGTTTGTGGTATTGTATTCTGTCACTTTTTGCATCAAATCACTAAAATTCCTAAATCCATTGATATATTAGTAGCCCACTAGACCCAATTAGCAATTCCGGTAAAATTACACGATTTTGATCAAAATCGGACTAATCTGTCCAAAATTTTAAAATATACTAGATCAAATTTTAGAGGTCACTACTTAAACAACTAAATTTACAAATAGTCCAAATTACATGACTATTTTCTGAATTCAATTTAACAAAATTAACTAGGGCTAATCAATAAAGGTAATACTCCCTCCGTCCCAATAAGATATGCAAGTAGAATATTTCACACATAATAAGAAAAATATAATTGAGATTATTATCTTTTTCCATATTCTTACTACTTTGTCCTTCAATGTTAGCTTCAATCAAAGTGAATTTAACAAGAATAGTTTAGTCTATTGTTGAGTAATTAATACTTTCAATAAAAAACAACCCTATAATTAAGAACGGATGAAAAAATAAATATGGTCTATCTTTGTGGGCCGGAGAGAGTATATATCATTATAGGCAAAAAAATTTATTGGTCTTTTATCTAACAATACTTTGAGATTTCATCCTTTTTCTTTTGGCTTTTGATAAATAGTTCTTTTTCTCAACAAAAAATTGAGATTTGGTCCTCTTACCTGCTATAGCAGGTTACTTTGACCTGTTGAGCTGATTTGGCATTTTTATTTTCAAAATTTTTAATTTTCATTTAGAAAACAATATTTAAATCTTACATGGCATCCTAAAAATTCGAAAAACCATTTTAAAATCTAAAACTTAAATTTCTAAATTTTGATAATTTATTTAAAAAAACTAAAATAGTAAAAACAATATCAAAATTATTTTAAAATTACAAAAAAATAATACGAAATTTGATAAAAAAAAATATAAACTGTTTGAAAAAATCTGAAATTTATTTGAAATATTGAAAAATATTTTAACTTTGAAATAGAAAAACTCAAAATTATTTTGAAAAAGTTGTTTTTAAACTAAAAGATGTTTAAAAATCTGAAAATTTGTTTAAAAAAACTAAAAAAAAATGGTTAAAAATCTAACAATTATTTGAAATATTAAAATATAAAATAAAAAAAAGTTGAAAATTGTCTAAAAACAAGAAAATTAGTTTAAAAATCTGAAAATGGATTAGAATTAAAACTTTTAAAAATTTTACAAAAAATATGAATTGTTTTTTAAAACAAATCTGGGACAATTACTCAAAATATATAAAAATAATCTAATTTTTTAAAAAAAATTCCAGATTTTTTTCCTTTGATTTTCAGATTTTTTTTTTACATATTTGGCATGATTTTTTAGATTTTTGAAAAATAATTTATAGTTTTTTAAAAATAATTCTAAGTTTTTACTCTATTTTTTATTTTATAAAAAAATCAGATATGTTTTTTATAAAAATTTCAAAAAGTCTTTGTTTGTAATCCATTTTCAGATTTTCAGACAAATTTTGGTTTTTTTGAACAATTTTCGACGTTTTAAAATAGTTTATAATATTTCAAATAAATTTCAGATTTTTTAAAATAGTTTATAGTTTTTTTAAAAAATTTCATATTTATTTTTTTGTAATTTTAACATAATTTCTGAATTTTTTCTATTTTTAGTTTTTTACAAAAGCTATCAGATTTTATATATTTTATTTTTTAGATTTTAAAATATTTTTTTGAATTTTTTAAGACTTTGTTACAAAAATTCAAATAATTTTAAATTTTAGTAAAACAATTTTCAGAATTTTTAGATAATTTTTTCAGATTTTTCAAAAAAATTCTATTATTTAATTAATGTTTCTATCATTTAAGCCAACTAGGATGCCATGTAAGATTTAAATATTGTTTTCTAAATGAAAATTAATAATTTTGAAAATAAAAATGCGCAAATCACCAACAGTTAAAAGAACCTGCTATAGCATGTAAGAGGATCAAATCTCAATTTTTTGTTGATAAAAATAACTATTTGTCAAAAGCAAAAAAAAAAAAGAATGAAATCTCAAAGTGGTGTTAGATAAAAGACCAAGAAAATTTTTTTGTCTATCATTATATCTGCCGTATAACAAAGGGCATCTGTTTCCAAGCTTATTAAAACTATAGACATTTTCTCAAAAAAAAAAAAAAAAAAAAACTATAGACATAAATACCTACTGTAACAGTACTAGGGTATTAACCTCAAACTCTTCAATTCAAATACCAATGTCCTTAAACCCCCACATTTGACTTTTTTAAATAGACACAAAAACCAAAGCACTCAGTAAATTTTTACAGTAAGTTCAAAAATGAATCTGTCACACTACCTTCCAAGCTCCCTATTCCAAAAACCCTATTACTAGATGTAATCATATCTGATATTTTCAACTGCACCATATATCTGAATTGGCATTTTCTTCAGAGAACCCAAATCTCACGTGAACCCATTAAATGTTGTCAAAAATTTGTGCAAGTAGATAGAAAGGCAAAATTGCAATATTGGTCCAGTAACTATGGGTGATAGCCCTTTCAAAAAAAAAAAAAAAAAAAAAAAAAAAAATCTATGGGTGATAGCAAAAAGGTCCTATAAGAATTACGTCTCGCAGAAAAATCATGTAACTATAGAAAATTCTCGGGTTTGGTCCTGCAAAATTCACAATTTGTAAAATAATCATATAACTATATCAAAATCTCAATTTTGATACTAAGTTCATCAATTTCAATCATGTGATTGACACATGTTATTCTAATTTCTATTGAAATTAAAACTAAATTTGAGATTTCCATATAATTAATGGACTATTTTGCAAACTATGAATTTTGTAGGACTAAAATTGAGATATATTTATAGTTATAGTACTTATTTGCAAAATTTGATTTTTAAGGATCTTTTTGCTACTATCCTATAGTTATAGGACTAATTTTGTAATTTTACCACATAAAAATGTGTTATAGATCATATTTAAGTGTAAAAAATGATACTTTGTCTGGATACATCAAAATTCAGTATATTCAAGTAAAATATTAATTTTTCAACTAAAACTATCAATTTTTATACTAAAAAGCAATATCATCTTATACCTACTCTTAAAAGTTAAATCACACACACAAAAAAAAAAAAAAAAACAAACACACATATGACATACCAGCAATGCAGTAGCCAGAAACTGGTAACAAATTTGGGTGTTTGAGCCTGGAAAAGTCTTCAAACATTGCCACGGCATCATCATGGCTAACCCCCTAGCATTTTCCAAAACCTTGATTGCCACGTGGAGGTCACCCGGCAGCACGGCCCTGTAAAGGGGCCCACACCGTCCCTCGGCAAGGAGAGACTCCTTGCCGAAGTGCGACGTGGCGAAAATCAGGTCCTTGAACGTGAGGTTCATCAACGGCTTCTCGAACATCACCACCGGCGCCGAAGTGGGCTCCTTGATATCGGCGACCCACGACGACCCGGATTCGGTCTCGAACGAAAACGGTCCGGATTTCTCGACCCGGAATGGGATTTGGATTGGCTTTGATATGGACCATTTGTTTTTTTGTCTAGCTGATTTTCTCTTTTTGTACGTGAAAATTGCAATGGACAGGAGAAGTAAGGATGATGAAGATGATGCTAGTGACGTGGCCAGGATTAATTTTTTTCTGGTTTTTGATCTGGGTTTGTTTATTTTCTTGGTAATTTTTTCTGGGTTTTGGTCCGGTGGTTTGTGGTGTAGTGGACCGGGTGGATGATGATGGTGTTTGATGTGTAAATCAGGAGTTGTGGTAATATTGTTATTTCGAGTGATGAAATTGAAATTACCAGCATGAATAAAAGCAGAGTTACCAAATTTCTGGACATTTTTTGAGTCTAGAAAACCCGAGAAATTATTAAACGAGATGTTCAAGAATTTTAAACCACCCAATTTTGGGAAATCATCAGGAAATTTACCAATAAAATGATTTCCAGAAATATCTAAATATTTCAAGAATTGAAGACCAGAAATTACCTTTAAATTCCCAGTAACATTACACCCAGAAATATCGAGAGTTTCAAGATTAGTTAAGTTTTTAAACCAAAAAGGTAACCCAAACCCACCTTGGAAATCATTATGTGAAAGATTAAGAAAATTAAGACTCCGAAAATTCGAAAAATAAGTGAAATTCTTGAATCTGTTGAAAGAAAGATTAATCTTCCGAACCGGCGAGGATTTCAACAAACCCGGTTTCGAAAACCCAATTGGACCGCCGAGCCGGTTCCTGGACAGGTCGATTTCAGCTAGGCTGGGAAGAAACCAAATTGAAGGTGAGACAGAGCCAGTTAGAGAATTGTTGGAGAGATCTAACGTGCGCAGGCGCGTCATGTTTCTGAAAAACTTCCATGAGATTGTTCCAGTGAGGTTTCTTGACGAGAGATTTATTTCGGAGATTGAACAGTTTTTGGAAATCCATGAAATGTTGAAGTTGGAAACAGAGGCGAATGCTTTAGAGAGAAGGATTTGGTCTGAGGTGGTGTTGTTATTGCAGGTTGAGGATGAATGTGATGGTTGTGTTAGAAATATGAGTGTGAAAAAGAGGAGTGTGGATTTGAGGAAGAGGGTTTTCATGGTTTGATTTGATGGTGTGTTGAAGAAATATGGTGGTTTTTAGTGTTGTTGAGTTTTCATTGTGGTGTATGGGAGAGATTGAGAGAGATGGGGAGAGAGAGGGGATAGAGAGAGATGTATACTAGTGACCCATTGTGCAGTGGTTATTCTGGGTTTGGGATTAGGCCTTGTCAACTACTCAACACACAAAAGTATGGAGAAGAATAAACAGAACCACTTTGAAAAAGAACAATTATTAGTGAGCTACTGTCGATGGCACAACTCAATTAGTAAAAGATATGGTAACGTGGTGTCTATTTTGTTGGCAAGACCGTAATGTAGAGATTCAATCCGGATCCTGTATGAGATAGATGAGGATTTAACTTGTGTCTTTGATTCGATCTAAAGAACTTAGAAGTCCTCGACTCATCGTTAATCATATCCCTCGTTTCACTTTTTTACACAAAGCTCTCTGGGGCGGGAGGTGGTGGCCGAGACTCGAGAGGGAGTTCATCAATTTTTATTATTAGTGGGCTATTGGCTTAGGCGGTGGAAAAGTTTACTGACCAGTGGTTTTTTTTCGAACATAGATCATACATTCTTTTTGACCATGAGACATTCGTCTTTATCAGAGATAATTCATTTGGATTATGGGACATTCGCCTTCAGATGCAATTACATCCACAAGGTTGTTAAGACTTATGCCAACCCTTGGGGGTTTACTGACAAGTGGCTCACAAAATAGCAATTGATGTCTTTTATTTTCTTTTTTTTTGTAACGTGTATGTAATTTTCGAATATTACAGAATTTAGATGTATTACATGTTTTATTTTATGTTGTTTTTATTTCATGGGAAATGGGAAATGAGATGTGTTGAGAGAGGAGGGAAATATAATAGAATACATTTGAACCGGCTCTACTCGTTCGATAACATGTCCTTTGACTACATTGGCCGCATCCAATTGTTATGTTAGCTTATGGGAATATGAATTAGGAAGTGACATGAAGGAACTAGGAAGTGTAAGCAGTTACCAGTTACCATCAATCGGGTATGTTAAGTCCTGGTGAATTTATTTTTGTTTTTCTTTCTTTCTTTTTTCCTTTTGCTCCATTGATTTTTGTATTTGTGCTCCCAATGAAGTGGAAAAATCGATGAGATCCATTATTTGAAATATACTCCTATTTAGAATGTTTGGGGATTCATTTAGACTATTATGTTCATAGATTTTAGAAATTTACATAATCAATGAGTTATTAATTAGGAAAACAATCATTCATGTTTGCAATAAAGGTTTACTAATAACCATGGGGCTTAAGTGGCTTGCGGGTAGATATTATGAGTACAAAATCCCACTCCATTAAATTATTTCCAGGATATATGCAATATGGTGAAGATCGATTCGAGAGAGATCAACTTTATTATTATATTTTGGAGATCGAACATAATTGTTTTATTTATAAAAGATGATATGTGGTAGTGTGTATATTGCGATTTATCTTGGTACAACGATGAAGCGGAATCGCTATCTTCGTGACATCGTAAGTTTTTGTTAATTAGTCGGAGTGCATCAGTTTTTGGTTAGTCCATTACTAACTTTTTCGACAAAGAAAACCATATGCAGTATGGTGTGATTTGTGTTAATGACAACTTGGACTGTTGGACATAAAGAATGTTCACATGTAATTAAAATTAAAACTGACAATGATGGGGTATATAATTCATGCAAATCATGTCCTAAATTCTAAGTTGATTGCCACATAACTTTTCCCCATCTTTTAATGAAAAAAAACATTAATTTATTTGAAGTTGGATTCGAATTGAAAAACCTGACATTTAAAAATAATAAATTCATTAAATTAATTATTCATTCATTTTAATTTTTCTTTTTAAATTATTGATATTTAGATTATTTTGTAATCATGAACTTCAAAGGGCCTCCTCAAATTTAAACTCCGTCAAAATACAACCTTTGTCTCTTTATTCGAGTGTTTCTTTTAATTTATTTTACTAAAAGTTCCACCTTTTTTTTATATCTTATTTAATTTCATGAGCCATCAATTATTTACTCGAAAGTATTAAAGTGGATTTGGCAACTAGCAGGCGACTTACTCCATAAATCGTATCTGGATTTGGTCATCCCCTCCGCCTTGAAACGTGATTATCGCCTTAATTCTTCTTTTTATTAATAAACAAATCGAATTTTATACCATTTTTTCTGTGTTGGATGGCTTACAGCTTTACCTAACCCCATAAAATCCAACCAAAAATTCCAATAAGAATGACAACTAGGATTTGATTGTCCTACCCTTCATTTTTTTATATCGAAGTTCTATGTTCCCATAAGACTAAGATTTGGGAAACATTTGACCCCGGAATCTGTCCCATGTAAATGCGAAAATAAATAATGACTCTCATTTCTTTAATATCTTTAACTATCACGCACAAAGAGTCGTTTCCTGTGATTGCTCCATGCGTCTCCTCTCTATCTAATCGAGATTTCCACCGTGTCGTGTCCCTCCAACACCGCCATAGACGGATCTACACTCCCATCTATGGGGGCATGTGCCCCGTTTTTATTTTTATTTTTTCCCTTTATTTTATTAGTTTTTTTCATTCTTTTTCACATTAATTTTTAAAAATTATAGGTTAATGAGGTTAAAAGAAAGCAAACTATGCCCCCATTAATTATTTTTGGTGTAGTTTATTATCGTACTTATTTTGTGCCTCCCTCATTGAAAATTTCTGGATCCGTCCCTGCACACTGCCGTTTGAAGCCCTTAATATTAATTGTTCCACCATCGGTCATTCATAACTTTTTCTAGTAGTGTTTGAATTTAACAAGCTCGCATTCTTCTACTAATGAAGGTGCTTACTGCAAATTTTGAGTTATAGAACGAAATAATGACATGGATTATTGAAGTGAAATCATTTTGTCCACTTTGTACTACAATTATGGTTTTTCAATAGGAACAACATAGGACAAAATATTGTAAGAATTAGAGGTGTAGGTGGGCCTGGTCCGAGGACCCGGTGTGCTAACAGTAACATCCTGCCGGACCGGATGAGATCTCTGCGGGCCTCTAATTTCTAGGCCCAATGTGGACTTATATGGCCCGCCGGGCAAAAATTAGCCGAATATCAATATTTATTTTTAAAAATGATATATTTATAAGTTTGTTTAAATTATAAAATATGTGGTATTGCTTATTATAAATTTTTTATTAAGTTGTATGCACTTAAAAATATGAGAAGTTGTAACTTTTATGTAATTTTATCTAATAAATTAATTTAATAAACACAAATTCAATAAAATTATATTAATCTCAATGATTTGATATCTAATCCAATCTAGTAATCCACAAATTTGTTGCAATCATGAGTGTTTTATGTCATCAAAATTAAATTCACAATTCCTAGCATTCCATAATTTCTCAAAATCTCAAAAATAAACTTCATAAAATATAAAAATAAAAAGTAAAACAAATTATCGGGCTGACAAATGAAAAGTCAGGCCAAAACTGGCATGAGCCCGATCGGCCTATTGAGCCAAATAGTCCCAATTCAGTTCAAACCTCCAAATTTAAGGTCCAACCTAGCCGTAGGCCCATAACACCGGCTAGACCCAGATATTGGGCTATGCTACCAAGAGGCAAAAACAAATATTATTTTATGTTTTTTGGGCTTTGGGCTTGGGGAGAGATAGTTAGTTAAGTTAATAAGTAGCTTAATATCAAGAAAAAGCTAATAAGTTAGTTAAGTTAATAAGTAGCTTAATATCAAGAAAAAGTTAATAAGTAGCTTAAACAAAAAATGACCAGATTGTGTACAATTTGGATCAGGTTGACGTAGGACTGGAAGGATTTGGCAGGTTATATTTACCACATTTGAGATGGGCTTTTGTTTCTTAAATTAAGTTGGTAATCAGGAGTTTATTTCTTAATGGGCCTGGCATTTCCAGGTCCACGGACAGCAACCCTTACACACACATGGACTTAAATTTGTTTAAATTTAAAGTAGTGTGAAAAATGGCAATTTAAAAAGAAAACGAGAGAATTGCGTATACATTTATATAATTTCTTTTCATCCAAAAAGTCATAGCTGGGCCTAACTTTGAATTTTTGGTAACACATTTGTTACTATATATGTAAATAATTAAGTCTAGATATGTATGATGTATCTTGTATGCAAAATAAGCTCACGTGTTATTGTATCTTGTATCTTTTATCACACACAAAAAGAATATTACGAAAAATTCAAATTAATTGTTTGACTACTTCGTAAGGCTTTTACCTGTTACTGATGTTTTTTAATAATAATAAGTTAAAATAATGTTAATCAACTTGGACAGCCAAAATGATCATCCTCTCGAGCCAGCTATTTATTGATCGTCGCTTTAATTGCATTCGTGAAATTTGAGTTTTTTGACCAACAACACACTTAAACAAAGGATAGTTAAAAGAACACAGAGATATAAGGATATAATAGTTTATTGATAGCTACCGAGCTAAATGTCTGGTAAATACTGTTAATAATGTGTAAGAATTGTCCTTTTTCTACCATCAACGAATAGTATTATACTGGTACAATAAGTGGGATCTTGAATGGCCTACATAGTTGACAACTGTTAAATATACTATTTGTGTTGGCGTAGCCAGGTGGCAGGGTTGGTTGTCGGCCACTGAGTTCATCTCGGTTACCGTTGACTTCTTAGCCCAACTATCATTGGTTGTTTTCTGAGCTCTTACTCGGCATGAGTCGGATAGGATCCCTTGTTCTGGTCGATAATATTCTCCTAGTCGGTTGCCTTGGTCATGACTTTGCTATTCTGGAGAGGCTCGTGAGGTGTCCTGTACTCGTACTAGCCCAGCTCTGCTCGACTATCATCAAAGAAGACTATTAATTCAATTGTTTAATAGTTGTTGATGCTTAATTTATAAATAATCCTTAATTATTTCTTAACAAATTGGGTGGCATGAATTTGGTAAAATAAACGCGTAAGCACGTAGATGAGCTAGCAATGAGTACACGATTAAAATTTTGGTGTTTGCTTCATTTGGCTACCGACCACTCCTCTTTCCTTGGAGACACTCCATTACCAGATTTATTACATTGAGTGCAATCAATAAAGGGATAATTACAAAGAAAACCCTAAGGTTTGAGCTGATTTAAAAAAAACAGAGATTTTTTAAAATTACCAAAAATCCCATTAAGTATGGACGGATCCAGGAATTTTTTATAACAGGGGCACAAAATAAATATAATTATAAATGATATCAAAAATAATTAGTGGAGACACTTTATTTTTTAACCTAATTAATATATAATTTTTAAAGAAAAATAATAAATAGCAAAGAAAATAAATATACATATATATAAACCAATTAGTGGGAATTTGTTTGTTTTTTACATAATTAATATATAATTTTTAAAAATAAACAATAAATAATATAATATAATTATAAAAAAGGTTATGGGGGCACATACTTGAGAATGTGGTTCCGTCTATGTGTTTGATAATGTCTTAAATTTAAATGATAACTATAATATGTCTATAAATATTGTGGAGATTTTTTAAAATTTTTTCCTTATGAAATGCGGAAAATGTAATCAATCAAATCTCAATGGTATTTTTATAATTTTTAAAAATCTATGAAATTTACTGTAATTAGTTTGAACCTCAGGGGATTTTTGTAATTATCCCATTAACAAATACTGTTTCCAAGAAAAAAAAAATGTTTCAAGGTTGGGGTTGCCGTGTCTATGAATCGGCACCGTCCATTAGGAGGAACGTTGACCGGTTACCTTTTCCCCGACTACGAAACATAACTTTGTCTTTTAATTTCAAAATTACAAAATCTAATCCAATAATTTTTCACACCTAATTGTTCCATAGTACCACTGAATTACGGAAATGGCATTTGAATATTCGATTTAGAAGTTGATGTGTTGGCTAATAAAAAATAGTACTTTATTAATTTATAAAATATTTTCCACGAAACAGTGCCATAAATTGAATTATTTTTAGTTTTTTTTGGATGTCCTTTTTTTTTTTTTTTCGTATTTCTCCTACGACATATCAATAGATAGTGAAAAAATTATTGTTCATGTTACTAATTTGCTATGTGCAACTTCTATCGAATATTTGTTAGTATTAATTCCCATTCACCCCATAATTTTAGGGGTTACAATTCATGTCATCGGGTCGGGGTTTTTTTTTTTTTTTAGGCATGATCCCTACCTATAGATCAAATAATCAAAGATCATACAATGTTATGTCTAAAATCACGGGGAGAAAATAAAAAAGCAAGAAAACTATCATAAACAGGACTATCATAATGAGATATCTAAAAATACAAGGAGAACTAATGCGTAATCAAAATCTAAAGCTCGGATATCCCAACCTGGTCCATCCGAATGAGCGCTAGAAGGTGGTGAGAAGTCGTGCCCTCATAAACAATATGATGATCGCCAAGGGCGCAGCCTCCCAACTCCGCTAGATGATCTGTGGTCGATTCCCCTCTCTGTGTATGTGGGAAATCGAATCGAAGGTCCCCGATGTTCCTGATGCGAATCAATGTATCTTTGAACCTCCCAATAGCCAAGGCAACGGATGTGATCGTAGTGACCACCGGGTTGCGTCCAACTCGATCCAAATCGCAATGAAAACTGTCGGGCATCTTTGCGGGTCCCATCTCCAGTGCTAGTAGCTCGGCATGAAAGCTAGACACCACCGGAATGTTATTCGATTATGGGTTGATTGGTTATGCTTAAAAAAGTTAAAAACACATCAAAAATATAAAATAGTTATATTTTTAGAAAATTGGTAACGTGATATCGATCGTGTTCGTATTCTGGGTTCTCCGAACTTTGAGTCGGTTTCACGTCGTGTCATGGATTGACAAATGACACCCGCCACCCCTACTGATATTTTGAAGCAAAACTTTACTTTCAAATAAGCCTAGCTATCACGTTGAAGTTTAAAGTTTAAGTTCAAAGAAACCACGTTAAGGGTTTAAAGTTTTTCCCAGAATCCAAGTTTTGACAAATGGGGAGGAATTTTGTTAGTCTACTTCTACTATATTGCTTTTATTAGAAAATCTCATCTTGACTCGGCATTAATGAGTTAGCAAATTTGAGAAGGTAACAATATAATTATGTAGTTTTCAATACGGATGGATATTAGTAGGAGTCTAAATGAGTCGAGTCGAGACGAAAATAGAATTGTTCAAATTTGTTTGAATTTTAATCAAGTTTTAAAATTATGTTTGAGTTTGATTTGATTATTAATCGAATCAGGCTAACGAATCAAGAAATTCGATCGATCGATCTTGAATTAAATCGAGTATCAACTAGTTTGGTTAGTTTCTCATCCATATTCATAATGGCAATGAAACTTTGGTCAATTTTTTGAAATTCTAAATCTTTTTGGAATCCGACTTTACATATATCAATGTCAAAATCTATTAAATGTGTCAATTTTGTTTTTTATATATCTAAAAATTTAAGAACCATATAAATTAAGAGTTTGTACACCCGTTGCACTCACATTAATATGAGTCACAATATACACGTCAGCAAACTGATGACTCATCACCTCACTTATTAACCATTTTTCTTTTTTGTTGTTGAAAATTGCCATCTGTCTTCACCTACATCTCATCTCTTTTGACACACACGTTTTTATATTTTTTATTTTATTTTGAACAACATATTCTGTATTTATTATGAATCACAGATTTGAGAGAACATCAACGATGGTGACTGAATGACGATGGTAATTGATTGGCTCATGCTCATGTCCAATTGTGTTCATGTCCGCATCCAATTACTAATTCTCAGTAGGGATGACAATGAGTATAATTCCATAGAAATTAGAATTCTATACCAATTATTACCAAATTATTCCATCCCTTATTATCAATTATAATTATATTGTTTCAAATTTGACTTTTCTTAATGAGAGCTTTGGAAATTTACTAAACCCATATCCATAAAAAGAATTCATATTTTTGTATGTGTTTAAGATTGATCTTATGGACTTGAATCCATAAGATCTCCTCATAAAAAAAAAAAAGAATAAAGATAAGAATAAATTGACAAAATATTAGAAAAAAGCAAAATATGTGAGTTAGTGGATCTTGGTATGGATTAGGAAAAAGAAACTTCTTTTCTAATATAAAAAATAGATATGTATAAACAAATATATATTATAAAATAGTATTTAATCGTGTATTATGTCGAGTATGGGTAGGATGTGTCCATACCCACCTTCATATCTAAATCCATAAATGCCATGCCCACTAGGGATGACAATGTGTCGGGTCGGGTAGATGATCATACCCCAAATTAAATAAAACAATAAAAAGGAAAAATAATATATATATATATATATTTATAAAACATTTTTTACAGGATTTGTTATTATCAATTTGTAAAGGCTATATATAATATCATCGGATAAAAATTATATTGTAATATATATTATATATGAAAAATATATAGTAAATATATTTAAAATAAAAAACTTGCTCTGTGGGGTCGGATACTGCGGGGAGGAAGTGATACGCAACCCCACCCCGTCGTCACGCAAATTATGGGATGGGGCGGATGCCCGCAGTCGGGCAAAATTGACATCACTAATATCCATATACCAATTTATTTAATTAGGTCCAAAAAACCATCATACCTCTTGTCGGAAAAAACGCTGTCATCCCTATTTGTAAGGGTGTAAAAGAAGTGAATCTTTTTAATCGATTTGGCATTCGAATTCGTATATTAATATTCGAATTCAAAATATTAGAATCTGAATCCAAATAAGAATATTGACTTAGATTCATATATTATGTGAATACGAATATGAATATCATTATATTCGATTGAGTATTTCAAAAAATATTCGAATAATATTACATTTATATTTATACAAATCACTTATATATAATATATAAGTATATATTGATTATGTAGATTATTAATATAATAATATATTCACTTATAAAATGTCTAAACCAATAACTACATATATAATTGTATTCTTGTAGTATATTTAAGTACATATATAATTATATTCTTGTAGTATATTTTTGATGAACTTCGACAATAATCTTTTTTATATTGATGTATTTGGTGAAGAATATTTTAATATATTTAACAATTTCACGACCAAAAAATTATTATTTGGATTTGAATTATTGTTGCAATTTAATCGGTATTATTGAAAATAAAGAAGATAAAATATATATTAAGATTTTGAATACGAATAATCGAATTGATTCGTATATATTTGAATATATTTGCAAATAAAAATAATTTGAATTCGAACACTACAAGAATATATGAATAAAAATATTTAGAAAAGCTGAATACAAATATAATATCTTGATATTCAATTTGATTTGATTTATTTACACCGGTTTTGTTTGCACCCCTACTTGAGTAATATAAGGCATTCGTTACGATCAAGAAGGCTGAAGAGCCCGCGTTAACACTGATCACGCAATAGTCCAGCTGTAAGACGGCACCAAACTTTTTCAATATATTACAATTAATTCCCATTTCTTTCTAATTTTAAAATTCTAGCCCCTCAACGAGTAAATCGCCGTTAAAAGAATTAAACTATGAAGAATATTCCATTCACATTCAACTTTTTATAGACCTCACAATGATGAATGAACGAATGAAAGGGCAAACACACACGGAAACACCAGCTCAACCCTCAATGGCAGAGCCACCCCTTCACCAACCTCACCGTCTATATTAACAGAGCTTGAAATTTCTGCATTCGAAAATTTCACTCTCTGTTTCGACGATTAATCAATGGCCGCCGCCGCCGGCGCAACCACGGCCGCAACCACCGCTGCAGCGAATGGTGGGAAACAGAAGGAGGTGAAGGGCCTGATATTAGGCCGGTACGAAATCGGGAAGCTCCTAGGGCATGGGACATTTGCCAAGGTGTATCACGCGAGGAACGTGAAAACTGGGGAGAATGTGGCGATTAAGGTGATTGATAAGGAGAAGATCTTGAAAGTAGGGTTAATAGCCCACATCAAGCGCGAGATCTCGATTTTGAGGAGAGTTCGCCACCCGAACATTGTGCAATTGTTTGAGGTTATGGCGACGAAGGCTAAAATCTTCTTTGTCATGGAATACGTGAGGGGTGGCGAGCTGTTCAGCAAGGTCGCTAAGGGGAGGCTTAAGGAGGAAGCTGCTAGAAAGTATTTCCAGCAACTGATTTCCGCGGTGTCGTTTTGTCACGCACGCGGCGTGTACCACCGTGATTTGAAACCGGAGAATATATTGCTTGATGAAGATGGGAACCTTAAGGTATCGGATTTTGGCTTGAGTGCTATATCTGACCAGATTAAGCAGGATGGCCTTTTCCATACGTTTTGCGGTACACCGGCGTATGTGGCGCCGGAGGTGTTGGCGAGGAAGGGGTATGATGCAGCCAAGGTTGATATTTGGAGCTGTGGTGTGATACTGTTTGTTTTGATGGCCGGATACTTGCCATTTCACGATCAAAATGTCATGGCTATGTATAAGAAGATTTATAAAGGCGAATTCAGGTGTCCCGGGTGGTTTTCGCCGGAATTGGTTCGACTTCTAACGCGTATGCTTGAAACGAATCCCGAGACCAGGATCACAATTCCGGAGATCATGAACAATAAATGGTTCAAAAAGGGGTTTAAGCATGTGAAATTTTATATTGAGGATGACAAATTGTGTAGTGTTAAAGATGATTTGAACGGCGATGATGATGTTGATTGTTTATCCGATCAATCGTTGTCTGAATCAGAAGCTGAGTTGGAGACCAGAAGGAAGATCATAAGTCTACCTAGGCCTGCTAGCTTGAACGCGTTCGATATCATCTCGTTTTCGCGTGGTTTTGATTTGTCGGGGCTTTTTGAAGAAGGAGCAGATGGGGGGGCAAGGTTTGTTTCAGGGGCACCGGTATCGAACATCATATCAAAGTTGGAGGAGATTGCCAAGATTGTGAGTTTTACAGTGAGGAAAAAGGATTGCAGAGTGAATCTAGAAGGAACACGGGATGGTGTGAAAGGACCGTTGACGATTGCAGCTGAGATATTTGAATTGACACCATCGTTGAGAGTGGTTGAGGTGAAGAAGAAAGGAGGGGATAAGTTAGAATACGAGGAGTTCTGTGACCGTGAATTGAAGCCGGGATTGCAAAGCCTTATGATTGGAAGTGTTCCTAATTCACCTAATTCTTCTTACTTGCCTTCAGACACTGAATAGAGAGATAAAGAAGAGAAAAAAAAAGTATGCTCTAATATTTTCCTTCGTTTTAACATTACATGGCCTCTGTATGATAATTGCTATGGTTTTTCGTTTATCGTTTCCAGATATACCTCCCATTCTGCTAGTTAGGCGAAGCTAAAATGTAACCTTGTGGTTATTTTCTCTTTGTGTTGAAGTAGATCTTGTAAAATCCTGGAGAAATGAGTACACAGCTGTACTATGTTGATTCCTTGATGAATCTTTTATCTTTTTTGATTTATAAGTTTACCTTAATATTGATTAGTACTTAGTGTGAGTCTCTATTACCAGATGAAAGAACTATGCATTTCAATGGTAATCAAATTTGCAACGTCCTATGCAATGCATTACTATATTGTATACTGCATAAGAGCTATTGTTTCTAGTAAAGCTATTTAAGGTCATTGAAGTTCTATACATCATTTGCCTTTTGAGGATTCTTTGTGTTTACTAGGTCGTGTATTAATCTTTTTTCGAGTAGAAAGAATAGCAACATCAGGCAGATTACCATGAAGTTGATTGGAGCAAATTTGAAGTGACTCGTCTATTATGAGGCAAGATCAGTATCTTGGAATATATGCGATATACTTGTACTCTTTCCGGATGCTGTTGTTTGTATTTGTTCTAATGTTTAGGATACTGCTGTACAACATTATGGTTTCATTAGATTCATGCTCATAATTGAATGGACAAAATTTGCCTTTCTGTTCCTTTGCTAGTTTGCATTGTGAGCAATTACCCTTTCAGAAAGGGTCCGGTCCTAAACTTGGAAATATTCTATTGCATATTTTTACTTGAGATTTTTCCGTGTGTGACAAATAATCTACTGTGAGATTCTGTGATTCGATTTGTTTCTCTTCAGTTTATACAGGCTATATTATGCTTCGATTGTCCTGTCCTGTCATGTGCTTAGCGAATACAAAGAAATTTTTGCACCTGTTCCCTCCTTTTGCTATCATAGTTTATTTATGTGTTTTGATTCTGAAGGCCTTTCATTTCCATTGAAATTCAGAGATAGAGCCTATGTGAAAGAATATATGTTGCATTTCCCTGTAGGTCTCTGAAGCAACTGCTAAAAAAACCATCCGAACTGACTCCTTATAAATAGAAGACCAGATTTCTTTCTATAACATATGTATTACAAAAAAACAGAATTGTCCAATTATGGAAGATATCCAGGTGTTATGGTGTTGTGTTATTACTAATTATGTCAAGCATTTGTGCAACTTTTTCGAAGTTGACATAGATCTGTTCTCTTGTAAATATAGCATGCTGTAGATGTAACTTAAAGTGTGATTGTGCTTATTCACATGGCTTCTTGTTCTAACAATACCTAAAGCATGTTAGTTCAGGTCCTTACTGCGTCGTTCCCAAATTTGTCGTAATCAAAGAGATGGCATTGAGGTACATCTCTTTCTTGAGCTTTAAATTTCGATTGTTAAAGTTATGTGGATCGTTTGGCATAATTGCCAGGATCTTAGTATTCCAGGGACCATGAATTGGTAAATTATGGTATGCATTTTATGCACCACAGTGAATCTTACTGTTTGAACTTCATCAAGTACTATTGTCCAAGATATTCATTTGTCTAAAATATTGTTGTTTTATCTTTTACTTAATTTTCAATTTATTTCGAGCATAAACTGAAATCAACACGAAACCGAACGCAAACGTGACCCAATGACTCAAATTGACACCCCTACTTTAGATCATTGGGTTGTCTGACTGAATGATAGGATAAATATCAGTTGGATAATAAGAATTAAAGAAATCTTTCAAGGCCTCAGTTGGTGTAACACTTGATATTTTTCCCTATGGAATGCTTTCTTGTGGCAAATACATTGATATACTATCTATAGTTTTTCAATGGAATGTGTTTTTAAGACATATTTTCGTGCTATCTATTATTATTTTTGGTATTATCATCTATTGTTTTGTTGGGTTGTTTGATAACGTTCGATATCCCATGTGATAATTACTCTTCTTTGGTTGCAGAAAATTATGGTTTTGGTTTAAATTGTGCAATGCCAAAAATGATTATATGTCACATGTAACAACCACAATGGAGTTGGGTCTTTATCCAAATAAATGACATTGAACTTCCCATCAAAAATACTATTTCAAAACGAAGAGTCAGAATTAAACTCCTAGCATTATACAGGCACCACAAGTGCATCTGGCTAATTTCATAATTTCGGCAATACAAACTAGGGATAATTACAAAATATCCCTGAGGTTTGGACTAATTACAGAAAAATTCAGCAATGTTTTAAAATTACAATAAGCCCCCTTAACTATGCCTTAAATTTAACGGATTAATTGTAATATTTCTAGAAATATCATGGAGGTTTTGAAATGTTTGTTGTTTATGAAGGGGAAAAATGTAAGTTGAAGTCAAACATCAAGTTTTTTTTTTTTGGAATTTTAAAATAACTCTCGGTTTTTTTATAATTAGCCTAAACCTTAGGGGGTGTTTTTGTAGTATCCCTACAAACTATTTGAGACTTGGGGAGTTGAGGTTATATCATATTCAATGGGCCACCATTGAAATAAAGTAAAATGCACCATATAAAATAATGAAAAGTCATTCTCTTGATAGATCATTGGTCTATCGATTTGATTCGAGATTTTGGTAAAACTCACTTGAATTCAGCGAAAAAGGAAGGGTGGAAAATGAGTGGTAGTTTGGCTGGATGAGACATGAGAGTGGGGAAATAAAATGGAAAGTGACTAGCACAATGGGCTATTCAAGGTTATTAAATGTGCACGAGTATTTTACTATTCCATATTTAATGTGGGCAATTACATTTACACATTAAGCTTTCGGCTGTGATCCATAATCAAGTAGGGGGTCTTGATTAGAACTGTCAATTTTGGACAGATATGATAGAATGACCAAGATGGCCTCTATATTTAGATGCCCAAAATGAACCCTTTTCTAACTCGGACCATTAGGTTTGAAAAATCAACCCAGTCCGATTGACCTGCTTTTTAGTGTATTTTTATGGGCTGAGCCTAAAAAACAGCGGTTGGGTCACTATTTGAGCCATTTTTACTTTTGGCCCGATGGGCTGACACCTCTAGTCTTGATCTTGAGCCACATACCTAATTAATTTGAAGTAAATATTAAGTTGAGTGGGTGTACTCATCTATCAAATCTTTATCAAACGGAACAATAACTAGATCCCAAAATACAAAAACAAGAGTGGAGTCTATGCCAAGGAGCAGGCTAATTAAAGTAAGGAGCTTTTTTGGGTTACAATTGTATCAACGTCTTTATGTTTTTGTAGTATGTAGACTTCAACAAGTGCTATATAAGGAATAATAATTCGGTCCTGTTAAAATAGGGAGTCACTCTGTCACTGTTGTTTACACAATATTTCGGGTTAGTCGATACTAGCTACCCAAGTGGGTAGCATCGACTTTCCCAATATTTCTTGCTGAATAGCAAGAATAGGGAATAATTCCGCCACATAATTCGGCACTAATATACTTAATTAAATTGTTCAACGTATAATTGTTCGGCAATTAATGCATAGTTATGTGGGTAAACGGAAATGCATTTTTGTTGCTAAACGAATAAAATAGATTTTAAAAATTATTTCCGTTTCCTACCTAATTGACCTTGAACAACGGCGTAGTCCCCCCAAACGATAGCAAATATATTCAAAATTCGAGAACAAAATTACAATGCCAACTGGCAAAAGGGTCATTTTGAATAAATATATATGTCAAGGGGAAAGCTCCGCACGAGATGAAAACAATCATTTATCGAGTGAGTAAAACAAGACTCAAAGAAAACAAACTAAAAAACAACAAAACAAAATAAAAACTAAGCGCTCCAACTGGAAACTAAACCACACCCAATAGGAGGACTAGGGCACTCCGAAGGAGAGACCACAATCAAATAATTCGACGACGAGTTACATCACGCATTGCAAGACAAACTACGGACCATGCATGAGTTTCGCAAATCAATCGGAAAAAAAAGACACCAACAAAAAGCGAAAAAATTATAGCACTCCAAACAAAAAAATGGAAAACCGAAAAAAAAAAAAGAAAAGAAAATGGGTCTCTCCTCCCCTAAATCCATAGCATCACCCCCACACCACCACTCCTCGCTAATGCCACTCTACCCACCGTTGTTGCCACCACAAAGAAACTCCCGAACCAAACAAGAGAGAGAGGGATCAAAATCTCTGGCCATCATCGGCCAGATGCAAAAGGTGGAAGTAGAGGGAAAGGGAGGGGGTGGCTGGGTGGGGGAGGGAGAAGAAAAAAGGGGTTAGGGTTTTGGGGGTTTATATATATATATATATATATATATAGAGAGAGAGAGAGAGAGAGAGAGAGAGAGAGAGATGGAACAATGCGTAGTTATCTGGGTAAATTATTGCCAAATAAATAAATAGAGTGTTTGCAAAAACTTCTATTTTTAGAAGAAGTAATTTATTATTGCGAGTAAAAAAGTGGTAGGGAATCAAAGTTGGTAATGCTTGCAAATAGAATAAGAAGTTGAAAATGTTTGGTGAAAAAATTGTTGAAATGCTTAAAAGTCAAACTTAACCAAAATCACAAATCTAAAGCACCAATATGCTTGCTTTTAAATTTTGATTAAATGAAGTAAATGCGAAACAAAAGTTGACGTTTGCGGTATTAACCATGCTACACCCAAAAGATATTACACTTGGTGGATAGATGAATGACACGCGTGTCCCATTATTTATATGGATGAATGACAAGTGTTTAATCTTATAAATAGTGAGACACTTGTCATCCACCACCCACCAATCGCATGCATGCACACGATGTAGATCTACAACACCACGTTTGCAAACATTAAAATGTGACCAAAATCACACAAAATGAGAATTTGTAAGACCAAAATACATATAGTAGAACTTATGAAATCAAAATTGTACATAATTAAAATCTTACAGAATCAAAACTGAGAATTAAAATATTTACTGTAACAAAATTGCTAGCCTATTAGAGTTACGCGACCAATTTTGCAATTAAGCCTAAAATATAATATCGATGCATAACTATATTTACATATGAATACCAACCAAACCGTCATAAGATGTAATCAGATACATAAACATATGTAAATTCATCTTATTCTCATAGCATGCAATCAAAACTCAAAATCCCTAAAAACAAACAAATGCTTTCTATACTTGATTTCTACCATGATCCATATCTCTCTTCCGCCCCCAATCCCGCAAGCAAAGCTGAAGCTTCTTCCCCGCCGCCAGAAAGTTCACCGCCTGCGGCGGCGTAAGTATCCTAATCAGCTCCCTCAGCGTTTTCAGCCTCAATTGATCAGCCTCCTCCAAAACCCCCACCATTCCCCTGCCATGCTCACCCAGCGCCGCCTCCACACCGCCGCTCGATCCACAGCTCCGACCGCTCGATTCCACCACGATCTCCGCCAGCGGGTGGTCCAAAACATCCTCCTGCAAACCAGCCATCCGCGTCGACAGCTTCCTCTCTTCCCCAATCGTTTTCCTCTGTAAATCGTCCACCATCGAGATCTGCCTTCCCGAGAGTTCCCCCAAATTCCCGACGAGTGTGCCGCGGATGTACTCGGCGAGCTCGGCCTCGATTTGCAGGCCG
Source organism: Rehmannia glutinosa (assembly GCA_016081115.2). Classification (NCBI taxonomy): domain Eukaryota; kingdom Viridiplantae; phylum Streptophyta; class Magnoliopsida; order Lamiales; family Orobanchaceae; genus Rehmannia; species Rehmannia glutinosa. The sequence continues at coordinate 77,852 of JABTTQ020002412.1, read as the reverse complement.
CAGAGAGCGTAAATTAGTCGGATGTACGAAGAAGGCCTGCAGCCGCCGATCCACATGACGGATCGTTCGAGCGAGGAGCACCAGGTTGGGGCGAAATAGGGGGAGACATCTGATCGAGCAATTAGGGTTCGGTTTTGTACGTAATTTTGGAAATGGTTCATGATTTTGTTGACCAATTGGCCCAATTCGGCGTCGCTGGTGCACCCCCTTGCGTTTAGATCAATGGCTCGTCTGAGTTCGGAGAGCTCTTGTTCCTGGAGGTTCATCCATTCCTGGTAGATACAGATTTCCCTGGTTTGATCACTTGTCGCCATTATTAGGATATAGTGTGCGTGTAATGCTGGATTTTTTTGAATATTTTCTTGTGTCGAACAGTTATGACCGCGTCTTCTTATATGTGAAGAAAGTGTGAATAAGGATAAATTATTGGGTGAATTTAGTAAATATGTAATTGTGACAATTGGAATTGGAATTTTGTTAGCTCTATTGTCCAATATATTTGTGCAAGAAGACAACATCTTCAATCAAATGCCTTTTTCAGTCCTCCTCTTTTCAAAGTCTGTAACTCTTCTTTTTCTTAGGGATTAAGTCTTATCTTGATTACAAAAACAATTCAATTATCTTTCAAAGTTATGAAAATTCCCTATTAGGATTTGTTTTTATATTACAAAGATTGTCATAAGAAAAATTGAAACTTTTTTTTTTAATTAAGTTAAATCTGAAGATATAATGTTTGTAATTATCCATTTCTCTTAAACCTGATTATGATCACGTGAGTAGTGACAGAGAGCCCATAAATAATCCCCAGTTCTTCATCTAGTTCTGTTAAGGTTGTCATAATACCGATTCATTTTGGCCTTTTCGTTCTCTACTCGACATTGCCCCCCCTACTTTATATTGGAACTCGACAAATCAATTCATAAACAAAATGCGACGTTCAGTTCTCTCAGGGTTGTGACGATCTAATTGCATCACCAATTTCTCTGGAATTTTCGGGAAGGCTCTCTGATCGATATTGCACCCCTTTGCACAAAGGCTTATTGGATAAGTAGAAAAGACGAATTATCTTTTTTTCTATTCTGTTTTTCCTTTTCCTTTTTTATTTTTCCGAAACGATAGTAGATTTTATTCAACTCAAAAACAAGAATAGGCAATTCGCTAAAAACCCTATTAAAAATCGAAGAAATCCAAGAGAAGAAGAGAAACACCATACCATGAACGAATGTCCTTAACGCAACTAGCGCATAAACCACAAAACATAAAAAACACAAAAGGAAAGAAAAACAAAGATCCAAACATCAAATAGAAGTTTTAAGAAAATGAAATCCTCGCCAATGGGTCTCTTCCAAGTAAACCCGAGGGCGGAGAGCTGAAATTTGAGCAAAAAGGCTTGAAATATGGAAAAATCCCTAAGAAACTCAAGGCTGCGATTGGATATGAGCGAGATTTCATTTTCGTTCCGCTGGAGAATTTTTTTTGACCAAACATGCGATTGTTTATGAAAATTTTCAGAAAATATACTATTCTCTCACTTTCACTTTTTCTCATTTTTTTCTTTCACCAATCACATCTACACATTTTTTCACAAAAAACTAATCATTATTATACAATCTCCCACAAATTTCCCTATTCACTCACTCACACATTTCTAACTACCAATCACATACAATCATCATTGTACTATTTTTAAATCAAATCAATTTTCATCATTACATATCCATTCACAATCTCAAAATTTTCCAAAAACTTTCATCAGAATTTTTTTTCACTATTCTCTAGCGAAAAGAAAATTTTCAAAATGAAAGCATATCCAATCGCACCGCAAGCTTTAGTCCCTCAACTTGTGCAGCTCCCATTATGATATCTCATTATGATATCAAGTAGGCACAAGTGTGGCCCCCTTATTAGTTCAATTGGTAAAAGACCGAGTGATGGTTGAAAGAGGATTTCTTGTGTAGAGTGACTCGATCTAAATTAACTCGAGATATTCCGTGATTCACCTCCTACATGAAGCTCGGGGGCGTGCCATGATGGGGTTCATTTTTTTCTTTTAAGTAGGCACTACCACAGATTCACTTACTCGTGTCAAAACAAATTTTAAACCAACACCATCCAAGACTTGTTATCCACAGAAATTCCAACAAGGAGACCCACAACTCTGGAGACTTGAAACTCCAAAAGAAGAACCCAAAACTCCTTCAAAGAGACACTACAAAGAAAAACAAAAACCCAAACACTCCCCAACCCTCCCATGGAGGGAGGATAAGGAAGGAAGAAGGACGAAAGGTTCATTTTTTTTCTCTTTTTTTCAGGGACCAGATTTCCTGTTCCAAAATCCTTCCACTTCCTCGTATCATCATTGTATTGGATGATTGTGGCGTGTATGATGATGTGTCATAATTGTACGTGTTAATCATTCAAGACAATGGAATCGAATTTTGAAACAAGAAATCTCAATCCTTTTTTTAGAGATGATTTTTGAGAGAAAATGGGTTAGGGCCGGCTGTTGTCTCTTTTTATCTGTTACAATTCTACTTTTTCCTTTTCATCTTAAAAACTCATTTATATAGATTATATTTTAACTAGCAATGGGGGATCAGCTTACCCAGCATTTTTTCTTTGATAATCAGCGTGCTTGGAGTAAGTTGTAAAACGGAATAATGCATAAAGACTGTTTGTTATTATCCCAGCGAGTTAATAGAACAATTGGAATCATGGAATGCCAGTGAGATTTTACGATCCTCCAAGCAGCCAGATATTATATATCAACAACAAATAGTTGAAAACTGCAAAATTTTCATGCGATATTCATACAGGGTAAAGCGTCTACAGTAAAGCATTGAACCGGAAGAGAGCAGATTTCTTAAACCAGATTCCAGCAATTAAATGAAGGAATATTTGCAACCCCAAAAAAAAAAACGTTTTAGGATAATTACAAAACAATCCAGAGAAGGTTTATAATTACAATAACAAATTGACTTTGGGATTGATTCAGTCTTATATTTTGCCCCAACCATTAGTTGACTACCATTTATCGATTTCATCAAATATTTTTACAATTACATCCCCCGATTTTCTTTCTGAATATTACAAACATTCCCAACTTTTCGTTTGGCTATTTATAATATTTAGAAAAGTTGAGAGTTGTAACAGTAAAATGTAAGACGCAAAGTTTGGCTATTTGTAACATTTAGAAAATTTGAGGGATGTAATTATAAAATATTTGATGACGTCAACAAATTCCGTCAGTTCAACTAACGATAAGCCGGAAAAATGCAAGACGAAATCAAACCTCAAAATGGTTTATGTAGTTTTGAAACTTCTCTGGATATAATTATCCCAAATCAGAGGGTGTTTTTTTTTTTTTTTGGTAATAATCCCTTAAATGAATACCCTGCACTCTATATTAACAAACCAGAAGCAACAAGTATTTTTCGGTAATAATCTAAGATCTCTGCACAAGCTACAATCTTTCATGCTTTAGGATGTCAAGTCTCTAGCTTCTAATGTATATTGTTGGGTCCTGGTCCCTGTATCTAAAAGCATCCTTCAAATAAGCTATAGGAGCAATCAACTTTTAACAATTAGCCGAATAATGCAGACATATCATACATGTAGTGTAAATTAGATAATTTTAAAGACCCAATATGACACCATTCAGCAATCAGAACCACCAAAAGGATAAAAGACATAATATGTGAGCGCAAAACGAACCAACTTTTCACTAATCAAGTGTTAATACGTATATTTACCTGATTTTAAAGAGATCACGGATGTCTAATTACATTCTCCCCAAGTCTAAAATACGTCACTAATCGCCATAATCCGAATACTTGCTAGCAGTGCCACCTTTCTTCTTAGCCAGTTTCTTATCACCATGTTTCTTTTCTTTATTTTTTCCTCCTCCTTCCACACCTTTTTTGCTTCCTCCACCTCTACTCCCCTTGCTTCCACCTCCTCCTCCGACATCACTTGCTACGGCCTTTTTACCACCACCGCCCTTTTGCCTGTTTTTCCCAGCCGCGCCCTTCACCTTCAGCTCACTCTTATGCCTCTCAGTCTTGCTCACTGCAACATGGTCATCAGATGTAGGAGGTGGGTCGTACACATCTGGGGCCCACGAAACCCGGCGTTCTCCTTCTTTCTCGCGACTCCCTTTGAAAGCAGAAATAAGATTTAAATCGGCCGTTGGTGTAGTAATGGGTTCATGTTTGGGCGGTTCGTTCTTTAGATAGCCCATTTGCGCCAGAAATGATTCTTCTAATAAATTATCCTCTTCTTCCTCGTCAAAAAATTGTTTTTCGGGCTCCTTTAATTTATTTCTTTTGGGTTCGGATTTTGCATAACCCATCTGCGCCAGTAATTCTTCTTCAGAATAATCTTCCTCCTCATCTTCATCAGAATATTGCTCCTTTCTTATATCACTTTTGGGTTCAGATTTTGCGTAGCCCATATTCGCCAACAATGCTTCTTCAGAAAAATCATCTTCCTCTTCTTCTTCTTCCTCTATGTAATATCTCTGCACATCATTTGTATTGTTTGTTCGGTTCTCATCATTGATCTTTAGCTTGTCTATTAAATTATGATCTCTTGATGAAGTAACACTATCACGTATAGCTTCTGAATTATTTCCTTCGGATGTACCACAAAGGGAACTATTGTCCATTGATTTACCAACAGGATGAATAAAATTTGGGATTATTCAGCCTATAACAGCACAGATGCAGATGAATCAAAAACAGAGACCCATATTCAGAAAGGCGTAAAATGAACACTACAACAGCAAGAAAGAAAACACACGATGCCAAAATTTAATTACACAAAACTGGAAATTTTATTCGAACAATATACACGTATTTCCGGAAGGAAAATAAACGAACACATTGGGATCATAAATATTGAAACAGAAACATTCGAGTTTTTCAGATTTATTATCAAGAAGGGGTATATCGACTCACTCCATTTATATACACGATAATCCGATCCAATGAAACTCGCAAATCTTCATCTTCCAAAATCTTGAGAAACTAAGCAATCAAAACACGCATACTTCGATAAATCACCCAAGATATTCTACAAAATTACGTGAAGTTTAAAGCAGCAGAATATAAACCATCGGTACTTACTTAATTCACTAACTTTAGTTCAAGCTAAAATCGGATTTCCCAGGCGTGCAAGAAGAATGTTAAACCATTAAATCCAGATCAATTTGTTAAAAACCCTAGAATACAAACACCAGCCCCAAATATAGGTTATTTTGACTGCAGTCAAGGGCTCCCATTTGTTTTTCGGAATGACAGAATGAATTTGGTGGGCCTTCTTAACAAGAGATTTCCCTTGGGCCGTTTCCTGGTTGGTGTACCTTTTCAATCATGGGCCTTGTAAACCGGCTCAAAGCCCCACAATACATTAGTACACAAAGTGGAACATTCGTGGACCTAAGTCCTAACGCCCTTCATTAGAATTTAAATTTATAATGATTAAAGATTTTGAGACATATGTTGTAAGAGTGAATGACTCGGGTTCGATTCAATACGGGTGCGTGTGTCCCTTCTCCAAGTTCTCCCAATTGTACTAAAAAAAAAAGATTTTGAATTTAATCAATAGAGATAAGACCAAGAAAACAAAGATTATAAAAATTAACAAAAAAACCTTAGTATAAAAACTAAAGAAAATATGATAATAACTTAATTCATCAATCACAGGTATGTTGATAATTGGTTCATCATTTATATACATGATAATTCATATCAATCTAAAATGTGAAGGATGCTGGCATTAAGAACAGGCCCAATGTGAACAATCATTAGGTTAAATAAATTTTTCTGCTCAATCATCTCCAACTGAAACAAAAGTTTAACTGTGGAAACTTAATTCAATATACATGATAGTATTATTTTTTTCAGAACATATTAATATTATTATTAGTATGTGTCTTCTTAATTGGACATGGGAACCTGCAGCTACAACCAAGGCTAATTACGTCCATTTATCGAAGTGACATAGTCAAATATTTCCAATTTTTGTTCCATCTAAAATTTCAGTATATACCACGTGGAGGTCACATATATATACAAAATGGACATCCATTCAGCATATGTTTTTGGTTTCAAGGTTACATGCATGAACCTTAATTCACTGGCGCAGGGGGCAACTTGCCCCCTCGATCCCCCTACCCCTCTTTTTTTTTTTTTTTTTTTTTTTTTTATTGAATTTTTTTGGAAAAAAAAAAGGGGTTGGGGGATCGAGGGGGCAAGTTGCCTTTTTAAGAATTATTTTTTTAAAAAAATATTTTAGTTTATAATTTGTATGATTTTTCTTGAGTTTTCTATATGGTCCATTATATTTTCATTGTATCACCAACCCATTGTCATGACCTGGCTCCAACACTGAACCTTATGTATAAACAAAAACCACATGCTACTACTTTTATACGATTTTGATGTTATTATTATACATGTATGATATTTCAAAATACCATAGACAACATAGGAAATCCGAAATGCATGACTTCATCCGAACAACACACTGCTTTGGAACGACCTCAAAACACGAGCATAAGTGGTGTTATACTATGTACATAGTTAATGACGAAATATAGCTAGATATTATTTTAGAATTTTATAGTAATGTCTATGTTATTGTACATAGGGTAATTAAATGCGGATGAAATTTTCTATTTCAAATGAGCGCTTTATTTTCTATTCCATCGTACATATAATTAACAACTGTATAAAAATACCATGTCAATTTTAAGGCATAAATCAATCCTAAATTGTGCATTTTTAATATGGTAATTTCTATACACATGTTAAGCATCCATGTTGTAGAGTGAGAGATGAAATACAATTTTTGAACAAAAGCTAGATCCCACCTGAATTAAATGTGTTCAATTGTATAACCACGAGCTTATATCTCAAGTAATATCGCTCACCCTATATTAGAGTATTAACCGGGGTTGAAACCCGATATCTTTCAATTTCTTTGAAATTTATCTCATTCCCTTCAACGCGTACTCCCAACTTATTAAAAAAATGTGTTCAATTGTATAAATATATATAAGAAAAAAGAGTATACTAGATAATTAATGAATATTAGAGCTAGGAAAATGTTGGGTCGAACTGGCCCACATGTATATTTTGGGCACAAAACTTGTCGGGTAGGACTAACCCAACCCATCGGACCAATCAGGCTGGGTCAAATAGCCCAGACTTTTGTGGCATAGAAAAGCAAAGCCCCGTCTAAATCTCGGATCGGACTACATTTTGTCAACTCTAAAGCCTCTAATATTGAATATATATTGATGGTCGATGATGTTCGACCTTGCATCCATACGTACGTAAGATTAATCATCAAGTTGCCCGAAGAGGCAACTTTAGAAGGCCTCGCAGAGGCATGAATCAAGATGCGAATATTCTCCACGTGGGAACCCACATTTGTTCTCCTGTCGACACGTTAACAAGTATATTGCACCATCAGGTGCTTCTCTACACCTCAGTCAAAAACGTACAACCCAATATCAAACGTACCACTCGCTAATGCATTGCATGCTCAGTTCACGTGATCAAAGGTTGCTGATCATATATATCCTCGTATCGTGGCTCTTTGCTCTCTTAACACCTTTCTGGTCCTCCTCTGTACACGCACATACACACTCACTGTGTGTTTCTCTGTGTTGTATATATATGTCTCTATAATCCCTATTCTTTTGGCAGTGATCGAAAAAAATAAATAAATGATGAAAACCCAAGTTGAACAAAATTTCTCAGATTTCTACGAGAAATGGATGGGCCAACTTGAGGATCATCTAGGAGTTCTTCTTCTTTGGTTTCGAGAGAGAAATATTCTCAGGAATCGGCCTGCGAGGCTTTGTACAATAAGCTTACGGCCCACCACAAGGAGTACTACACGTGTAAATGGGCCGCGGCCCATGAAGACGTGTTGGCGTTTTTCAGCCCTGTTTGGTTGAGCCCACTGGAGAACGCGTACCTTTGGGTCACGGGGTGGAAGCCCTCGATGGCTTTTCGGCTCGTGGAGTCGCTGATGAGGAAAGCCGCCGCTGCTGGCGGCGCGAGCCTAGCCGGGATGAGCGAGGAGCAGGTGAGCATTGGCTTTTTTACTAAGCAAAAATTTTTCAAAAAATTTATAGGGATAATTACAAAAATACCCTCAGGTTTGGGTTAATTACAAAAAAATTCCGACATGTTTCAAAATTATAAAAATCCCTTCAGGTTTCAGTTTGTCTCAAATTTAGGGAGTAATTTTAATATTTTTGCAAATATCGGGGTTTTTGAAATGTTTTTGAAAATCATTGGGAAAAAGGTATAGATGAAATCAAACTTCAGGATTTTTATAATTTTCAAAACTCGAGTTTTTTGTGATTAGTCCAAGCCTTAGGGTGTTTTTGTAATCATCCTAAATTTATATTAGTTTGAAATTTATACTGCCTAATTCACATAAGTGTCATTCTTTTGCAGACATTAAACTATCTTAAAAAAAGAATGTCTTTTTACATTTTGAAGGCTAATGAGAAAAAAGTTTTCTCAAATTACCCTTAAATTTATTGTTTTCCAATTAACACTAGTGCATAAATTTGTTTGTTCCAAAGTAACATTTACAATTAATTAAGGGTATATTTGGTATTTTAACACAAATCCTTAATACGTGTGTTTTTCAAAAATGACACTTATTTTGAATAGGAGAGATTATGATTTTTCACGATTTTCCTATTCTCGCTACCCCACTTTCGTGTACAGCTCAATCTACTATACTATCCTCGCTACGCCATTGCGGTGAGGAAAAAATCGAGGCGTTGAGAGTGAAGATAAAGTCGGAGGAGGAGAGAGTGGAGAGAGAAATGGAGAGACAGCAAGTGGCCATGGCGGATCGGAAAATGGTGGAGCTGGCTCGGCTGGAGAGCGTGGCTAGGAAAAAGGGGGACTCGGCGGCTGTGAGCCAGGTGAACGGCTTGGTCGAAGCCGTGGTTAAGGGTTTGTTGGGTGGGTTGGAGAAGGTTATGAAAATGGCGGATTGCGTGAGGCTGAAAACGTTGAAAGGGGTTTTGGATGTGCTGACGCCCCTGCAGCGCGTGGATTTCCTGGCTGCCACGTCGATGCTTCAGATTCAGTTGAGGAAATGGGGAAAAAGAGGGATAAATGTTGTAGTAATGATAATATTCATGATTTAGAATTAAAATAGGTAAGGGTGGGTGTTTTGATTTCTTTTGTTATTGTGTAATATATTTGGGTATGTTTGTTGCTTTTGTAAGTTTAGATTCCAATAATGCAGGGAATTTCGATTTTGTGGAGCAATTCAAATGGTTTTTATTTTTTGATATATTGTTAATACATCATATGTGTAATATTTTCTTAAATATATGTTTGGTTTGATTTATGTACACTTTTAGTGCTCATAAGTCAGTTGAATAGAAGGGAAAATACAATTTTTTGAGTACGAGGATTATAGGAGAGGTACATACGATCGAACTTAGTAATCGTTCTTACAACACAAGACTATTACTGGAGCACAAGATTAATTCCACGAGGTAAACTGCAATTGAGCAGGTCGAAAAACTCTAATTTTCTTAACTTATTTTAAGTAATAGCATATATGTTGAAAACTCCAATTTTTCTTAACTTATTTTAAGTAATAGCATATATGTTGAATACTCCGTTTCTTTTCAAGTAGGGACGGAGTCAGGGGAGGGGGTGCTAGCGGCGCTCCTCTTCAATTTTTTTCTATAATTAATATAAATTTTGTATGAAATTTCTTAAACTTTTAAAATTTTGCCCCATCTAAAAAAATAAGAAGTACCTTTGTACACAAGTTTTAAGAAAAAAATAAATCTCGCCTCTTTAAACTTCATTTTCTGGTTCCGATCTGTTTTCAAGATTAACCTAAAGTCATGATTTCCATCAATTACACACTGTTTTCAAGATTAACATAAAGTCATGATTTCATCAATTACACATGCAAAAATATATACAATTTTACATTAGTTCAGACATACATGAGTACGATTTTTTTAAATAATTGTGTCGGAACTATGAATTGAGATGGCGCAGACGAATGACGATGACGCTCGTATATCTAACACTTCACGAGATTTTGAGATCACGTGCTACGCCATGCATGTTTCAGAAAACGAGACTTGAGATTTTGTGATGGAGATATTTGAATGTACAATCATGCCCGTTGTCGTGTGTGTGGGTGCATGATACATTGAATTATTTAATTATTATATTTATCAATATAAATCAATTTAGACAATTAATACTAATAATAATAAATGATAATTGCTCAGAAGTTTACCCGAATTCATAACTTAAACAAGATTGTATATTTCAAACAGTATTTCATATAAGATGATGTAATTGAAGGAAATCAAATTTCCTACTCCACTTATTTCATTCCATGTTCCATTACATTGGAAGATGGACAAGTATATATATTATATATATCTAAAAATTAACAATATATGTTTATTTTATAACATGTGCTCTGTTGGAAATTTGGTTTTGATAAAGCGGGCGTCGACCCGATTTTGACCGAATTTTCGGTGGCTAAGAATTTAATTCGGAGGAATTAAATTGTGAATTGTTAATCTACTTTTCGAGTAGATGTTCGTAGTATTTTATATTTCTCAAAACCGAATTTCGGTGATGAGTGAGAAATTAATACACGATGTTGGCCACGCGAATGGGCATAGTTTATCCTAGTATAAATACTTTTAAGGTGTTATTGGTTGGATATACTATAACACAATTGTATGATCACAAATGGGCCTTGGACCGGACCGACCCTTTGGGCTCGGGTTCGAGTTGATTAGTTTTGTAACTTGAAAATGGGCTTGCCCAAATTCAAGAATCGTTGGGCTTTGATGAATCTGCAGACATTGGAGGTGTCCGGGTTCATGTGTGGATGAATCTGACATTGGAGGTGTGTTGGTTCATGTGGCTTTTGGAGTTTGTAACTCCTCAAGTGGTGGTCATAAGAAGAGGTTGTAACTCATGGGAGTTACATGTGATGTTAATGCCCACTCTCTTAATCTTTAATTCCCTACAAGTGTTGGAAATGATGGCCTATATAAAGGCTTGTGATTTCTTTGCATAAAGAGAGTTTTGGAGGGAGTTAGGAAGGAAGAGATGAAGTGAGTATACACAGAAAAATCGCATATCTCTGCATATTTTTCAAGTGTCGGTAAAAGTGTCGTAACTTTTCGAAGAACATTTTCAAGAACACTTCCTTCGCACTCGTGTCCGAAAGAACTTGATTCTCGCTCCCTTCGAGTTCGAAAGGTGCCTTTGTGTCGTGGGTGCTACGCACACAAAGGAGGTAAAGCCGTTTTATCTTTGGCGACATTACGTCAAACCGTGAGCACTAGTCGGGATGTATTTGTCTTGCGGATGGAGTTCTACTCGACTCGGCTTTTGTTTTTCAAGTTCTGTCAGATTCATGCTTCTGGAGTTGGAATTCATTCAAGACTTGTAATAGTTAGGTTTTACATTTCTTGTAATTTTATGTTTCTGTTTTGTAAGCCATCTTGAAGGCTTTTCCCGTTGTAACCATTGTTGTAATATTTTCCAACAATCGCAAGACAAATATCGCACCTTCACGACGGCGAGGAGAAACATAGCCTTAGCTTGAGATGAATCGACGAAGACCTTTCCAAAGTGGTTCTTTGGAATTGTTGTTGTTGCTAAAAACGCGTTGCGTTTGAAGCATGGGGCTAGGATGGTGATTTCCTATGCCGTAATTTTGTCTTTAACAAGACTTAGTTGTACACTTTACTGTATGTATTGTGTGGCATGAACTGAGGATGTTTTTCCAACAAGTTCATGGTTGAAAAGAAATACGAAATGAGGATGTGATTCCAAGAGGTTCGTTATTTCTAATTTTTGGATTGAAAAATTGGATGATTCCAAGAATCCAAAAATGTGTTGAAACTAGTCTGAAAGTTTCAACTGATCCCGCATGATATTCGTGCTGAAGGGATGTTGTTTAAATGAAAAATTCCAAATGGTTTGCATCGTTTAGATGTTGTTACCAGGTTGGAAATATTCATGAATTCCTAAATGCATAACTGGAAGGAATTTGGATTAGTGGTCTGATTGTTCGATTGGAAATCGAAGAAAGCAATCGAGGGCCTGAAGCTAAATCCATGAAAGTCTTGGTAGAGACTTGAGAAAATTGTGTTGGAATACTTTTTAAGAATTCTAACGGATCCAACGACTGTGGGGGTATGACTACACCGTCCGTCTCACTTTTGGGTTTCGGGCTTGATTGCGATTTAAGTGTTGCGAAAGTGTTGTCGGAGGTATTGTAACACCAAAGATGGCGACATTACACCACATTCGCGAGAAAGTGTTATGCGAGGTGTTGGAACACCGTAAATGACAAAGAACGACATTTTGCGGAAATGTTGCCAAACAGAAAGTGAGGTCTGAAGTGTTCTTTGAAGGTGCGACAACATCTAAGGTCACACTCATTTGTAAAATGGTTCGAATGCACTGTCGGACGAGGTTAAAATTTGTTTGAACGAGGTTCTAACGATATTATTGGAACGAGGTTCTAATTGTTTTAGAACAATGGAAAGCATTCTAATGCTAATGAAAAGACCCGAGTTGTGTAAGTTAAGCGTAATCCGAGGAGTTGAACAAAGAAACACGAAATATGTGGGGGAGGCCGTGTTAACGGCGTACCACATATTGAATAAAATCCCACTTAAAGGGAAAGATAAGACTCCTTACGAATTGTGGAAAAATCGTAAGTCTTCTTATAAATACCTTAAAGTATGGGGTGCTTTGGCTAAGGTTGCAATACTCCGAACCAATGCAAGCGAAAATCGGTCCTAAAACGGTCGATTGTGTTTCTATTTGTTATGCACTTAACAAGATAGTGCATATCGCTTTATGGTACATAAGTCGAAAATCCGGAAATGACGGTTGGTACCATAATTGAGTCAAGGAATGCTATATTCTTTGAGAATATTTATCCTTGTAAAGGAAGGATAAATGGAAGTCTAAAGAAAAGATCGTATTCGAGATGTTCTTTGGAGATGTGACTTACGGTGTTATAACATCTGAATGTCGCAGTGTTCTACTGAGATGTTCTTTGAAGGTCTTCTTCCGGGTGTTATAACATCCGGAAAACACTTGGTACGACATCTGTTGTCACACTTGATGTAAAGTTAGTTCAACACCGAGTGGTGAAGAACTAAGGCAATTAAGAGGCCAAAGGTGGTTAAGTCCTTTGGACTGACTTTCTAACACTTGATGTTAGATGGTGAGCTAAACTCGATTAAAGAGGCTCTAAGTAGTCCGGATGCTCCGCTCGGCAAGAAGCAATCAATAGTGAAATCGAGTCCATTCTACAAAACCATACGTGGGAGTTGGTTGATCTCCTGTGGTCATAAGCATTTAGGATGTAAGTGGATCCTAAAGAAGAAGTATAAAGTAGATGGAACTATTGATAAGTATAAAGCACGACTTGTAGCCAAAGGTTTTAAACGAGAAAGAAGGGTATGACTTCTTTGACACTTATTCTCCGAATGCGAGGATTGCATCTATTCGGTGCTTCCGTGATTCTTTGCTTTGCACAATCTAGAGATTCATCGGATGGATGTTAAGGCGACGTTTACGAATGGAGAGATAGATCTTTGAAATCTATATGGAACAACCTGAAGGGTTTGTTGCACCGGTCAAGAAAAGAAGGTGTGCAAGTTGATAAGATCCTTGTATGGACTGAAACAAGCTCCAAAACAATGGCATCTTAAGTTTGATAACACGATGTTGTCAAACGTATAAAATCAACGAATGTGATAAATGTGTATATGTCAAAGGGACATCGGAAGCATTTGTCATAGTTTGTCTATACGTGAGCGATTTGTTAATCATGGGCGATGAGTCATGATGTTATCATGGACACGAAAAGAATGTTAAAGAGAAACTCGACATGAAGGATATGGGAACCTGGCTGGTGTGATCCTCGGGGATAAAAATCGTGAGAACTCATGATGGAATTATCTTGTCACAATCCCACTATGTGGAGAAAGTGCTCAAGAAATTCAATGCTTTTGATTCACCACCGTCAAAGACGCCCATTGATTTAAGTGTAAATCTGTTGCTAATGAAGCGAAACTGTGGCTCGGATGGAATACTCACGTATTATAGGCGATCGATGTACATTACAAATTGTACACGTCCGGACTTGGCCTACCCTCGTAAATATGTTGAGTAGGTTCACGAGCAATCCAAGCCACGAGCATTGGAAAGCGTTAACCAAGGTGTTAAAGTACTTGAAGTATACCTTGGAGTATGGGCTATACTACTCGAGATATCCTGGTTGTACTTGAAGGGTATAAGCGATGCTAGTTGGATTTCGGATTCGAAAGATTCTTATTCCACTAGTGGATACATATTCACCATTGGAGGTGGTGCGGTATCGTGGAAGTCCACGAAACAAACGTGTATAGCTCGGTCCACCATGGAATCGAGTTTATAGCTTTGGATAAAGGCTGGTGAAGAAGCGAGTGGCTTGAAATTTTTGGAAGATATTCCATGTTGGAGGAAGCTTTGTGCCTTCGGTGACAATTCACTTTGTGATAGCCAAGCGGCTATAGGAAGGGCACAGAGCAATATGTATAACGGTAAGTCTCTAGACATATTCGTCGGAGATATAATACCGTTAGACAATTGATCTCAAGTGGTGTGATGTCAATTGACTACGTAAAGTCAAAAGACAATTTGGCGATCCTTTGACGAAAGGATTAAATCGAGATCAATTGTGTAAATTGCTAGGGAATGGGCTTAAAGTCCACAAAGTGAAAATAACCATCATAGTGGTAACCCAACCATGATGATCGGAGATCCCAAGAACTTGGTTCAATGGGAAAACGGCTATGAAGGTTGAGTTGTAACACTTGGACACAATGTTTCAACCCATCCCTAGAGAGCAATGCCAAGTGTTGAACACCGCAGTTGTGGTGAGGCTAAGTCATTTGAATTTTAATGATTCCTACACCTCGTTGAGGTAGAGTATGGCGGGATACTCGGATAGGAGATCACCTATATAAGTGAGAAGTGAGGGCCGCTTCAAGGTAACACTTATGAATCCAAAGTGGTGTCCATGGCCAGAAACGGACACAAACGTGAGAACAGGAGGGGTTGAGACCTTACTGTGTTAATGTTATTGTCTCGGTATACACCGTGGAGGAATAGTTCAAGGCATTACGTCCACTAGGCCACCAAAGTACCCGATAAGTATCGACTATGGAAGGTTCAAAGCCACAAGCTACCTATCCCGATGCAAGATTGTCTCTTGAGGATCAAGTTGCGTGTCTCGCATTCATGCATGCATTAATTTCCACTCATGTGGGGATTGTTGGAAATTTGGTTTTGATAAAGCGGCGTCGACCGATTTTGACCAAATTTTCGGTGGCTAAGAATTTAATTCTGGAGGAATTAAATTGTGAATTGTTAATCTACTTTTCGAGTAGATGTTCGTAGTATTTTATATTTCTCAAAACCGAATTTCGGTGATGAGTGAGAAATTAATACACGATGTTGGCCACGCGAATGGGCATAGTTTATCCTAGTATAAATACTAGAAGGTGTTATTGGTTGGATATACTATAACATAATTGTATGATCACAAATGGGCTTTGGGCCCGGACCGACCCTTTGGGCTCGGGTTCGAGTTCGATTAGTTTTGTAACTTGAAAATGGGCTTGGCCCAAATTCAAGTAATCTGTTGGGCTTTGATGAATCTGACATTGGAGGTGTCCGGTTCATGTGTGGATGAATCTAGACATTAGAGGTGTCTAGGTTCATGGCTTTTGGAGTTTGTAACTCCTCAGTGGTGGTCATAAGAAGAGGTTGTAACTCATGGGAGTTACATGTGATGTTAATGCCCACTCTCTTAATCTTTAATTCCCTACAAGTGTTGGAAATGATGGCCTATATAAAGAGCTTAGCGGTTTCTTTGCATAGAGAGAGTTTGGAGGGAGTTAGGAAGGAAGAGATGAAGTGAGTATACAAAGAAAAATCGCATATCTCTGCATATTTTTCAAGTGTCGGTAAAAGTGTCGTAACTTTCCGAAGAATATTTTCAAGAACACTTCCTTCTCGCACTCATATCCAAAGAATTTCTCGCTCCTTCGAGTTCGAAAGGTGCCTTTGTGTCGGGGGTGCTCTTTGCACACAAAAAGGAGGTAAAACCGTTTTATCTTTGGGGACATTACGTCAAACCGTGAGCACTAGCCGGGGCGTATTTGTCTTGCGGATAGAGTTCTACTCGACTCGGCTTTTGTTTTTCAAGTTCTATCGATTCATGCTTCGGTTTGGATTCCATTCAAGACTTGTAATAGTTAGGTTTTACATTTCTTGTAATTTTATGTTTCTATTTTGTAAGCCATCTTGAAGGCTTTTCCCGTTGTAACAATTGTTGTAATATTTTCCAACATGCTCATCATCCTATGTAGTAAAACACAAAAAATGAAACATGAAATCTGGTGTTGTGATTCAAATATAAGATGATACACATCTCATATTAACAGGCCTTGCGCCAAATTTTGTGGGAATTTGGGCCAAAATATGTTATGTTCTTGTATAATTTTCAATGATTTTTAATGTTAAAAATATGGAAAATGTATGTAACAACAATATAAGCGATAAATGAAGATAGAAAGAAAGAAAAATTAGAGAAATAGAGAACGAGGAAGATGATGATTTGATAGATAATCGAATTACGAATATTCTCACCGCCTTGATTAAATGTATAAGGGCAGTGGGGACCATTTGTTTGTTACATCGGATATCCTCTAATATTCATATTTCTAATATTTGCTGGAATAAAATACTAAATACTTAAATGTAAATATTAAAATAGTCAGAATATTCCTCCACGTGTACGGACGAGATCGCTCTAATCCGCGCACCAATTGAAGACACTTGCCCCTCTATCCCATAATCCTCGGTGACTCGATCTCCACTCCAAACTCGATTCTTTCCAGACAAGTTCTCTTTATAGCCAACTCCCCATTCACAAAGAATTTCCTCCCTTTCCCATTCTCCATTTCCAAATCTACCATCTCAACCTTTTTGCTCATGACAATACCCTCCCCCACCCCGAATTTTTAGATCATTGTCCCCAAGGATCGAAAAAAAGGAAATTTTCGATTGATGTACTTTACATCTTCCCAAGTAGCTGTGAAGCGTCCAAATTACTCCACCGAACCAAAATTTCCACCGTAATGATTCCAGGTGATGGTACGACGATGTAGAGCGATTACCGGAGTGATCCGGAAATTGCCATCCAAGTCATCACGGGAAGGTCCGAAGAAGGTACAAAATTAGGGCTTACCTTCTTTTTCAATAATGACACATGAAACACGGGATGCACTTTTAGAGCTCATTGTAAATCTAACTTATACGCCACTTCCCCAATCTTCTCTAGGATAGTGTATGGGCCATAATACTTGGAACAAAGCTTCAAGTTCTTCCTCAACTGAACGGAATTCTGACGAAATGGCTGCAGTTTCAGGTACACTTGCTCCCACACCCCCACATTCGAGGTGTGGTGGTGTGAGCACATGATAGTGCTTCATAGGAAGTAAATAAATTATCCTTTTCATTTTTCAAAACATTGAATTCCTTTTTCAAGTTTTTGTATTTAACAAGTAAGTCTTGAAATTCATTTTGAAGCTCATCAAAATCATTTTGCAAATCATTATAATCATTATCATAAGAAGTAGAAGGTTTAGAACTTACCTCGTTTTCTTCTTCGAAGCCCATAAGACATTGTTCGACATCATCATCGGAAGTTGTAAGAGGCTCATCCCATATTGTTGGATTTGATGTTGTATCAATTTGAGAAGTAGATGCTTTTGAGTTGCTCCTTTTATTTGCATATACTTCATAGATGGCTTCTAATTTTTGCCATACTTCATGTGCCGATCGAATACCTACAACATAATCAAATTCCAAAGTGGTAAGTGAACAATATAAAATATTTGAGAGCTTTACCATTTAAGGGATGATTTTCTTTTCTTCATCATTGAGCTCCTTGAGAGATTTGGAGGTGTATGGTGTGTTTTTCATCGGAATGGATTCTCCATTGATGACGATGTTCCAAATATCGAACCCGCAACCTTGTAAATAACATTCCATTCTTTCTTTCCAAAATGTAAAATTTTTGGAATCAAATAGTGGTGGCTTGGTGGTTGAGGCGCGGAAAGGTGAGCTTCATTCGTAGCCGATGATCGTTTCTCTTCACTCGCGATGTGAAAACGAGCTTGCCAAGAGTTTGGCTCGATACCACTTGTAAGTCCAATCGGCTATGATAATCAGAGGGGGTGAATAGATTATCTCCATCTTTTCGATTTTACCCTCTTTTTAGAACCGAATGCTCAAAGACAATAATAAAGGTGCGGAATGTAAACAACACACATCGATTTATAGAGGTTCAACCCACCTACGGCCTAATCCCCTACCACCCCAAAGATATCCAGGGATGGATTTCAAAAAGAAAAAGATTTTATTAATTACCAAAATTAATACAACACCAACTTACAACAACACCTTGAAGAGCAACACACTCTTCTTCAACACCACCTTTGAGATTACCACAATCTCTCTTGAAGATTACCACAATCTCCAACGGCACCTTGTGAAGATTACCACAATCTTCAACCTTGAAGAATACCAAATTCTTCAACACTTCAACAAGAAGATTACCACAATCTTCTTACACCTAACACCTAGATCACCCAAGTGTGTTCTTACCACAAACACTCACAAGGATATCTTGTGTTGAATGATAACCCAAAAATTCAAGATTACAACTCGATAATGAATTATACAATTGAGTGCAAGTGTAATCAAGAATAGCCTAGACCTCAAGGATGTGAAAGTGATAAGCTAGGCAAATTACAACAAGAATAATGACAATAGAAGACCAAGTGTTTGCTTGAGTATATCTTGTTGTGTTGTGTTGTTCTCTCATCTTGTTGTGCTTCAAATCTTCCTCTATTTATAGGAGATGATTGATACTTGATAGGCTCCTCTTGGGGATTGAAAATCTGAGAAAAATACAATTAAAATCAAGAATATAGTTGTTAGAAATCAATCCCACAATTTAAGGAAAAGATGTCATTTGTCAAACGGTCGAATTTTGTCAAATGATAGGCGACGGCCGCACGAAAATAGAGTTTGAAATAAACGTATCAACAATTTACACAGGCGACCAGGTCGACATAGGGTTCGACCGGTCGTCCCCTATGTTGGCGGTCGCCGACAAACCAATATTAGGAAAGCGGGAGTTACGTTTCAAGGTGTGACTCCCAGTGTACGACGATAGGGGGGTCGACCAGACGCCACCGGCCGACGCATACTGGTCGGCCGTCGACCGACCCTTTTTTCTTCCGTCTCATTTTTGTTCCAAAATTCATCTTCAAACGGGTTGCCCTATACGGCGATCGGTTGACCTCGAGAGCAAATGTTGTCCAATTTTTGTCGACAATAAAACTCAAGAAATACTCCGAAAATTTAGTAAAAATATTTTAGACCAATCGGGAGTATTAGGACAACATTTAGAAACATTGTTTAGATGTAAAAAACACATTGACACAAAAACATTAAAAGCGTTGTCCAATTTTGTCGAAAATAAACTAGAAGAAATACTCCTAAAATATTAAAATCATTTTAAATCATTTTAGGAGTATTTGGACAACCTTTAAAAACATTATTTTGGTGTAAAAACAAAATCATCAAAATCATGATAAAACCATTTATCAAACAATCTTCTCATAGTCCAACTCTATAGGTGTACAAGATTTAAGCCAATCACCACCTAAAATCTTGTCACACCCCTCATTCTTCAACACTCTAGGCGAATAAGTGAAATCATGACCCTACATGTTCCATTTAAACCCAACTCGCCCTCATGGAACTCGCCATCTTTTGGCCATTAGCAACTTTTACCAAAATTGGTCCGTTTTTTTCCGATTTGCAACCCAATTTCCTTGTTGTATCCTCTTGAATGAAGGTAGTGTACTACCAGAATAAAAAAGAATATGGAGTTTGTGTTCTCCATTCTTCCAATAGAGCCTCATAGTAGTGATTCCATCCTCCCCGATAATAGCATTGTGAGACATCCGAATCTCCTCCATATTTTCCTCGGGGGCTTCCAACTCATGTAGTTTGCAAATATGATAACTCTTCATCTTCTCATCATCATCATATAATTAACCCTATGCTTGAATCTATGCCCAAAAGTGAAAGCCTCATCACGCTTATAACACAAGCCCTTTTTCTCTCCCCTGGCGGCCATCTTACTAGCGATTAATAGCTTCATTGGTGGTTTCTATGTGTAGTTGTTGGTTGGTTTGGGTGGATTTATAACTCAGGACTCCAATCTCTTGTTTTGAGGGTTAAAAAGGGTTTATAGGGGTTTTCGGTTTCTTAGTGATAGCCTCTAAAGTGTGAATCGCTTCCTTCCTAGATCAATAGCATCTTTGCAAAGTTGTAGGCTCAAACATGGTAAGAAAGGATTGCACCTCTTCACTTAATCCACTTATGAAACTGCAATGAAATAATCCTCGAATAATCCCCATTATTAATCAACATCATGCATGCCCCGAGTTCCTCAAACTTTTCCACATATTCAAATATGACCCGTTTGCTTGAGCTTATTAAACTCGCAATTATCTTAATCTCCTTCAATTCTTCAAACCAGCCAATAAAACAATCTCTAAGAATTGATTCCAAGATCGCCAAAGACATTTTGAAGAATAATTAACCGAAGTGATGTAGCTTTCCCATCAAAATGCATTGAGGCTAATGTTACTTTTTGTGCATCGGTATATTAGGTATTAATTTAAAATACCCATTGCATTTTAAAATCCGACACAGGATTACTCCCATCAAATCTTGGAAAATCAATGCAGGTAATGGGCTTATAACCCGCATACCCGAACTCTCCATTTGCCATCTATTCCTGGAAGTCTGCTAGGTTCTGTGGTGGTTTTCTTGAGAGAAAAACCGGGAGGACTGATAGATAAATGTTTTTATCAAGATTTTGATGATTATGTTTAAATGAGTTTTTATACCAAAACAATGTTTATAAATGTTGTCCAAATACTCCTAAATGATTTAAAAGCTTTTACTAATTTTTGGAGTATTTCTTAGAGTTTATTACTCGATAAAATTGGACAACACTTTTGATGATTTTGTGTTAATTGGTTTTTACACCAAAACAATGTTGTCCAAATACTCCTAAAAGATTTGAAATGTTTTTACTAATTTCATGGAGTATTTCTTAGAGTTTATTATTCGATAAAAATGGACAACACTTTTGATGATTTTGTTTAAATGAGTTTACTATGTTTATAAATGTTGTCCAAATACTCTCAAGTGATTTAAAATGTTTTTACTTATTTTTTGGAGTATTTCTTGAAGTTTATTTTTGATAAAAATCGGACAACATTTCAATTTGGAGTCGACCAGTCGAATGTAAGGTCGAAAGGTACCTAAAGAACGCACAAAATGAAACATAAACCAGTGCAGCGAAAAAAAAAGGGGAGGGTGACCGGTCAAGGGTGAGTGAGGCCGGTCAGGTCACCCTAGGGCGACGGGTCGCACCCCACCTCGACTGGTCGCACCCCCAACCCCTACCTGGATCGCACTATTTTTTCAAAACGTTCAAAATCTTATTACAGGCAACCGGTCGCATTTGTGTAATCTTTTGACAACAAAAATTTGTACCGTTGAACTCCTTGACAAAGAAAGATTTGCTTTTCAATTTTGTACAATATTTCTACATCTTGTGATCCTCTTTTTGTAGACAAAAGTGAAGAAGAAGGAGCCTATGTGGGAGCCTATGTTGGTGAAGACTTTCCTATAAATAGAGGATGAATTGAAGACACAAGATACAATAACACAAGCAAATACACAACAAGAAATCTGCAAAATTCCAAGCTTTCATATTCAACACTCTTATTGTATTTATAGCCTAAGTATTTCACTTTCACACTTTGAGGTCTAGGCTTTATTTCTTGATTACACTTGCACTCAAATTGTAATATTCATTATTGAGTTGTAATCTTGATTTTTGGTCATCATTCAACACAAGACATCCTTGTGAGTGTTCTTGTGGTAAGAACACACTTGGGTGATCTAGGTGTTAGGTGCAAGAAGATTGTGGTAATCTTCTTATTGAAGAGTGTGGTACTCTTTGAGGTGTTGAAGAATTTGGTATTCTTCAAGTCGGAAGATTGTGGTGATCTTCGCAAGGTGCCGTTGAAGGAAGATTGTGGTAATCTTGAGGAGATTGTGGTAATCTCCAAGGTGGTGTTGAAGAAGAGTGTGGTGCTCTTCAAGGTGTTCTTTGTAAGTTAAATTTGTATTAATTTTGGTAATTAATAATTTTTTTCTTTTCTAAATCCATCCCTGGATATCTTTGGGGTGGTAGAGGATTAGGCCCTAGGTGGGTTGAACCTCTTTAAATCAACGTGTGTTGTTTACATTCCGCACCTTTATTATTGTCTTTGACCATTCGGTTCAAAAAGAGGATAAAATCGAAAAGATGGAGATAATCTATTCACCCCCTCTAGATTATCGTAGCAGCTTGACTTATAAGTGGTATCAAAGCCAAACTCTTTGGCAAGCTCATTCCACATTGCGAGTAAAGAGGAACGATCACCGCTACGAATGAAGTCTACCTTTACCGGCGCCCACCACCAAGTCACCACAATTTGATTCCAAAATTATATATTTTGGAAAGAAAAAGAATGGAATGCTATCTACAAAGTTGCGGGTTCGATATTTGGAACACGGTCGTAAATGAAGAATCCATTCGATGATGGACACACCACACACCTCCAAAGGCCTCAAAGAGCTCAATGATGAAGAAAAGAAAATCATCTCCTTAAATGGTAAAGCTCTTAATATTTTGTATTGTTCACTTACCATTTTGGAATACAATCATATTGTAGGAATTAAATCGGCACATGAAGTATGGAGAAAATTAGAAGAAGTATATGCAAATGAAAGGAGCCACTCAAAAGCATCTACTTCTCAAATGGATACAAACCCAACATGGGATGAGCTTCCTACAACTTCCGACGTCGATGAAAACGAACGATGTCTTATGGGCTTCGAAGAAGAAAACGAGGTAAGTTCAAAACCCTCCACTTCTTATGATAATGAATTACAAAATGATTATAGTGATTTGCAAAATGATTTTGATGAACTTCAAAATGAATTCCAAAGCTTACTTGTTAAATACAAAAATTTGAAAAAGGAATTCAATATTTTGAAAATTGATAAGGATAATTTATTTTCCTCTTATGAATCACTTTCATGTGATCACACCACCACACTTGACAAGGTTAGAAACCTTGAAAAGAAAATAGTACTCTTGTTGAGGATATTAATTGCATGAAAAATAATTTATCAAAATCCAACTTGAGTCACCGATAAAATGAACGATATTATTGATGTTCATAGTTGTGATAAATTGAAACAAGGACTTGATCATAAGCCTAGTGTTGTTAATTATGTGGAAAAAATCAAGTCCATATGCATGTTGGTCATTATGCTCTTAAAATTACTACTTGCTTTTATTGTGGTAAAACGGGTCACACGGTTAATACTTCTCGGGCTAGAAATAGCTCTAATTATTATTGGAGACCTAAAAGTCTCAAAGCTAATTCCAAAGGACCCAAACACTTGAGGGTACCACAAAATAATGTCATATTAGGTACCCGTGAAATAATAATCGAAGAAAATTCATACCACCAAGAAAACATCAAATGACCATTTCATTTGATCAAAGGAGAAAACATTTTCAACAAAGTCATTTTCCAAGAAGAGGAAATAATCAAAAATGGGATGAACAAAATCCTTGGAAGTGGCAAAGGTATCATCAACAAGATGATTTTCCAAGAGAAAGACACTTTCAAAAATGGGAAAGCCACAATGCTTGGAAATGGAGCAATTGGAGAAACCACCATCAACAAAAATATTTTCAAAAGGAAGATACCATCAACAACCCGTGGAAATGGCGAAATTGGTAAACCGTATCTCCCTATTTAAATATGCATTTTATCTTCTTTGCATGTTTTTATTTGTGTCTTTATTGCAATATGAGTTTTCATATTTTTAAAATTTAGGTCTTCAATATATTTGTGAGTTTCAAAATATTTTTGAAAAGAAGACCTTGCATGATGTTTCTAAAACTCTTGTGCATTTAATTAGACTTGTGTGGTTTATTATCTCCTATGTAGTTATATAGCACATGCATGCTTAAGATATCTCTTATTGCTTAGCCTACACATGCATTATTGTGTTTGTGCTAAATTTGGTTGAAGAATTGTGTAGAATTTTCATATGGTTATATACTTGTAATATATCAAGAGAAACATGAACTATCGATGTACGCTCTTTATTGTTATTCATCTCATAGACTCGATACATGTTGTGTCATATGCCTATGTGCTTATTAAGAGTATGTTTTGATTTTTGAGAAGACATTATTTAACATAGCTTGTTTTATCCAAGATTTGTAAAGGATTATATTTTGTTTTGATAAAACAATTGATCTACTAAGTTATGCATTTTATTGCACTTATAAATGCCAGTATTCTTGGATACTTATGTCAAAGCTCTTGTTCATATGATTCTTGTGATTGAGGTCTCAACTATGTGCTCTTGTATTTTCATATTTCAAAAGAGACCTTATATAGCTTTCTATAAGCTTATTTGAACTTACATGGTGTAGTATATTCTTTATGATTTTCTTTAAGTATAGTATGTGTTACTTGCAATAGTGTATCTATTATTCGATACTACTATGCTCGTGTGCAAAATATTTTGTTAAGATTTTGCAGAAATTTATGATATTTTGCAACAAGTTTGATGAACAAGACAAGGTTAGTAGCTCAATGATATTGCGAAAGAATGTAATGATTTTGATGTAATATTTGCTCCCATAGCACATTTAGAAGTTATTTGCACTTTACTTGCCCATTCTTGTTTTGAGAAAATTTCAAGCTTTACCAAATGGATGTTAAATCCAATTTTTTAAATGGTTTTATTCAAATAGAAGTCTATCGGAGTTTAAAATTTTAGGCCAAATGATTTTTATAAAAGGCCTTGTACGGTTGATACAAGTACCCCACTTTATATGGTTTGATAGACTTAGCTATTTTTGCAAAATAATTTTACAAAAGGTAAAGTTGATACTACACTTTTTGTTTTAAAAAAGGGCAAGGTTGTTTACTTGTGCAAATTTATATTGATAATATTTTTGGTGCTACTAATGAATATTTGTGCAAGTTATTTTCTAAGTTGATGCAAGGTGAACTTAAGATGATCATGATGGGGAGCTAAAATTTCTTCATTGGACTTCAAGTTAAATAATGCCAAGAAAGTGGTTATAGTTCACAATCAAAGTATACAAAAGTACCTTTGAAGAAGTTAGGCATTGAAGAAGGAAGAATCATCTCAACCTCTATGGCCACCAATGTAAAGTTTGACAAAGGTTGAGGAAGGCATATTGATTGACAAACATAATCGAGGTATGTTCACGAACTTTTCTTATTCCTTTAGACTCGACATTTTCTATGCCTTATGTTTATATGCTCGCATTCAAAAATATCCCAACGAATCTCATTAAAGTGCCCTTAAAAGAAATTTTCAAATATTTGAAAGGCACTTCTTCTTATGACTTGTTGTATCCAAAGTCTTAAAACGTTCTTATTTTTCGGGATAACAAGTCCGGTATATATTATTCGGTTATTCAAACTAAACATATTGAGATTCGATATATTTTTCTAAGGGATTGCGTTTCTAAAACAAAAACTTGAGATGTGTTTAATTAGTCTCAAAGATAACTCGCGGATATTTGTTAACCGCCGAGTATTTTACATCATTTCGAGCTTGACTTTGACATAATGTATATTGAATGAGGTCTACGTTTGCATTTTGCACGTTTTAAAACCTAGGGTGAAAAATTGGATTTTTGGTCGGATTTTGGAAAATGAATGAAAAATCTGAACTGACGGCAAGGGGCAAGGTCGACGTGCGCCCATGACGTCGACCGGTCGCCCATGCCCCAACCGGTCGACCATAGCAAAAATTTGGTTAAATATGTTTTTGTTCTCAACATTTGCCATTTTGGTCGTTTGTGCTCATTTTTCGTCCCTTCGCACTTTGCACAAAAATTTCACTTCAAATTTGTTTTATTGCATATATTTTATATTTTGGACCTCATGAGGCTCGATTATAATCATCATTGCTCATCTTTACCGATTAAATGGTAAGAATTTCTCTTTTTATCTCAATTGGGTTGAACCCTTGAGAATGTGCTTATATCTTGCTACTTTGATGAAATTCTTGTATTAATATGTTGTATATGATGATTGTTGATGGATGAATATTATTGTATTGCAAATGGTGATGAATTTTTTTGGCTTAAACGAATTACAAAGGCGTTATATTTCTCTTGTTTTATTCAACACACGCCAAGTGTTCGATAAAATGTTTCAATGAAAAATTCATCACCTACATGATTCTCTCGATTTGAAAAGTTTTCTAAGTTTATAGAGATCATGTTTTGTCTATCAAATAAGCTTTTGCAAATCACATGATTGACTTCTCCTTATTATTTGGAATTTAAGCTTCAATGATCAATATGCCGATAAATCAATTAAGTTGCGCTTTGATATAATTGTATGATGTTTTTATCGTGCTAACATTCTTTTTGATGATTCCAAAGGGGAGAAACAGGAAAAATGCATAAACGCTCAAAAAGCGGAAATAGGCTTGCAAATAAGCTTGCAAGAAAAGCTACAAGCTATGGCTCTTAAAAGCCAAATTACTTAGTCCATTTGATGTATTGTGGACTTTTTATGCTTGACTAATGATGCCTTGTGACAGGAGAGCTTATAAGCTCATGATATTCAAGCTTAAGTTGTAAAAGCTAAAGCTTTAAGCTTTTTTAGTTGTTCTTCTATACTTACTCTTGCTATGCTTGTTGATAGGGGGAGCTTGTGCAAAAATAATTTTGAAAAATCTTTGCTCCTATCCTTGTGTGTTTGTACTTATGATGAATCTTGCTTATAATGGATTGATGTTTTAGACCGGAAAATTTGTTTTGTTTTAAAATCAACTTCCTAAAACTATTTTGGTTTGTAATCATCAAAAAGGGGAGTTTGTTAGATAAATATTTTTATCAAGATTTTGATGATTATGTTTAAATGAGTTTTTATACCAAAATAATGTTTATAAATGTTGTCCAAATACTCCTAAAATGATTTAAAATGCTTTTACTAATTTTTGGAGTATTTCTTAGAGTTTATTACTCGATAAAATTGGACAACACTTTTGATGATTTTGTGTTAATTGGTTTTTACACCAAAACAATGTTGTCCAAATACTCCTAAAAGATTTGAAATGTTTTTACTAATTTCATGGAGTATTTCTTAGAGTTTATTATTCGATAAAAATGGACAACACTTTTTGATGATTTTGTTTAAATGAGTTTACTATGTTTATAAATGTTGTCCAAATACTCCCAAGTGATTTAAAATGTTTTTACTTATTTTTTGGAGTATTTCTTGAAGTTTATTTTTGATAAAAATCGGACAACATTTCAATTTGGAGGTCGACAGGTCGAACGAAGAAGTCGAACGGTACCTAAAGAACGCACAAAATGAAACAAAACCAGTGCAGCGAAAAAAAGGGGAGGGTGACCGATCAAGGGTGAGGCCGACCGATCTCACCCTAGGGCGACGGTCGCACCCCACTTGACGGCCGCACCCCCAACCCCTACCTGCGGATCGCACTATTTTTTTTCAAAACGTTCAAATCTTATTACAGGGCAACCGTCGCTACTTTTGTGTAATCTTTTGACAACAAAATTTGTACCGTTGAACTCCTTGACAAAGAAGATTTGCTTTTCAATTTTGTACAATATTTCTACATCTTGTGATCCTCTTTTTGTAGACAAAAGTGAAGAAGAAGGAGCTTATGTTGGGAGCCTATGTTGGTGAAGACTTTCCTATAAATAGAGGATGAATTGAAGACACAAGATACAATAACACAAGCAAATACACAACAAGAAATCTGCAAAATTCCAAGCTTTCATATTCAACACTCTTGTTGTATTTATAGCCTAAGTATTTCACGTTCACACTTTGAGGTCTAGGCTTTATTTCTTGATTACACTTGCACTCAAATTGTAATATTCATTATTGAGTTGTAATCTTGATTTTTGGTCATCATTCAACACAAGACATCCTTGTGAGTATTCTTGTGGTAAGAACACACTTGGGTGATCTAGGTGTTAGGTGCAAGAAGATTGTGGTAATCTTCTTATTGAAGAGTGTGGTACTCTTTGAGGTGTTGAAGAATTTGGTATTCTTCAAGTCGGAAGATTGTGGTGATCTTCGCAAGGTGCCGTTGAAGGAAGATTGTGGTAATCTTGAAGGAGATTGTGGTAATCTCGAGGTGGTGTTGAAGAAGAGTGTGGTGCTCTTCAAGGTGTTGTTGTAAGTTGAATTTGTATTAATTTTGGTAATTAATAAAATTCTTTTTCTTTTCGAAATCCATCCTGGATATCTTTGGGGTGGTAGAGGATTAGGCCCTGGTGGGTTGAACCTCTTTAAATCAACGTGTGTTGTTTACATTCCGCACCTTTATTATTGTCTTTGAGCATTCGATTCGAAAAAGAGGGTAAAATCGAAAAGATGGAGATAATCTATTCACCCCCCCTCTAGATTATCGTAGCCGCTTGGACTTACAAGGACCCCCCAAAATAGATTCCTCATCAACTGCACCTTTACCTTTGCTTATGTTCAAGAGTCGCAAATCGAATAGTGCTAATGTGTTGGTCAAGTGATCATACTTCCCATTTAATCCCATCATTTGATCATGTATTTCTCAACCCATTCCTGTAATTTGCTCCCGCAACTTCAACTATGTAACCTGCTTTTTAGTGCCTCTGTTTGTAAAATCGATCCATTCGTTTTTGTCTTCTTGTAGGTCTTTCAATCTGGTGTTTTTCGGCCGTGTCGAAGGAACAGTGGCTATGTATACCAATTATTATGTTCTTGTATAATTTTCAATGATTTTTAATGTTAAAAATATGGAAAATGTATGTAACAACAATATATAGCAAAGAATGAAGATAGAAAAAAAAAAAGAATTAGAGAGAATAGAGAAATCGAGGAAGATGATGATTTGATAGATAATCGGATTCGAATATTCCTCACCGCCCAGCCCGTTAAATGTATAAGGGCAAAGTGGGGACCATTTGTTTGTTACATCGGATATCCTCTAATATTCATATTTCAAATATTTCTTTGAATAAAATACTAAATACTTAAATGTAAATATTAAAGTAGTCAGTAAATATTCCTCCACGTGTACGAACGAGATCGCTCTAATCCGACGCACCAATTGAAAACACTTGCCCTCTATCCCATAATCCTCACCGACTCGATCTCCACTCCAAACTCGATTCTTTCGACAAGTTCTCTTTCTGACCAACTCCCCCATTCACATCAATTTTCTCCCCTTTCCCATTCTCCATTTCCAAATCTACCATCTCAACTCTCACGCTTTGCTCATGACAAAATATTTTGGCAACATCTTGGGCCTTGGCCTTCCCAACTATAGATAGTGGCTTCGCACACGTATGAAAATACATTGGGAGAAAAATAATGTAAGATTTTTTAAGGATAATTACATGGTCTGAAAAAATTTGGGGCATGTGAAAATATTGTAAGAGGTGTGAGTTATCTATCCTTTATGGTCATTAGATTAATTAGAGGTCCGAGTTATCCTCAGTGGCTCGGGGCCCAATATGTCCCCCTAGCTACCGCAATTGGTTCCGGATGTCTATTTCGTCTATCCCGTTGTACATCTTTCATTGTGACAAGCGACAAGGTCCATGCATTGCGCGAAGACATAGCACTACAAGAAAATTGCAAAATAGCAACGGAAATTTCCGTCACTAAATCCATAAAATCCGTCGCTAAATATTTTTGCTTTTGGAGGAAGTCTTTTTCTTTGCGAAAATAAGTAGTTGAGGATCAAAGTTGATGGTGTTTGCAAAATGAAAGTTGAAATTGATTAGATTAAGAGAGAGTGTTTTATGGATACGTTGTAAAAATTAAAAATTAAAAGCAAAAATTAAAATGTGAATTTTTTCCAACCAAAAGTTTGAGAATTGCCTTTTTTGTAAGGAAGTGTTTGCAAACATTTCCTTACTCTCAGTAAATATGTTCCAAGTCACCCCAAGATTTCTATGGGAGAATTGTTTTTCTACCCACTATGGATAGTAGAACATCTTTTCTACCAAATTTTATAAAAACCAATTTTCCTACCCACAATGACTAAAATACCCTTACTAATGGGCTAAAGACTGATGGGTGCGTTCGTGCCCAAAAAGATGAGCACGATCGTACACCTGAAATATTAAGAGGTGGGTACGATCGTGCTAAAAGATGCGATCGTACCCTGAAATATTAAGAGGTGGAGTGCGATAGTGCAACACATAAAGGTAGGGCACGATAGTACCTTGTAATTTTAGATGCGATCGTGCCCTGAATTACTAGTGCGATAGTCTTTGCACATAAAGGTAGGGGCGATAGTACTCAAGTAGTCACGGCACGCGATCGTGCCCTGGAATTACTAGGGAATGCGATAGTGCAACACATAAAGTAGGACGCGATAGTACCCTAGTAATTCTAGGCACGATCGTGCTTTCGATTTAAAGTTCAAGTGGCACGATAGTACCATGTTGAGAGCTCGATAGTGCCACGTTAAACTTTCAGTCCTGAATTTTTTTCTAGTTCACGAAAATCAAGCGAATTTTCTATTTTTATACATAAATATTTGCACAAAGTAATACATTACCTTGGTTCAAAATGTATCTTGAATCGAAAAGCTAGAGTTTTTGCTTAATTGTAATTTGTGGAAGGAAGAAAAAAGAGGAGGAAGGAAGGAAAAAAAAAAAAAAAAGATGAATTTATGTAGCTAGTGGAAAACTTTTATTTAAACAAGGAAGAGAGATAGTTGAGGGCATAAGTGACTTTTCATTGTAAAAGTGGGCATAAAAATTGTTTTTATCAAATTTGGTCAAGAAAGTGTTTTCTTAAACCAAAATGGGTAAAAAGGCCCATTTTCTCGTACTTTTATTGTCCGTTTTTTCCTACTAAAATAAATGTTCCATTTGATTCTGATGTCAGCTAATACTAATAATAACAACAAAATTCAATACATAATTTTGATTGTACACAAAAATAAAACCAAGATTCATTTGTGACCCATCAACTAGAATCACCAATTTTTCCAACATCAAATTGATCACTTTAAAGAAAAACCATTATTACTCGGACAATGCGATTCTGTCGAACCACAAAATCAGGATCCTTGTCACGCGAAAATGGATTGAGATTCTTTGTTCCACTTCCTATTTCATTGCATCGGATGAATGACACGTGTATACAAGATGATATTACAATTGTACACGTGTAATTCATCCAATATATGGAATATGGAAAGTGGAACATGAGATCTCATCCGCGCAAAATACCTTTGTGGGTGAAAAAGTAATAACAGCTTCAAGAAATTATCATCATCTTCTGAGTAGTATGAAATACAAAAGAAAAAAAGAGCTTATTTAAAATGACAGGAACTCAGCCAAAACACTCTATAAAAGGCATTGTTTTGATATGATCCCACACAACAATATTTTCACCTTGTACCTTCACTACATCTTGAATTAGTGTGTGAAAGCTACAAAAACTTCGACAAACGAATGCAAAAAGGACATTATTAAACCCGGAAAATTAACAACAGACCCCTATGATTCTGCTAGTCAACAATAATTTTTACATAATATAGCAATCACAAAAGAACATATGTTCAAATATTTGATCATAGCACACATGATCTCAAGGACATCAAGAATTGTAAAAGAATAAAATAATGGGAATCAAAAGAGTGGCATACTAACCAAAAAGAAAAGGAAAAAAAAAGATGGTTACAAATTTTCTTTCCGAGCAAACCAAGGGATATAACTATATCCACTGCTATGTAGTAAAATGAGACATAATTGACTTACATTATGGGGGGAATCGTGGTAAAATCAAGCTGCCTCAGCCGACAAAATCTCAAGTTCAGCCCACCAAAGTGGAGAAAGTCTTGGAGTTGCTGCTTGGGCGATACATCGATGGCTTGTCTTAATTTCTGAATAACTTCTTTCATCGAAGGTCTTTTCCTTGAATCTTGTTGAACGCAACACTGGATTACCTCACACACCACATCAAGCTCGTTTTCTTTGAAAGATTTCAATGTTGGATCAATCAATTGGTTGATGGTCCTCTTGTCATATAAGTACTGAGCAGCCTGATAACAGTTCAAATAATCTTCATTACAAAAACAGCCTGATATATTTGTGCATGTACCGTACCAATCAAGATACATTGACAAGCTACTCTAGTCATGCTGATATAGACCATAGTAAGGGATAATTACAAATACTACCTTTGATATTTAGCTTAATTACAAACAAAAACTACCCGTTTATGTTTGTATTTATTTTAGGATAATTACAAAAACACCCTTGAAGTTTGGGCTGATAAAAAACCTAGAGATGTTTCAAAATTACAAAAAAACCCATCAAGTTTGATTAAATCTTAAATTTAAGGGGGTAGTTGTAGTTTACAAAATGTTTTGCATATATAGGGGATAATGTAAAACAGAATAAAACCTCGAGGGGGTTTTGCAATTTTAGAAAACTCTGTGTTTTTTCGTAATTATCCTTTATATTACAAATTACCCCGTTTGTAGGTGCAATTTGTAAAATATAAAAATTTGTCAATGAGGAATTTGTAATTCTGAAGAACGACTTAGGTTTTTTTTTTTTTTTTTTAATTAGGCAAAACATTAATGGTAGTATTCGTAATTATATCACATATTAATGAAACATTTTGAGTAAATATATATACCCAGTTTACAAGATTTCCCTTCTCTTCTGAGTAAGAGAGCATTCCAGAAATTATTTCCAGCAAAAGGATTCGAAGCTGTAAATATTTGTTTCCACATCAGCAAGTGGAGGCAGTTCAGAATGCTCGGACTCGTTTTCTGCAGGATTCTTGGACTTGACTATGAGTTCTAGCCAGAAGCCTACATCAGCAATCTGCAAAGTGAAATTTTCCTCGGTTAAAAACTGAATTAGCATTCATGTCCCTGGTGTTGCATGAATACATAATATAAACATTTATTTAAGAAAAATAAAGCCTACTTTAGCAGCATAGTCATCTGTCAAAAATATTTCTTTGGAAGTCAAGTTGATATGCGCCACCGGGGGATTGAGTTCATGCATGTATTGAAGGCAATAGGCAGCCCCCATGATTATCCTCATCCTTGCATTCCAGTCAAGGTGTTCAAGTTCTTTAACTGAATAAACAAAGGAAATATTCAACCTTGTTACAATTTTGAGGGGAAAAAAGGGATAATTACAAAAGACCCCCTAATGTTTGGGCTAATTACATAAAAACCCAGAGATATTCCAGAATTACAAAAAGCCCCCTTAGATTCGATTCTGTCTTAAATTTACGTCTAGAAATGTGGGGGGTGAAATTTTTTTTTTGCGTATGAAGGGGAAAATGTAAGACGGAATTAAACCTAAAGAGGTTTTTGCAATTTTCAAAAACATTTGAATTTTTGGTAATTAGACCGAACCTTAAGGGCGTTTTTGTAATTATCCCAAAAAAAAGAAAGGAAAATATAAGACAATGACTGGTTCACAAACTTTTCTTGCCAACAAAATTTACCATGCAGATGCTCAAAGAGAGTGCCATTTGGAGCATACTCGAAAACCATCATCCTAGTAAAAGGTTCATCTTCCTCGCAATATCCGATAAGATTAACAAAATTCTTGTGATTCACTCGCGACAAGCTATCAATCTGTATTAGCAGCAAAATGAGTAATTTACGGTAACTCATATTGGAGATGATCACAGTTCATCAATGAAAAACTTTGCAACATGGAAAATTATAAGCGAACCTTCTTCCTGAAAGCTAATTCTGAACGTTTTGACCATTCGTTTACAGAACCTATAGCAGTTGAAACAACAGCAATCTCTACTCCACTGGATAGAGTTCCCTTGTACAAAGTGGCCACACCATCATAGGTACTAATAATATTGCTGAAATCCTCACATGCTGTTTCTAGCTCGGCTCTGTTTAACTTAGGGACCCCTACAAATGAAGCACGCACAATTTAATATTAAACAAAAACATGGGAACAAAGAGCTTATAATAAAACAACTGAGACACCATCATTAGATGGCTTTAAAGCAATTTTAAGGCTTTGCAATGAATTTTTATAATCTTTTTATATGGCTTAAAATCCTACTTAGAGTATCTTGAGAAATTTATGCGAAGTAATCCCTTACTCCTCATTCAACACGCAACATTAAATTTCATCACTATTACATGTTTTTCTGCAACTATCTGCCATGTATTCTTTTCTAGTAGATTGCTTGATTTGCGTACAAATAAAATTTACTGTGACATAAAATACTCAGACATTATAAGATTCCATGAATTGCTTATGACTACGTTTAGTTAAATAAACTACTATATATTAACAAACAACATTTTGAATTTTTTAACTAAATTGAACAATTGAACAAGCAGTCCCACATAAATAGATGGTCTTATTTTAATTGAACTATTCAACAAGCAAGAATGACAGCTAAAGTTAATGCAAACGGATATCATACCTGTAATAAAAGCTTTTTGCAACTGCCCACTCAATCCAGACTTCCAAGGACCAATATTTCTGGCTGCTCTGCTTCTGAAGATGACAAATATAACTAACAAAACAATGAGCAGAAAAACTGCACTTGCTATTCCAATTATAAGCTTTACTGAATTCCCAGAATGTCCAACAGCCGACGGCTGTTTATCATTTGGTAGACTGATAGCACCAGGATTAGTTGTCTGAAGAGGCGTATTCTCGTGTTCTGAAGGTGACGAGGGTAAAGGAGTAGGAGATAGTTTCTTCGCATTTGGTCTAGCGGGAAATGACCCACTACTTCTGGTCGGAAGAGAAATAACCGTTTCCGATGGGGCTGGGGCCCCACCACTGGGAGGGAGAGAAACAAAGTTACTGGACTGTTCAGCCAGAACGCGGCGTACATTATTCACTGGCCGGGGTGAATCTAGCAAAATGTAAGAAAAAATGTATTTATCAAAGTTATATCACGGGGGAATTTTCAATATAAGAAATAGGGATAATTACAAAAGACCCTTTGAGGTTTGGGCTAATTACAAAAAAACCAGAGATGTTTCAAAATTACAAAAGCCCCATCAAGTTTTATTTTGTCTTAAATTTAAGGGGGTAGCTATAATATTTCTAGAAATATCAGTGGGGGAGGGGGGAGATTGAAATGTTTTTTTGCTTATGAAGGAGAAAAATGTAAGACAGAATCAAACCTCAAGGGGTGTTTTGAAATTTTCAAAAATCTCTGGTTCTTTTGTAATTAGCCTGAACCTCAGGGTATTTTTTTTTTTTTTTGTAAATATCCCTAAGAAATATATAAAAAACGGAATTCTCAGTCACCTGTTAGATTGCAACAGCTATCATCGGCATGATTGTCTGACAATTCACTTCCAAACTTGAAACTTCAGAGAAGGCGAGAAACATTTTTATAAATAAGATGAAAATAGGATGAAGATGATGAATAGAACGAATGATTTAACAATTATGATTGCTTACCGTGGGAGCTGTTTGAGGTAACGAATTATGCTCCATTTAATTGGCACCCCGAAGGAATCTGATTTCTTCGGTTGTTCTAGAACCCCCTGCCAGATGCTGCCCAAGACACGCATTATATTATAAAAGAAACACCATAAAACAGGCAAATGCCATTTTTGCTTTCCAGTACATGAGATGTGTAAGAGAAGCACATACAGAGCATCCAAGACATATTAGTAGGCATCACATGGCAAAACTACTGAATATATGCATCCGTATGTACTGATGCATTAATCTGGAAAGATATATTAAGAATATATATCTTTCCAGATTACACAATGTTTCACTTGTACGTGTACAGAAAAGAATTAAGTGATGAAATCATGAATCCCACTATTTGTCTATATACGTATGGAAAAACCAGGGAATATTATGTAGAGACATTGAAGTCAGAAATAACTTACCAGTCCCCGAATTTTCTATTCACACAGCCATTTCCAGCAGCAGCAGCAGTTGTAAGGATATCATCAAACTGAATATCAGTCAGCAATCTAAGCTTCTCAATCTCCAGAGGAATGCGTCCTTGGAATCTATTATTACAGAGCAGCCTAGAACGAAGTATACATACCAGCTGCGTTAAATTATATCACATTTAGCAACATAAACATATATGACGTCAGAAGATTTTACTTACAAGTGTCTTAGAGAATTCAACCCTCCTAATTCTGCAGGAATTATTCCACTCAAGTTATTATCCCTCAAGTCCAAAACTTCCAGCATTTTAAGCTGTCCCAACTGTGGAGGTATTGTGCCAGAAAGATGGTTCTTGGATAGATCACTTGTAACACAATAAGAAGACATAAACAAGTATTTTCACAAAATATTGGAAAACAAAATAACAAAATAACAAAATAAGAAAAACAATAACATTTTAACAGGGCATGTAGTTTCTAACGACAACAAAGTGTTAAAAATGAAAGTCCAGCGAAGTATATATATGCTTCTGAATTCATCAATAACGTCTACCAATAACACAAGGACATATATGAGAGTAAGAGATAAGAGAATCGCTGTTCATTACATATTGTATCAGAAATCAAAAAAAGAACAACTCTACAGGAATTTGAGACATCTCTACTAGAAAAGATAGACATAGACTAACAAAAGGCAAAAACAAGACTGAGATACTCACAGAAATCTTAGATGAGTAAGATTTCCAAGATGTGGTGCCAATACTCCCTCCAAATCATGTCCAGTGAGATTCCTGTAGAGACATAAAAGTTTACTTAACTAAGGAATATACGAATTCGGTAACATACAAATTATTCCATAAAAATTAGAAAATTTCATAAAAAGCACTTCG
This sequence comes from Rehmannia glutinosa, assembly GCA_016081115.2. Classification (NCBI taxonomy): domain Eukaryota; kingdom Viridiplantae; phylum Streptophyta; class Magnoliopsida; order Lamiales; family Orobanchaceae; genus Rehmannia; species Rehmannia glutinosa. Next base: position 40,714 of record JABTTQ020002412.1, on the reverse strand, counting down.
GGTTGAGATTTAAAATATCAAATACTAGAATGCTAATTCCTACTGGTAATGGTTCCAGGGACGATAACGAGAAGTATTGTCCTTGTATTTGAAGTTAGGCTATAAAAAACAATGAGACATTTATAAAGCTAACAAAGATGTAGGTTATAATGGGACTTACAACATAACCACTTTACTATCCAGACATTCAACGCCGGACCACATGCACGGATCACAATCATTAGCATTCCAATTTGCTAAAGCTCCAAATGGGTCAAAGACGATCTTTGCTCGGACTTGTAACAGAGCCAATCCTGCATTCCCATGTTTATCAAAGTCAACTACTGGACAACATGCCAAAACTTCATAACCGAAACTTTATAACCCCTCATTACCTTCAGAATTAAGCGATAAGCATCCATGAATTTTCAAAACAAGAATCAAAAGCACAGAACAAGTCAATTGCACCCCACAAGCGCCCATTGCTCGCAGAAACATTCGTCACAGTGGTGGCAGCAGCAGTTTGTGCCAACAGCCAGGACTCTATACAAGCTAACAAATGAAATCGCCAGCTTTATGTTGCACAATAACCCTCCGAGCAATTTCAAATTACTCGGACAGAAACACAAATAGGACCAAACCAAACAATTCCTTCAGCTCACCCAATTAAGAGAACTGTACATACACAAAATCTACTACTAGGCAAAAACTAAATAGCAAGTAAAAGAATCTATATTAGCCCTCCTGAATCTATTGACAAAATTGGGGTCTCTCATCTTCAACCGATCTTAATCTGGCTATAACACCACGGTTTTCATTAACTGGCTGAATGAACTATCTCCCAGATTCGACCTTTAGCTGAAATTATAAATAATAATAAAAAAAAACAGAATAAAATACATTGAATCATCAAAACAAAAAAGGGGGAAAAGAGGGGGAGAATAAAGACATTCTAAAAGAATAACCTCAGAAACAAGCAATTTACGAGAAAAAGCAAAAAGGGCACGAAATGTAAAGACATGCAGAAGGGGGAAAAAAACTCACCCAAAGAAGGAGAGACGAAATAGTAGTCAATGCCAAAACAATGGATTCTTTAATCGCCTCGTAAATTCTGGGGTAATTCCGATTCCTTTACGGGATTCTGTGTACGAATTTGTTTTCAATGAAAAAATGCAGAGGATATAGAAAATGTGGATTAAAATGTGGTTCGACTCTCAAAATTGCTCAGCTAGGAAGACGAATATTGATTCAAAAAAATTATATAATTTCAATGTTTTGCGTGATTTTCTTGATGCCCTTTTCAGGATGATCTCAGAGGTTAAAACTCTCTTCGACCACCTTTCTCTGAAAGAGGGGGAGAAATGGAGATAAAATAAAAAAATAAAAAAATTATCTCTTTCTAATTTTCTCTCTCTAAATATAAAGTTTGTTATCTTCCACTCTGTCTTTTACCACCCCACCCGAAGCCACCCTCTGTTGTTTTCTTTATTTTTCATAATAATATATTTTGTGGAATTAAAATTTTGAGTTTTACTAATTTTTAATGAAAGGATATTTTTATTTTTTAATTTTTTGTAATTATTTTTTAAGAAATACCGGTAAACGGTTAACCGGCGGCAAGTTGTCCCGCGGGAAAAGAATGAGTGGTGGTGCGGGCCCCCACATCCGAAGTAATCGGACGCGCTTTTGCAGACGTTGACTGGGTCCCACTCCCTCGCATAAGATTTTGTTTCGTGCCTGCCTCTTTGCCTCTCGGCCTCTTCCAATATTTTTTTGCACTTTTATTTATTTCTCTGCTTATTTTTTGGTGAATAAATATGTCTTGTTGTTTTGTAATTTCCACATTGACTTTGTAAATAAGATGCAAGAACCTAAATACAATGAAGCAAGTTTCTTGTGAGACGGCTCTCAATTCTCACGGATCTAACCAGTGAGACGGACCTCCTGGAACCCGTTTTGAGAGCATGAACCATGAAAATAAATTTAAAAATAATAATGAACCATGAAGAAACAAAAATAAACCCTAAAAACATGAACCATGAAAAATAAAACCGAAAAACAAAAATAAACCCAAAAAACAAAATAAACCCTAAAAAAAAAATATAAACCCTAAGAAAAATAAAATCAAAAACCTTTAAAACTTTGTGTAAGAACAAAATCGTCGCACGGATCTAAACCAGTGACCGTCTCATGCAAGTTTTTGCCCTTTGCTTTGTAATTTCCACATTGACTTTGTATGAGAGATGAAGTAGAGTGGCAATTGAGCGCGGCCAAGTGGATCGAGGTTGGGCTGTGAATTTGCAGACCCAAAAATGATGGCCTAATTATTCGAACTTAACAGGTTCAATAGCACGATTGAAAACAATTGGCCAAACAAAATACACACTACATGAATCGACTGTACCATAAACGGATTGGGCCTGCTTTGGTTTGTGAGGTGATTGGACTGGATCAGATCTGGCTATAACTTTGGGTTCTTATCACGGATTGGGCCTGCTTTGGTTTGTTGGACTGGGAACGAAGCTTATGGGATCCAATGGACAGATTTGATGGGGCCTATTTACATTGTTGCAAAGTATCTGGGCTGATCTATGTGTAACCGATAAAAGAAAAGTTTTCGGAACAAATATTTGTACTATAAAAAACTTACTTGATTTATGTCAACAATGTAAATACAAGCTAAATTTTTATATTATATTTTGTTAGTTATCCATATTAAGAAATTGTATATGATGTCCTGTGTATTGATAAATTGATTTCAAACAATTTACATAATTCCATCTTCCTGAACATATTCTTCCTCTTATTTATTTAATTTATTGAAATCTTAGTTTATGTTTCAATTTCTGAAATAAAATATATTATCTGAGTTGGAAGTAATAATGCAGCAATCGTATAAAGCATACTTTTTTTTTTTAATTTAAACTTCATTTCAGGTCAATAATAAAACTTTTGAAGCGTTGAAATATTCATATTTTAACATATCTAATGTCCGTAAAACCATATTTAGTGCTAATTAAATTTGCATCTTCAATTTCCCCCATAAGTACAAAAGAAATTTTCAGAGATGTAAAGAAACGATACCGTATTGTTCACATCATCAATCCCACGAATAAATTAGAAGGAAGCAGGTTCCAGCAGCCTGTGGTTTTCGTTCAATAGTTTTTGCAATTAATGGTGCAGTAATAGTTACGGTTGAACAATCATTTTCTATAATTCATAATATCAACCACTAATTAAATCAAACAAATTAATAGACGCATAAACTGTAAAAGTATCGAAAAGTTATGGAGAATAGCGACTTAACGTGCTATAGAAATATAATTAATTTGTTGCAAGTTTCGATATCCAAACCATGTTTGTTATCACAATCATACAAGTCAAGCAAATTGTCAGAAATAATATATTTAGTTGTTTCACCAAAACATAGCAATTTTTACGTCCGTACATTGATGAGGTATCACCTCAAACTATAAATTTCAAGCCGGAACTTGTTTCATGGGCTACTACTAGAACTGACAAAATTGGTTTGGCCAACCCATATATAATGATAATCTAGGCTTCATTTTCTTGAGGCTCGAAAGAGGATTGGACCTATTTTGGCCCTATGAAATTTTGGGTCGGACTAGTCTAATTTCATGGTATGGCCCATTGGCCCCCCCAACCCAATCCATCACTTTAGCTAACTATTATTATTATCGATGGATTGTAATACAACAGTCGTAGGGGTATCGAGTTGTACAATGAAAACCTTTAGCCCCAGAGAGAAATAGAGAACAAAAAACTACTTCAAAAATATGCAAATGATTGCATGCCGGTGAAATTTGGTTTATATAAGTCGTTGAGATAAGGTTTTCATCTGGTACAAAATGGTGCACCACTATGCATGAATTATACGACCCATCCATACCCATAATTTATGTTCAGTAGGTCTCTTGTGAGACAACGTGAGACGATAATACTTTTAGTGTAAAAAGTGATACTTTTAGTATATATGAAAACTCAAAAGTGATATTTCTCAAAATACACTGAAATTAGTGTATTAAGACAAATATCACTCTTTACACTAAAAGTATCATTTTTTAGTGTAAAAGATGATACTTTTAGTGTAGAAAATGATACTTGTCTAAATACACTAATTTGAGAACTATCACTTTTGACACTAAAAGTATCGCCGTCTCACGGTCTCATGAATTTTCACCGTCTCACATAAGTTTTTACATTTTATGTTAAATAGGTGGATCTCTTCCATTAATTTTATTGGGCCTCTAATAATTGGGTCTGACATTATACATGTATATACATATATATATATATATAGTAGTGAAGGACAGATGACAAATATAGCTAGTAATATATATTCGGCGAGGAATTGAATGGAATAATGGAGATTAAAAGTAGTATATATGGATGGAACATTTGAATGGATGCATGCATGGAAGGAACATTGGTCAAACCAAAATTGTTTAATTTCATGACAACGAAGTCCAGACCGACATTTGAAATTTTTGATCCGTAGTTTCTACATCACTGACAATTTGGTATTTGTTTACAACTAAAGTTTGACATCAAACATTTAAAATATCCATGTCCATATTCTTGACATATACACTATAAATTCTTTGGCATTGAATTATTCAATTCTGAGTTTACCTTTTAATTTTGTGTTTAATTAGTCATAGTATTTTTATCTGACCATATGAAGATTATAAGGCTTGGCTTGGCTTGACTTGACTTGAGTTTATTTTTTTTTTTTTTTCTAAATCTGCAGATTTGGTGGAATTATCGGATTTTTAGTCATTCATTTTTATTGGTCTTTCAAGCAATAAACTCCATGAGATTCGTTGCCATTAGAGCGGATCTGAGTCGTTCAATGTTCTATCAAGACTTTGTTTCTCCGTCTTCATCATCTTATACTATTCGATTGGGATGATGTCACTACAACATAAATGACATTAGGTAACACACATTTTATAGCACTTTTTACATAAAGGTACATATGTAACACATGTTTGTAACACTTTTTACATTACAATATTTATGTAACACTTTTGTAGCACTTTATCAATATATAACGCTTATATGTAACACTTTTAAGTATCACTTATTTTTGTTATTTCTTTTGTAACGCAAAATAGGTATCACTTTATTTAAGAAGCACTATTTGGCAACACTATATTTTATTAATTGTAACACTTTTTAGGCTATATTTTAGTAACACAAAATTATATAACTATCATGAAATCATGTCAATGATTTATTTAATAAATTGAAGTGACAAAATAGGTGAAGACAAAAAAATCACCAAACCTAAAAATTGTTGACATCATGTACTCTTATCTTTTTTGATTTTTTTTATAAAGTATTTCAATTTTGCTTTTATTTGTTTATTTTGTACGGAGGTAATTAATTCCGTCATTATACCGATAGAAAATGCGGATGTATATATTTTATTATTATTAACTATTTATTTTCTTAATTTTTACTAACAGAGACCAATTTCATCGTTAACCTTTTTTATGTTTTTTACTTTTAAAATAAAATCACAAATAAAAATTGATGTTGTCGCTAATTACTTAGGATTTTTTCCGTCGGTAAATTTATTTTTCATTATTTATTTGTTATTTAATTTTTTATTGTTAATTTTTTTATTATCGGTAAATTAATTTTATTTTTTTATATATTTTTTATTTTTACCGATTGAATATTGATCAGTCGATAAATTCATTTTATATATTTTTTATATTTTTAAATTTTTTGTGTCCTTTAATATATAACAAAATATGATTTTCAAACTATATATTGTACAATATTAAATTTGAGATATATAGTGTATGATATAATTTAATACATATATTATATAATATAATCTTTATTATATAAAATATACATATAATATATTTTTTATACGATTTAAAAATATATGTGTGTATGTGTATATATTAAACAAAACAAAAGTTATAATAAGAATCAACTTAGCTTAGTGGCAAATTGTCACTTCCACACATAACAGGTCGTGTGTTCGAATCTACTTAGTGGAAAAACATAGTATTTCTATGAAGTGCTACAAAAAAAGTGTTACATAAGATTAATATGTAACACTTTAGAAGTATTTCTTTTAAAAGTGTTACAAATATAAAAGTGTTACAAAAAGTGTTACATAAGATTCATTTGTAACACTTTAGAAATATTGCTTCAACTTGTTACCAATAGAGAACTTAATGTAACACTTAGAAAAAGTGTCACTAAAAGCTAATAATAGTGATACCTTAGACTATAGGTAGCATGGGCAAGTGTTGCACCATAAAAGTGCTACCTATTGTCTATAGTAACATTTTATGGGCATTAGGTAATATTTTTTGGGTGTTACCTAATATCATTTATGTTGTAGTGTGTATATGATATTGAAGAAGATATGTGTATTATGTACGTACCAGAGTTGCAATTTTTGTGCATTTTATTGAATACAACTTTATTTTTAAAAATAAATAAATAAATCTTGATTGGAATAAATGATTATATGAACTGTCCTTTTTCATCATAAGTTTTAAATTAAAAGTAAAAATCTATGAAGGTACAAAATATATTCAATTCCCCCTTAAAACTCTATACTATTTCAAATATCCAATTCTGTAACATTAATGATAATCTATTAAAGTATATACATTTTTCAACTAAAATTTAATAGTGTAGTTGAAAAATGTTATAAAGCCAGCAGTACAAGTCCACATATCCTATAAAATACACACAATAACGAGATTTTAATACTATTTTTAACTTATTTTTTTATCCTATTCCGTAGGCCGGTGGGGTTTGCTGGTTAGAATTTCAGTTTTTCTAATATACATAGGACTATAGTACACAGGGTAGGCGACCAAAAATTAAAGGGCTACTTTGTTTCCACATCTATAATTAAATGGCCTCTGTATTAGAAATATACATTTATTTTATCTAGTTTAAACCAATTTTGACTGGAAACTAATTAATTTTTTCCAAGAGACATGCAATTGTTAAATTCATAGGGGAAATAATAGATTACATGTCATAAGTGACATGATGACTGGATGCAATCTTCTATTCCAAAATCGTGTTTCATCTCCGACTTCACCGTACAAATGTTTGACAAGTATACATCACTTACCATATCAAAAACCCGGCCACAATATATGCTTAATTATGAAAATTAATTATTGTAAGTGTTGTGCACTTGTCAAAAATCTGTGCGGTGAAATATGAGATGAATCGCGGTTTTTGAAGAGAATATCTCATTCGCATGACCGATGCAACTCATATATATGGGATTGAGATTTCTGTGTCGTAATCTATTCCACTTTGTAATTGATATGAATGGCATGTATATAAAATGATGTCATAATTGTACATATGCAAAAAAGTGGAATAGATGTAGCCACATGAGGCTAGTGCGGTCGACGGACCGCACCGGATTCGTGCCCTATTAAATTAGGATTGAACCACACCGGAACTCGGAGTAGCTCATTAAATTTGGATTAGACCATACTTTGAAAATTCAACGTATAGAAAAAATTAAGTTAAAATTCAAAAGACCAAAAACATTAAGAATCACATGCATGGCCCAATTAAGGTATTGAATGCTCCAAAACTTTATAATATACAACTTTTGGGAACACTTTTCAAACAAACTTTGGATCTAAAAAATCTATTTTTCATAATATATAATAATAGTTGTTAGCTTGTTAATTTAGCATTAACTTTTGGACAAATCACTTCTCCAAAAAATTCATTATAAGACGAAATTGGAGAGTATGAAAATCGGAAAATAATTGCTAAAGGTACGACCTTCAAAATTGTTTTTTTAATTGAAATATTTTTTATTTTCAGTTTTTAAATTTTGACTCGATAATCGCCCCATCAAACCGTTGGGTATCTATCTGCTTCTAAAGATTGATACACTAAGTACCAAAAAATACAAATACTGGACTCGATCGCTTTATTATACGATTTGTACTCTGACTCAAAGTAACTCAAAATAAAAATGAATCAAAGAATACAACAAAATCGAAACGCAAGTTACAAAAGAATAAAACAATCTGTAAAGAGGGATAAAATCCTAAGTTCCGAATATTGAAAGATTCGGCTCGAGGGACTCGGTAAACCCAAAGAACGGTGTCACAAAGAATCAGCCAGTACCACGAGGAAGAAGCCACAAAAAGCCTCGCCACAAGACCAAACCTCTCACCTTTCACCAAGAAACCCTAGGTCGAAATCGGACCACCCAAAACCCTAATCCACTCGGAAAAAGGATCGTGTACACGAGTTGGTGAACAAGACAAGAAACACAAAGATCTCACCTCTCACACGCCGAAAACCCCAAAGAAATCCGGCCGAGAACCTGGAGTTTTTAGAGAGAGAGAATCGCACAAAGCGAGAGAGAGTTCGAGAGAGAGGCTGGAGAGTTGAGAGAGAAACAGAAGACAAGATAATGAATTAGGGTTTCAAAGATAGTACCCTTAAATAGACAAAGAGTCAACGGCTCGGATCGATAGAGATCAACGGTCGGATCAAGCGGGAAGGATCCGTGGATGATAAATCCGGATCCGCGGTCCGACTCGATGCATCTTAGTCGAATATGGGTTAATGGGTTTGGGCCGTGGCTTTAGTCTTGGGTCGCAATTTCTTGGGCCTTTAATCATTGGAATTGGGCCACACACAAATGGGCCATAATATCCAACAATCTCCACCTTGGCACATTGTGATTCACTTAGACAAAAGAAATTACCATCATCATCATCGCCGATTACCTTCCCAAAGACTTAAGCTAAGAAGGACTTAGGTCACAACAAAGACTAAAGCTAATAAATTAAGAAAGGATCTCAACAAGCACACACATCAAGTCAAGTTCCCCGTTGAATTAACATAAGCACTAAGCAAATATCAATTCAACAGTTTTGGATTTTAACAAACACAATAACTGTTTAAATCCAACATAAAGGGTAAATAATCGGGTAACAAATCACCATGTCAAAATTTAGGATTTTTAAACAAGTTTTGAACTTTGATAAGTAAGCGCACACTTAGTACCCATATCAGCAGGATTAAATTCGGAGGCCACTTTTTTCAAGATTAACCAAACCTTTTGAAACATTATCTCTTATGAAATGAAAACGAACATCAATGTGTTTGGTTCTATCATGAAAAACTCGGGTTTTTGCAAAGTTGAATACCGCAGTTGAGAGTCGAAAAAATACAACAACCTTTTGTTTTAGAAAACCATTTCGAAACAAGACCTTTAAGCCACAAAGCTTCTTTTAAAGCCTCGATAAAGAAACATATTCTGATTCTTTGTTGACTCGGCCACAATATGTTGCGGTTGGGATTTCCAACTAATACATGAGCCACAAAGTGTAAAAACATAAGAAGTTGTTGATTTTTACTTTGTCTTTATCATTAGCATAATTAGAATCAACATATCCTTTCAAAATTATATCAATCACATTTTGAAAAACACAAACTATAATCGGAAGAATGCCTCGGATATCTTAATAACCATTTAACAAAGATTACAATGCACCATACCAGGATTGGACATGTATCTACTCAAACAAGAAACATCATAGGCTATATCGGGGCCTAGTGCTCACCATTAAGTACATCACGGATCCAATAGCATTAGCATAAGGAATGTTTTGCATAGCACATATTTCGGAGTTCGATCTTGGGAGGAGACTGTTCCTTACTTAACAGAAAGAGATGCAAGAGGCACATTCACAGTTTAGCATTAGACATAGAAAATTTTTGTAAAATCTTCTCTATATAAGAGGATCGATGCAAATAAATGATGCCATTTAGACTGTCCTATCAATGTTCATTCCCAAAATCTTTAGCATCACCCAAGTATTTCATGTCAAATTTAGCATTTAGACAATTTCTAACATAATCAATGGATTTAATGCAAGGTCCAGCAAGTAACATATCATCAACATACAACAGCAAGAACACAGGGTTTTCAGTATCAAGTTTAAAGTAAAGACAATGATCAAATTGGCTTCTACAAAACTTTAACTCAAGCATACATTGATCAAACTTTTTATTCCATTGTCTTGGAGACTGTTTTAGACCATACAGAGATTTTTGGAGTAAACAGACATAGTTAGGCTTGGATTTGTCCTCAAAACCCTCGAGGTTGTTTCATAAATTTTTTTCATCCAAGTCACCATGAAGGAAGCGGTTTTAACATCCAACTGTTTCAATTCCCGTCAAATTGAGCAACAAGAGCAAGCATAATTCTCACAAGAACAAATTTAACAACAAAAGTGCAAAAATTTATGTGTAATCAATCCCTTCCTTCCGAGTAAAACCTTTAAAGAACGAACCTAGCTTTAAACCTAACACCTTGATTCTTGTTTAATCTTGTAAAGCCATTTACATCAACTATGGAAGTTAGGGGTTTAGGAACAAGAATCCATGTGTTATTAACATGCAAAAAGTCATTTCTTCATGCATAGCACTTAGCCATTTAGTGGATTCAACGAGTTCATAGCTTGAGGAGAAGGTTTTAGGCTCGGAACCATCAATAGATTCAAACACGTAAAACACATAAGATGTCATGTGAAAATCAACAAATTTGTTTGGGACTCTAACATGCCTCCTAGTTCTATCCCTAGTTAACACATAATCATTCAATTCATCATGATTATCAACAACAGATTCATTCTCAGTGTTAACATCAGGAAATTCATTATGCATGTCATGCACATTATCATGTTGAGTATCATCTTCAATATGCACATCAGTATCATTCACAGTGACAGGCAAAGCATCATTGATATGAGAATCAGCAGGAACAACAGCATTAGGAGACACATTAGATAGCTCCACCTCATTTGGAGTGGTATCATTTTCAGAAACAGTTTGAGGAGAAGGATGCACAAAGCAAGGGAATTCAAGTTCATTGAATAACACATCCCTACTAATTATAGTTTTAAAACTAGGTTCTCCTCTATTCCAAAGTCTATAGCCTTTAACCCCTTCAGGGTAGCCAAGAAAAACACATTTTATAGACCTTGGATCTAATTTGTCATTCTTTTGATGCACAAATGCAGCACATCCAAAGATTTTCAAATTAGAGAAATCAACAGCTTTCCCGATCCACACCTCTTGAGGTATTTCCTTCCAAGGGGACCGAGGGGACCTATTGATTAAATAGGTAGTCAGCATAAAAACTTTTCTCCCAAAACCTTTTAGAAAGTCCAGAGGTAGCAAACATGTTTCTCACTCTTTTCTAAAAGTGTTCTATTCATCCTTTCAAAGAACACCATTTTCTTTGAGGTGAATAGGGCACAGACTTGTGCCTTTTTATACCAAATTCATCACACAGATTGTCCATTAATTGATTACAAAATTCCAGGCCATTGTCAGTTCTCAAAACTTTAATCCTTTTGCCAGTTTGGTTTTCAATAAGAGTTTTCCAAGTTTTAAACTTATCAAAAACATCAGATTTGTTCTTCATTAAAAACACCCAAACTTTCCTGGAATAATCATCAATTATGGACAGAAATATCTATTTCTCCATGAGTAGGCACTGAAGAAGGGACCCCAAACATCGGATGCAAGTATTCAAGCAATTCAAGATTACTAGCGATTGTTTAGGATTAGTTGGGGAGGGGAACTTGACTCTTTGATGTTTACCATACACACATGATTCACAGAAAGACAAAGCATCCAGTTTGTTTTTACCAAAACAACCCTTATTCTGAAGAATGTCAAGACCTTTAGAGCTAATGTGACCAAGTCTTTTATGCCACAAATCGAGTCAAATCATTTGACACAGGATTAGCAAACAAAGATTCACAGAATTTGGCACATGAGAATCATGTTTAGCATGTAAGACATAAATATTTGCTTCTTTTCAAACTTTTGCAATAATCATAGAACCCCTCATGAGTTTCATAACACCCTTCCTCCATCTTCCTCATAGCCATCATGCTCAAGCATAGCACAAGATATCAAATTATTGGATAAATCGGGAACATGTCTTACATCATTGAGTGTCAAAACATAACCAATATCAAGTTTCAAACACACAGACCAACACCAATCACTTGACACTTTTTTATCATTAGCCATGGAAATGCATCCATTTTGCATCAAGCATAAGTATTAAACAAATGTTTAAAAGGTGTCATATGGAATGTGCATGCAGAGTCAATTAGCCATTCATAATCACCGAAAGCATTTGAAGGCACGAGAATTCACGAGAACCAGGCGGCTCATGCACCATAAACACATCACCCATATGATCATTAGAAGTAGTCAAGTTCACGAGTCATTGGTTTGGTTTTTATTGTTAAGTTATTGTTAAGTTATTGTTTTGGTTATTCCTGGGTTTATTGCACTCTTTGATGTAATGGCCATGCTCACCACAATTATAGCATTTCTGTTATTCCTGGTCAGAATTAGACCTACATCTGCTTTTTTTCTATTTCTTCCCCGATTTATTGTTATTGTTATTCCCATTTTTCCTGTTTCGAGGTCTACCCCGACATGCATAACCTTCCCGACCCCCTGTTCATTCCCTTTGATATTTTGAGATCTAATTCCTTACTCTTAAGGCCATTAATCACGATGATCGAGGTAATAGAGTCTCTACCATACTTAATGGTAGATTTCACATCGACATAAAAATCGGGGGATGGCATTTAGCAACACAATAGGGGTATAATCATCAATGTTTTTATCACCCGATCGACTTTATATCTTGAATCGCTTTGTAAAAACATCAAGATTTTCATCCATACCCTTTGTCAAGTCAAGTTTAAATCTAAAAAACTTTTCAAGTAAGAACAGTTTGGAAGGTAGTGTGGTTTCAATAAAGAGTTCTTCCAACTTGTTCCACAATTCCTTGGCACTTGACAACTTGCCAACTTTTCTTACCACGAATCGAAAGGTTTAGGATGATGGATGAATAAGCAAACTCATCAAGTTCGACTTTAATATCGCAGATATCCTTATCGGATATTTTTGTTCAACAACTTTAAAACATTTTTGTTGAATCAAAATGCCCTTCATCTTTTGTTGCCAAATAGAAAAATCGGTTTTCCATTGAATGGTTCCAAGTGATAGCGAAACACCAGTCATTATCACGTATATAATCAAGAATATATATCACACAGATAAGACACAGGTAATTCACAGAGTACACAAAAAAGTACACCAAGAAATCACAAGGAACAGAATCAACAGAAGCAGTGTAGGTGGACCACACAGAGTCCAAGTAAATGCAACAACAAAATGAACAAAGAAGATACAGGACCACACAAAGTCCAAAGAGAGAACAACAAGGGACCACACAGAGTCTAGAGAAAAACAATAAAAGGACCACACAGAGTCCAATACAATAATAAGGCCCTAGGGTGGATCCCCTCGCACTTCGAGGATTCCACCTGCGCTTGGGCACAGGTCAAGAGGCTTGATGCTTGGGTTTCCCTAACACTACTACTAACAAAGAAATAAAGAGGAGGGATGAGAGATTAATCCTTACTACCAGGAGCAAGTCCTGGGCATCAAACCGGCCACCGAGTTCACCAGGAGCCAAGAATCACCGAGATCCAAAGATTTAAACCGAAGATCAACCCACCAAGAGGATAGGTGCTCGATACCACCGTTGGGTATCTATCTCGCCTCTAAAGATTGATACACTAAGTACCAAAAATACAAATCTGACTCGATGCTTTATTATACTGATTTGTACTCTGGACTCAAAGTAACTCAAAAATAAAATCAATCAAAGAATACAACAAATCGAAACGCAAGTTACAAAAGAATAAAACAATCAGTAAAGAGGGATAAAACCCTAAGTTCCGAATATTGAAAGATTCGGCTCGGGACCGGTAAACCCTAAACAACAACGAGTGTCACAAAGAATCGGCCAGTACCCACGAGGAAGAAGCCACAAAAAGCCTCGCCACAAGACCAAACCTCTCGGCCTTTCACCAAGAAACCCTGGTCGAAATCGGACCACCCAAAACCCTAATCCACTCGGAAAAAGGATCTTATACACGAGTTGGTGAACAAGACAAGAAACACAAAAGATCTCACCTCTCACACACCGAAAACCCCAAAGAAATCCGGCCCGAGAACCGGAGTTTTAGAGAGAGAGAGAATCGCACAAAGCGAGAGAGTTCGAGAGAGAGCCGGGAGAGTTGAGAGAGAAAGCAGAAGACAAGATAATGAATTAGGGTTTCAACATAGTACCCTTAAATAGACAAGGAGTCAACGGCTCGGATCCAATAGAGATCAACGATCCGGATCAAGCGAGAAGGATCCGCGGATGATAAATCCGGATCCGCGGTCCGACTCGATGCCTTGTCGGCATATGGGTTAATGGGTTTGGGCAATGGTGGCTTTAGTCTTGGGTGCAATTTCTTGGGCCTTTAATCATTGGAATTGGGCCACACACAAATGGGCCATAATATCCAACACAAACAATATTTTTTTGACCGTCTTAGTCAAAAATATTGGCTACGCCCATAAACAGATGGATGCATGCACACATAAATGCTATCTAATACAAAATGTAATCATGGTCTGTGTACTACAGTACTACTACTTATGGTATTCATCACTTGGAGTTAATTGGAGCATAAATAGTAATAATAAGAGAAATTAAATTTTCGATATAAAAGTATTACTTGCAATCTCACGTCAATCATTGCCAAGTAAATATATATTCTTGGAAGACGGTCGATGACTTTTCAATTAAATAAAACGGCAACTCTTGCTAAATATACAAATCAGTCGTTTTAATATATGCTAGGTTGAATGTCAATTTAAATTAAGTTTTTTAAGCATCAATTCCTTGAAAGATTCGGATGACCAAAATTAGGAGAATGTCAACTCTCATGCATACGAGAAGACAAGAAAATATTTGTTTTTAAAGCGTGTAGGTTTAAAAACGCTTATTTTCAAACTTTTATAATAAAACAATGTCTAATTTTTTTTTTTATATACCATGATTCCCAATTCATACTCTTGCACAGTTTTGTGTCAGACTTCTCCCATTAAAATAAAATTCTCTGCATGTCTGCTTCTGAATCATAAAATTAAAATCAATTGCATTAATCTAATCCAGACATGAGACATATATATGTATGCATATATGTCTGAACATGCAGATATTTATAACAACTCAAGCAGAGCCAGTTGCGGGTGTCCTTTAGTGTCACCAACTTCTTTGAATACATGGTCCTATTTTCCAAGAGAAAATTGAATAAGATATCTTTTAATTAGTCAGTTTATTTTTTCGGGTATTCACCGAGCGGCCCGAGAAATTCTCTCATCAATGTAAATCGCATGATGTGCACAGACTGACCAGTATTGTTGGTGGAGTCCGCTGACGTACAACCAAATCATCCCAGGTAAAGAACAAGTATATTTGACCCCCCAATCAGGGGCATAGCCAAGGAGGGGCCTCCCCGGCTCCTCGCGCACCTCAATTTTTTTGTCACATTTTTTCTAAAAAAGAATGAAATATATTTATATATATTTTAAGGGGAAAAATAGTTGAACTAGGGGGGAAAACATTTTGGGCTAGGGGTACTCATGCGGGCTGGCTACACCCCTGTCCCCAATCAAAGTATATTTGATCTCCCCGAAATCAAACTCATATGCATGCTATTCAGTACGAGTTCCTACCAAGTAGTTCTTCACTAGTTCGCATATGCGCTTGGGGCATTTTGATGGAGAGGGTACGTTACAAACCCACAATCTCCACCCAACAAGAGACATATGTCTCTTGTATGGTGACTTGATGGACTAAACCCGGATTAATTAGTCAGTTTATTGAATTTACATCGAATTAATATCTGCATACAAAAATATAGATAAAATAAATGCAGCATAAAAGAACTTGTTTGGATGGTTTTGTAAGTGTGTGAACGGTCTTCAAGCACGGTTAATTAATTTGATATATACCACTTGTGCGCGGTAACATATTGTGACAATGTAATTAATGTGAGCAGTACTGTAAAGTTGTCATACAACATTTTTGTCAAAAAGCGTGATTTGGTTATTGATGATATTTAAATTAATATAATGCTAATAATTGGAACATGAGTGCACTCAAAAGTCTGTCAAATTGTCCATAACAGACACTATATATCGTACAAGAAACAGTCGACGAATTGAAAAACAAAGATTCCTACCAAAATTGACCAAGTAATATTACAACTAGATTCCATCAACAATGCATCAAATTCCACTGAAAGTCTGAAATGTGGAGTCTTTAAATACCATTGATATGACACAACAAATTTGGAATAGTTGCAATATTTACAAAGGTGTGCCAGTGTACGTTGTGGTGAATAAAATTGTTAGTTGTGATATGAATTAAGTGGACAAAAATGCCTTTGTCTATATTCCCTGTCACCAACTACTTTTTTTTTACTTGATGGGTTTCTTTGTATGATGAAAATGTTTGGTTGTGAAATTGAAAATAGTTTGCTTGGTGTTTCAATACATCATATTAATGCCACGTATACACGCAACATTTACCCTGGTGATTTAAAACAGCTAGCAGAGGAAATACAATAGGAAATAATCATGTACATGATTATTTATGAATTAATCTTTGGAGTTGAATATGCTTAGAACAGGAATTAAGTATATGTAAGAATTGCCAATAGCAATGTGGGTTAACTGCTTGGTTAACTTCACAAATAAATGTACAATATTCTTCATTTGTTGAACCAGAGAGCTCCACCACTTTCGTGGAGAACATGTAGAGTCTTTAAGAGATGTTATGAAGGTGGCGGGCCCTGGGATTCCTGGCCAGGGCTTTGGGGGCGCAAACGGTCCGAATTCATATATTTAAACTATGAGAAAAAAAAAAATTTGGGGCAATTATAAAACACAACTATTTGAAGTTTTTTATCAAATTTTTGGGGGGGCAATTATAGAAAAATTCCTTTATTTTAGCAATAAAAAAATAATTTTAAAAACTTTTGGGGGAAAAAATAATTTTGAAAATTTTTGAGGGGGCAGCAGCCCCACCTTGTCTCCCCCTCCGTCCGCCACTGGTTATGAGGGCACTTGTATGGGTAGATTCTCTGTCTCTATTGTTGTACACAGCTCGTTTGAGTGTTTAATTTGCAAAAAAGAAAGTGATTCTCAACTTTTAGTTGAAAAATCACAATTACTCTTTAGTGTTTGCAAATATCATCTTATGTTTCTGATTCTATTTGATCATTTAATCAAAATGTAAAAGTAGGTGGAAGTTTGGAACGTGCTTTAGATTTCTGATTATACTTTTAGTTTGACTTATAGGTACAAATAAAAGTATTTTTACAACTTATCTACCAAACATTGAGAGTGCTTGCAATTACTAAACAAAGCACTTATTAGTTTTTGGTTGGAAAAAAATCACTTTGTAGTGTACGCTTGCAAATGCCAACTTTGTAGATGGATGCTTTAGATTTTTGCTTTTGCTTCTAATTTAACTTTTACAAATTAACAAATAAGTATTTTTCTAGCTTTTTCACCAAACACTGATTTTCAAATTCTGATTCTATTTTCAAATACTACCAACTTCTTATCCCCAACTACTTTTGTTTCTACTATTATAAATGACTTTTTTTAAAAGCTGAAGTTTTTTGCAAACATTCTCACTCGCTCTCTTGACATAATCAATTTCAGCTTCTATTTCGTGAATACCAACTTGTATTTCTCAACCACTTGCTTCTTACGACAATAAATCACTTCCTCAAAAAGCAGAAGTGTTTAGTTGCAAACACTCGCTTGGCCGACTCACGGTATAATTAAGTCAATCTCGTGTTAGTTTTATTTCCTCTATTGGCCTAATCATGACAATTAAGGTATCATTTGATCTTGGTGAAAACCCTAAACAAATAATAAAGAAATGCATGGGGACAAAAGAAAAATGATGGAGAAAAGAAAGTCTTGGTTTAGGTAGGATAAGCAGGTTGATGGGCCTGGACTCCATTTTTTCAAAATGATTTCTTGGCAAGCATATAATGCCCAAAAGGATGAAATTTTTTAATCATAAAGTTTAGAATAGTCACATTAGCAGCAGAGAGAAAAAAAACAATTAAGATAATCACATGAGAAGGAGAGAGATTTCATACTAGGACAACTGTCAATGGAAATGATTTTAAAGAATTTAAGGCCGAAAAAAAAAGGAAATATTTTTAGGGAAAGTCACATGATATTCAACACTTGATGGGACCAGACTCATCTGTATCTATAATTCAAGAATTATTGCTTTATTACATGTAAGAGAACAAGTGGATTGCCCGACCATATATCGTTGAAATTTCTATTATTTTTTTCTCTTGTTAATTAATTACATTCTCAGGCATTAGGACCATCAATGAGAAAGACGGATCTCTCATAAGTAAGACGAAGAAAATATGGAGTCTGACTCAAATGTGTGACGATACTCGGGTCAAGAAAAAAAAAAGTTAATATATTGGAAGCTTTAAAGACCAATTAAGCTAGATGACTCGTGATCAACTACTCCGCTTTGTCTTTCACTTGTGTGGTTCATCGAAATTACGAAGGCTATGATCACAATTGCGCTCGAGGATCCTGGGCCGACATTCCACATGATGCATCGTAATCATCAAGATGATATCTTTCGAAGCGCGTCTAAAAAAATAAATGACAATGCTATTCGAAAATCCTATAGAAATAGACGTCCTTCATTTAAATTACGATCGGCTTGTGATCAAGATATTTTCCTTTCTTTTTATATATTTTCATTAATTAAAAGTAAAATTAGATCGGTTGCATGAAAGTCTAGGTAAAAATATCAAATTGTGACAAATAGTCGCGTTGGAATTTAATTCCATGGTTGAATGAACCATAAAACACTCAACATCCATAAACAAACGGTGCTATTCTTCTTCTCCGTTACTACCCCCCCCACCCCCACCCCACCCCCTTCTCTTTTTCTCTTCTGATCATCATCTTGTTCATCTAGCTAGATTTAATTTATTTATTTTTTTTAGTTTTTTTGGAAATTAATATCAACTGATTGTCGTACGGCAGGGATTGATCGATGGAAGCTGAGAAACGACGATCATCGTCTGATGTAAGTATTGGAAACTGATCAAGATTCAAAAAGCTTTAAAAAAATATGAAAATGTTTACGATTTCTTTAAAAAAAGTGATTCTCAGCTTCTATCTAAAAAATATAACTAGTTTTTCCATATAGAAGTCAAGAATCTAATTTTTTTTCAGAATTTGCAAACACTCCCTATATATCAAGGCCCTTGATTTTGCTTTATCTTCTAAGTTAATTTTCATTAATTCTTGTCCTTTTATGATTTTTGGTTTATAGGCTTTGGGATTTAATCTTATGGGTCAGCCCTAATTTTTTGGATATACAATCATATATACAAGCTTAATTTCATATCAACTTTCCATCTACTTAATTAGGGTTTTCTCATGTGGATATGTACATATCCATGGCGCTATCTAATCTCGTATTTTCGGGAAAATATATTTACAATAAATTGAGTATCAGAAACCTAAAGTTTAATTAGCTAGGCAAATATGAAATTGGATGTTTATTATAAACTTGATTACTATTATTTTTCTTTTTTGGTTATATCTAACTACCTCTTAAATATTTTATATATATCTTATGTTGTTTAAATATTTTAAACAACATCGATCTTCTACTTTTTTTTATCCCTCAATTTTTCATTTTTCATTAATTGGGTGGGATTAAAGTATATCATATAATCTGTATCGTCTTAATTTTTTGTTCTCTTGAGATGATTTCTGTGTTTCACTATCAATTCTTCATATTCACTGTTCATTATTCCTGCAGTTGCAAGTTCTTAAAATTTGCCCATTTTGGAGTTATTGAATAATAACTACTTCCTTACATGAACCTGAATGTGAACAATTAAATAATTAAAAGCAGGAATTACTAATAATAAATATCTCCACACATTTCAGTTAAGATCAACAGTAAAAACCCATAGTCCAGTGGTTGAATGGTTACATGCATTAGTTAAAATAATCATTAGATATATGATAAGGACGCAGATATAGTCCTTACTAATAAATTCTTCTACCGGCATCCAGATTTCGGCCGAATAAGAAGCAATCCATCTTTATCTATTTAATTAATCTCACATGGTGTCTCATATAACTCTTAATTAACCAGCCCTACATTTTAATTTACTTATAATGCCTCATCAACAAGTTTTAATTAATTACACATAAATTTCAAAATTGGTTGTATTAGTACTATTTTCTTTCTGGCATTTGGTGTATTATATGTTTGGTTAACTTAACACACCCTTTAAATACTGCGCCTTTCATTTTTTTCTCCCTCGTATTATTTGCCCATATTCCTTAATTATTATCAATTTTCCGATCTGGAAAAAAAAATGTCCTAACAAACATTTTTTGTTTATAAGCATTTAATATAATCCAGCTAATTATTGGTAGCACTCTCCTTTCCAAAGAAATTTGCGTTAAATCTTATGCCCTTTCTTTACTTGAATTAAATTCTAACATAATGTATATACACCTGCAGGTTCTAATTATTTTTTGAGAAAAATTATGAGTAATGAGTAATGACTACATATAGTGAAAACATGGCTGATGATGACAAGATGATTAATGGTACTGGAGAAGAAAATGGTGAACCAGAAGAAAACACATTATCATATTCCTCGGAAAATACTTCGTCGATCGATTTGAATGAAGATGCTGCCAGCAATGAGGTTGAAGATCACATTAATGAAGTTTCAGGCATAAGCATTCAACAAACGACGAAAGATGAGAGATCGGGCGATAGCTCAAAGTCGGGTGAAGGGAAGGAGAAGAAGACTGCAGTTCGACAATATGTTCGATCGAAAATGCCGAGGCTTCGATGGACTCCTGATCTTCATCTCTCGTTCGTTCATGCTATTGAGAGACTAGGCGGCCAAGAAAGTAAGTGTGTCTAGGAGTTTTATTTTTCGAGTTTGCAAAATAGGACTATAATTTAGAAGAATTGGTACATTAAGGGCTAAAAACGCTGAAAATTCAGAAATTAGTCGGATTTAATGACGTGGCTGCCACATTATCGCCCATAATTGGATATTTTAACTTTTTGGCAGAATTAGTGCAACGGATGCTAACTGGGATGCATTTTGCATCTTTAGTCAGAATCCACTTCACTATTTCTGCTGGTAATTGAGAATCCCCAATTAGAAGTGATGATGTGGCAGCCACGTCAATAAATTTTGGGGTAATTTCTCAATTTGGACGATTTTTTGTAGTTAATGTGCTAATTTTTTAAACTAAAGTCCTATTTTGAAAAGTGAAAAATATAAGTGTTAAGATGTCACCGCCTAAAGTTACATGACCAATTTTACAATTAAGCCTTCCAATAAATAACTATAAATAACGTAAATACGAAATAACATCTTATGTTTAAGTACTGTACAATTATGGCATCATCTTATACCGTGTGAGTTTCCTTTATTATTGGTGAAATACTAGATAGAATAGAAAATTTGTGTGTAAAATGAGTGCTTATTCTTGGAAACAAAACTTAATTTGGTTGTGGCAGGAGCCACTCCAAAGGCAGTGCTTCAATTGATGAATGTGAGAGGACTTAGCATCTCTCATGTCAAAAGTCACCTACAGGTAATTAACTCAAGTTTTTTATACATGGTCCAAATTCACTCACTAATAGTCTAATACTGTGCTGATTAATTATTATTTATTGGTTTCAGATGTATAGAAGTAAGAAACTCGATGATTGCGGAAGAGGTATGCTATTCAGAAACCCGATGAATGCTTATAAAATCCTAAACATTTTTTGTAACACGATACCTGAGCTTAGTGTTTTTCTCATAATATACCAATGTGGAGGCGGTAAAAGTGTACAAAACATATTAAGTTCAAGAGTAAAATGTCATAAAAAAGTTAAAGGGCCAAAGTGCAAAAATTCACATAGTTAAAAGGATTTAATATAATTAACTCTATTTTTATTTTATGAGCAACTCTCTTGTAAGACGGTCGCACGGTGGTACGGATTGCACTTTTAGTGTAAAAATGATACTTTTAGTATAAAAAGTGATATTTTGCCTGAATGCACTTAATTTTAGTGTATTCGACAATGTATCATTTTTACACTAAAAATATCATTTTTTACACTAAAAGATCATCCGCCGCACCGTCACACATCTTACACAAGTTTTTGCCTTTTTCTATACGTAGTCTTAGCTGTCATGCGATGATTAGTTACAAAGTAGTGGCTTATTAACATTAATTCCATCACGTGACAGTAATAGGTCAAGGTAATAGGCTGTACATTCAAAGGAGAAACCACCTTTCTGCAACTACTTACGACAAATGCAGCCCTTTTCATCAGTTGAAATTCGAGAATGGTGGTATTGTTTTTGCACGGCAGGGAGATAATTGCACCACCTTGAATTTTCCACAAAACCCAAAATCTCATCATCATCATCATCCGTATGAGATCAAATCTCTGTCTTCCAGGTAAGTAAAATAATTCACCACATATCATTAAAATTCGGGAAAATAAATTCTTTGGTCTTGTAACTTGGACTATTATGAGATATAGAGAGTGTTTGCAAACACTAAAAATAAGTGTTTTTCATTTTTTTGCTTAAAAAACAGTTTTTAGTGTTTGCGTATCTGATTTACTCGCTTCTAATTATCGCCATTTAATCGAAATCTAAAAGCGAGGAGAGAGATACTTTAGATTCTACTCGCTTCTAGTTTGAATTTTACAAATAAATAAGTATTTTTACTATTTTTTCACCAAACACTCTCAACTTCTCATTCTCAACTTTTAATTCTATTTTCAAACACTACCAACTTCGATTCTCAATTACTTCTACCTCTCGCTTAAATAAATCACTTCTTCTAAAAGCGAGAGTTTTTGCAAACACTCCCATAGTCGGCTAAATTGATTTTTTGGTCCACTAACTTATAACGAGTTGCACTTTCGTCTACTAATTTAGGAGTGTGACGAGAATATGACACTAACTTCTAATTTGTTGCACTTTATCGGAAATAGTGGAATCAACTTGAATTGCTTCATAATTTTGGGAATTTCAATTCCTCCGGCTATATTTAATGACATCGACATATTGAATTAATTTTTATTTCCATTTGGAACGATAGAAAACTCCAAACTTTGGGAGTAATTTCGATTGATTTATCAATTTTTGATGGAGATTTGACTCACTAGTCACTAGGCAATAAATTAGAAGTTAGTATCCTATATTGTCGCACCCTTGTACTAGTGGACAAAAGTTCAAATCTGTTTAAGTTAGTGGACAAATATGCCATTTGGCCGATATAGTCCTCTAAGTAGTTGCCGTTAAATCTTAGCCCAATATCTTTAATAGGTTTAAACATCTAGTCCTATTCTCGATCGAAATTGAATGATGTTATCGGAAATTGCTTACTATGACCATCATGGACACAATATATATATAAAAAAATGGGGATCTTAGTAATGTGGCGAAAAATTCGCCACCAAAACGTTAAATTCCCCAAATTTTGTCTATCAAATTTTTCTTGAATTGGACCGACAATTTTTGCGCCAAATTAGCAAAATCTCTAAATTTTTTAGACACATCAACACCATGGATCTTAGTTAGCAATTACGATAAAATTATACAAGTTCAGTGAAAATCGGACTAAATGTCCAAAATTTTCAAAGACATTGGATCAAAATTTGAACATAACTACTTAGATGACTAAATCTCCAAGTAGTCTTCGTTTCTGAACCCGAAAACACTATTTCCCCTTCCCGTACGTACGTACTTTTCTTACTTTATTGTATGCAGATATCAGCAATGGTCTTCTCTTCATCAAGAACCCAAAATTAGGCTTGACTCGGGACTAATCTCAGACGTTGGAATGCTGGAAAAACGGTGTATTCCCAGCCGTATTCATGCCATGCAAGAAAGATATACACACAATGGTCCTCTAAGGCGAAACCAATTTCTTGAAGGACGAAAATGGCCTCCAAACCAATTTAAAGAGAGAGAAATTCCCACATCGAATAATATTTGGTCAAGTACTGTTTCACAAAATTTAAGATCACAATCTCGCTGGAGTACTCATGTTTCTATCGGCCACACCAGGGTTAATCAAGAGAAATCAAGCATCATATCACATAATTCTAAGCCATTTAATCTTGATCATCAGCATTCCTTGCGGCTTCAGGTAAAAATTTAACTTAATTCGACAATTACTTGATACGTTTTTATGGCGAAGATGGTAAAATTTTAATTTAGTCACATGAGTCCTATTTCACTAATTGTTGCAAATTCACTGGAAATTGGCACGTGACTTGTATGAGGCCCAAAAATTGGGGATTTTTTATTCTTATTTCCGACGATTCTTTTATTGAATGAGAATCCATTTTTGCAATAAAATTTTTGGATACTTATGTTGAAATGAATTACCTGAATTTTTGGGTCTTACGTGTAAGTCATGTGTCAATTCCTGGTGGATTTAATTTGCAACATTTCAACCAAATATGACTTATATTGAGCAATTTTAATATTTACATGACTAAACTAATTGAAAATTTTAATAATGAATATGACCAATTTTGACACCGTACCCCTAAGTTACAGACAATTTTGCAATTTTCGCCGTATATTTGCTCATGATGCATGTTTTTTTTTTTACAGATGAATGAGGAGAAGAAAATGGCGAGCTGTAAAGAGTGGTTTCCTGGTGATTTGCAACTAAGTTTGAGCCTAAGCCTCAGCAATAACAATATTAATGATCAGAAGGGTTGCAGTAAAGGCGGTACTGATTCGGACATTAACACAAAGCTTTCTCTTGCTTTCACCCCTCATTCATCCACTGCAATATAGATTGATCATTAATTTGTCATAGCTGATGATGATATTGTTAAATATCCACATATGTACTTCCATACTCATGTACAATTTAATAAGTAGAAATATTGAGACAAGATAGGCCGAGTACTTGAGATCTGACCATGTGTATGCTTGAGAGCATAGGAGTGAGATCTTGTAAGTACTTGGTCTTTTACAAACACAGTGTTTTAGGATATGTAAGGATCAGTTCTTG
Organism: Rehmannia glutinosa; assembly: GCA_016081115.2. Classification (NCBI taxonomy): domain Eukaryota; kingdom Viridiplantae; phylum Streptophyta; class Magnoliopsida; order Lamiales; family Orobanchaceae; genus Rehmannia; species Rehmannia glutinosa. The sequence goes on along the minus strand of JABTTQ020002412.1, from coordinate 15,643 downwards.
TTGTACTATTATTTTTCTTTACTGTATTATTGGACTCCTTTTTTGTACTACATACTATTTTTTCTTTTCTGCGTTATTTTTGTTTTAAGTTGGCTGCACTTTTGTATAGAGATATGTATAGGAGCTGCCAAATTTGTATTTGATATAGATTTTAGAGGGGGGTTTTGGCTAAGTTTATTTAGAAGATTTTATAAGCTATCTTATAAGATATTTTTAGAGTATGTTTTTCGAGCTTATTTTAAAAATAAGTTGGGAATGTTTGAATAAAGATTAGATGAAAGAGCTTATAATATGTTAGTATTGACATTTTTGTAATTAATATGACCAAAGTGAAAGGAGGTTGTCTCTCTTCCATTTTTTCTCTCGACCCTGCCGTTACTCTTTCATCTCTTTTTCCTCTCCTATGGAGGATAGGGAAATAATTTTCAATGCTTTTAGTAATTAGTTTCAATAAATTTATCCCCAAAAGGTGGCTTTTATTTGTCTCCCCCAATAAGTGACTTTTTTCTTTTCAGTGAATAAATTAGTCCCATTTGTGGGATTATGTTCAGATGATTCAAATGAGTCATTACCTTATGTATGCGACAGAAATGAGATCAAATTCTTTAGTACGTGTTTTGTCCAACGTCTTCATTGCGAAGTTTTGAATCTATGGATCGATTAGATCTATTTAGGTTTTAAATTTTTTGTTTTAGATTTGTATAGATCTATGATTTGTAGGACTTACATTTGTTTTACATTTGATGTTGTAATTGGTGACTTCTCATAAATGAATGAAATTTATTTTGATTCTAAAAAAGAAAGTGAAATGAGGTTGTTAAAATAATTTTTAAAAAAATAAAGTGGGATTCGCCACTTTTTTTTAAAAAGAGTCAACTTATTTTGAAAGCTTACTCGGACATCTTTATTTAAAAGAATATTATCAAATGCTTTTCACGAGTTTATAATCTCAAACAAACACTCTCTTATAGTCTTGTTAATGTATCAAGAAGAGATTGTTTTAATTCAAAATTAGATCATCAAAGTTGGAAAACTATACTAACTCGCATTTCAAATATATAGCACATTATTCTTTTTTGTGACGTCCCAATATATACTTTCTATATTTAATAGTACTTTTTCTATTTTTTACAAATACAATCTGTTTAATATATATGTATATTATAATTTACACTAATCATTAAACAAGGGTAAATCAAGCGATGTTTTAAAATCGGAATGGTGAGCGAACCAAATCATGCTAATTTGTTCACGGTTCAACCTGTCGGACCGATTCAACCGCCAAATCGGTTTGATAGAAAAGAATAATTTTTCTTGATATATTGTATATAATAATGTATTAATATATCAATTATTATGTAATAGACTTTTTAAATGGAAAATATATAAATAATCAACTAAAATAATATCTAACATAGCTCAAAATTCAAATAATCATGTTAATGTAGCAAAATACAAATTTTAAAACATTGAAATACTAAAAAAATAAAAAAATAAAAAATAAAAAATGGTTTTGACCGGTTCAACTAATTGGTCCGGTCAAACCACCGGTTCCGGTTCAATCGGTTGAACCGACATTTTACAGTTTTTCAAAATAGTTCATCAATGTAAATATTTAGCATGTTTATAGTTTTCATTACTTTTTTTAATATGTGTAAAAAGTCAAATTAGACTATATATATTTGGGACGGAGGAGTATAAGATATCTCGATTATATAAAGATGATAATTGATAACCACAAGAGAGGGATTATTAATTTGGGGTACATTATTTTATGGTGTAATTGATGGCATTGCAATGAATTCAAGAGGGACGTGTTTATTGAGCTTATAAGCTCTTAAAAACAACTTATAAGATGTTTAAGAGTTTATAAGCTCTTAAAATGTGTTTGGTAATTTTTTTCCAAAAGATCTTATAAGCTCTAAAAAAAAAGTTGTTAGAGAGCTTATGAGCTCCTAAAAAAAAAAACCTCCATCCCAACTTTTTTAAAAGAGCTTATAAGCTCCTTATTTAAACATTCAAAAGACAAATATATACTTAATAATTTTATAAGATATGAAAACAAACATATAATTAAGCTCAACTATCTTATTTTATCCAAACATTATGACAGCTTATTTTTAAAATAAGATCTAACATCTTATAAGCTCCTAAAACAAATTTTATCGGATGTAGGAGCTTATAAAATATTTTAAATAAGTTTAGCCAAAACACCCTCGAAGGAAAAATAGAAAAGACATGAAAATGCACTGGGTAAATTCAACTCATGTTGAAGTTTAAAGTGGTTCAGTATTTATTACGAATGAAATAAAAATTCTGGTACGCCTACTATTTATACATATATATAATGGTTGGAATATTTATATTACACAACAATGGAATTTTTAACAAGGTGGATCATGATGATGAGTAATAAACTGTACGGTTTACCAGCTGCATGCCAAACGTATTAATGCAATCATATGGGAAGAATTAATAGATTTCATGAAAAGAATATGTATTATTATATGGTGGGAGGTTATCCGTCTATTTATGATAATATTAAATAATTAATACCTTGACCCCATTAATAACTATTATTAATTGGGGCTTTCAATTGTGATTTGGACTGGACAATTAAAAAAGGCACCTAAAAATTCCACCCACAAATTTACCCAAACGTTGTTCTCATTCGTGAATGCATGTTTTTCTTTTTTTTGAGGGAGTGAATGCATGTTTTGAATGTTGACAAATACCTGCATTCTTACTTTCTCATTATTGTTTTTTTATAACCGATATTATATATTCCACATGACTAATTTTAAAACAATTCCTCGCTTCTTAGAAACCGCCTTATATAAACCGCGATAATGCGCACACCCGCTCTCATGACCCTAACATCCTCAACTACCGACTAGGGGCGAAGGCGCGAACTAGACGTGAAACTTTGGAGGGGGCTAAGTAATTTTGTGGGGGCTAAATAATTTTGGTGGGCTAAATTAATAAGAAAATAAAATTTTAGTACTAAAAATTAATATTTTAAAATAAAATATATATAGAAATTATTAATTGTTTTTGGGGGAGGGGGTAAAGCCCCCATGTACAATGGAGAATCCGCTCCCGACTACAAGCACAATGAGTGGTTCTCAAATGATTGCTCGGGGTCGAACCATTAACCTCTCATGGAGTTCTATCTAACGATTTGATAGTTGAAATTACAAGAATAACCCTGACTAATATATATTCTAATAAGTTATAACATCCCACACCGCCACTGCCCTTCAATATTAATCGTTTCACCATTATACTTTCGAGGGGTCGAACCCGTAACCTCTCATGGAGAGGTTAAGGATTACTTCACTTGTAACTAAATGTTTTTTCATCGTGGTAATTTACTAATTTATTTGTCTAGATTTAATTTAGTCACATCAATATAATTTTGATTCGAGTTATCTAATTTAATTGTATAATTAATCTAAATATTCTTTTTCTTAAAAAAAAAAAAAACTATGCTGCAGCGCGCGTGCAAGATAAGCTTGTCTATGAGCGATTAGTGATAGTTCAACATACAAAATATAAACACATTTTTAAGACTTTTATCCTGACTATAATTGTATCTAGGCTAAATGTGACAGCCTAGATGCTTTTTCCTCCCTTTTTAATGAAAGTAAGACCAAGTCGGGGTCCCCAATCATCATAACTAAGAGTTCTCCTTGTCAAATGTTTCTTTTTTTCTTTTTTTTTTTCCTTTTTGTCAACCTAGATTTTTCAACACCCAATTGGGATACAAACCCGACACTTTCTTTATACTACTACGACAATTTCTCCGCACTATGAGACATCCGTTATTTCCAAAAATGATCCTAATCTATGGGAGAATTGAGACGAACTTAACATCAATACTATGTTAATCAAATTTCGAATCCGGTAATTCAAGTTGCAATTGCATCCCCACATCATCACGTCGGGACCAGGCAAGACATAGGGCACTCCTTATCAAACGAATGCCTCGACTAATTGGGGTTTCAATTTTTATTTTATTATATCAAATAGTTTATTTTTATCTCCTTCACATAAAGTATACCTCGATAATTTAATACTCGATTAATTAATAACCTCGTTTAAATAATACTTATGGTCGGTCCCGATTTGGGGACAACAAGCAAAATTAATAATTCACTAACTAATATCTCACTAAATTAATAAATATTGGCGGTTCAATATTATTAATTTATAGAAGTTTAATTGTATGTTATGAATTTAAAGAACAAACCACAGATGGAATTGAAAAAGAAAATGGTAAATTTGAATTTAGTCCTCATCATCTATTTTTTATCTATAAATTAAATTATAAGAGAATGGAAAAATAAAATTCATGTGTAACTAAAAATTGTATTTGAGATATGGAAGTGATTCCGTATCATAATTTTTTTGTGCTACTGTATTTTGAAAAATATATTCTTAAAAAATTAAATTCCATTTCTAAACTTTTTTCCCAGAAAAATTGAAAAGTAAGAAGAGTACTAGCCTATTCATGCTATGCTGTCTTAATATTTCTATGTAGTTTGAAACCATTTTAGCCTCTAGGCTCTAGCACAATTTTTGGATCCAAACCGGAGCATAAAGGGCCAAAGGCCCACAGGCCCACATTGGACTACTAGTCTACTATTACTCTTAGATTTTCCAAATCATAAATCCGTTCAAATTAATCTGACACATTATTATTCCTAATCCATATTAAAACTAAATCAATTCAAAAAATCTTATGCCATAAAAAAGGGTGAAGCACATTGATTTTTTTTTTTTTGGGTTTTAATTTTATGCAAAGAATATGTTTCAATCATATCATTAATATTGTCAAAAAAATCATATCATTAATTAATAATTATAAGATCGGAATGAAGCAAGTAATGACCAATTGCATGTTTTTCTCAATCTTTGTGTATATTAAAGAAATATAATATTATACTCTTATCATTCTTTTCCATTGTTATTCTTTACATATAATCATTCCATTTATGTTCATGCATGTCAATTGCTCGATTTGTATTTTTGTGACAAACCGAAGAAGCGAGGAATATATGGCCCCTAACCTAATGAGTTAGCGCAGTGGCCACGAAGATATTCTTGCAATGATCGAGGTCCAAGTTTAATGATTTGCAATAATGGGGCCGAGCTTTTTAAATTAAAAGAAAAAACTCGTTAGTTAATGATCGTGCGAGCATATTAATATCCAAATACTAGGAACAAAAGAATATAATAATATGACAAATTTGCCCTTCGAATTTTGTGCTCCTTCCCGTTCACAATTAAATGTCATTTTGGCTGATAAAAATAAATCAAGAAAAGGACTTTTTAACGTTATTCAAAATGAGTAAAGATTTTTCATAAATTACCCTTGTACCTATTAATTCATTTAGTAAATATATTTATTATGTATCAACTCACATTAATCAAGAGTATATATAATATTTTAACCCTTTCCTTACTACGTGCATTTTCCTTAAGTGCAAGAAAAATTAAAGGACAAATTATGTTACATAACCAAAAATAAGTTCCATTGTAGAGATAAAATTGTATGACTTTGTTCCAAGAAGAAGATTCAAAATAGGACACTGAATATTAATCTGTATGAAGGCATAAGAAAACTAAGGCATACAACAGAGAAAAATAACTTATTGATTTGCAATATTCTTATCATGCCCAAAAAACTGCATAAAGAACAGATGATATATTTCTACAGTAAGATTAACAAATAACAACAGTTCATCAAACTATATCCATTCAAAAGCTTCTCAATCTTATGTTTGCAAACTCCAATCCCAAACTTCACCCTAACTATAGCACCAAATGGCCAAAAAAAAAGGAAAAAAAAAAAAAAACTATATCTTTGCTGTTCAAATAAAATCTCATCACCTTGTATCATATATATTTCCTCAAAAATGGAAAAAAGGGATGTAAAGTTAGTTATGCTGGAAGGTCTTTTGAATCATCAAGCCGATGAAAACACGACATTCCAAAGAATCGATTCACTATAAAACTACGATTTTCTTTGTCGATGAGACGCATGAGTTATAAGCTCCTGCCAAAAATCAACAAGAAACAAGGATGAGAAAAAATAAAAACCAGCCAATTAGAGTGTAATGTTCAAAAGATCAGATTTTTTTTACCTCCGAGTAGCGAACATGATCGTGTCGTAAATTAGAAGTTTTGACAATAGTCTCCCATTTGGCATCGGTAGCTGAACCTTTCTTAGAGTTAAGTTGGCTGTTTCGACGTGAATGAGCAAATGGATTTCCCAATGAAATCGAAGGCAATGTACGCCAAAGCCATGATTCGGACGGAGATTTTGGTAACGGTGGAGGTAAAGGAGATTTCATAGTAGAATCAGACTCTCTTCCATTCTCTAATTCCGATTTCTCTTCTTCTTTTATCCCGAACTTCACATCAGAAGGCATTTCATTGCGTTCCAGGGTCTTCGATTCTTGATCAAGACTTGATTCGGTTTACTATCCTCCACTTCATCAGCAAATTTAGGACTTGGGATGTGTTGATCAGATTTAACAGCATATTTTTCTTCCATTTGCCAGCTGTCAGCAAAAACCTTCGATCTCTCACCACAGAAATCACCGAGTGCGTCGGCTTTTTTATTTATAGAATCGACGTACACTGTTTTCTCCATAACATCACTTGTTAGACCTGATGATCCTCTTTCGTTTATCTGAGTCCTCGATACATCTTGCAAGGCCTTAAACAGTTTGCGCGACGAAGTGATTTTATTAGCGTTGAAACTCTCGACTTCCTTAGGTACGCCGAGAAACCCGGCTCCTTCACGAAATGCGGACTTTGGGGACTCATTTCGGTAAGAGATATGCTACCGCTTCGATAACGTCTTAACGGAGACAATCCTGATTTAGGCGAGCCGCGGGAGTTCAGAAACTGGTACGAGTCGTTAGTTAACTTATCCTCGATTCTAGGCAGATCCCGGGAAAGCAATCCGGAATGGAACTTTTTCTTATGAGGCACCTGGCAAGCGTTCTGGAGGCATTCAAGAGGTCAACAATTAATCGGAATAAATTCATTGAAGGATTGTTTGCAAACACTTACAAAAGTGATTGTCAGCTTTTGGCTGGAAAAAAGTATTTCTAAGTATTTTCAAATGTCAACTCCTGAATGATTTAATCAGAATCTAGAAGCAGAGGTGCTTTAGATTTATGATTCTATTTCTGCTTTAGATAAAACACTACTCTACAACTTATTCGATTTTTAGCTTCTATTTGAAAACACTGCACAACTTTTGATTCTCAACTACTTTCGGCTTCTAGTATAATAAAGCGATTCTACTCTACAACTTATTCGATATTTAGCTTCTATTTGCAAACACTGCACAACTTCTGATTCTCAACTACTTTCGGCTTCTAGTATAATAAAGCACTTCTACTCTACAGCTTATTCGATTTTTAGCTTCTATTTGCAAACACTGCGCAACTTCTGATTCTCAACTACTTTCGGCTTCTAGTATAATAAATCACTTCATCTATACGAGAAAGCTTTTGCATAAGTAATTTATCCAACATAACCAAGTTTAAATCAGTTCGAGACGAAAAATGTACCTTGTCAAGAGGTCCGCTGAGCGCATTTCTTCTCAATCTCTTAACTTCACCAATCAAAGGCGTTGTTGGAGTGCGAGTTTTTGATTTCAATGCCGGAATCGGATTTAAGAGGCACAAAGAATTCTTCACACAAAATCGAGGAAGAATTCCCCAAGTCTTCCCCGACTTTTTAACCGGAACCTTATTAGATTCCTGTTCTTCATCTTCGCTCTCCAAATTATCTATATACCGACTCTGATACGGCAACGCATCCGCACCATATTGCTTGAGCAACCTTAATTCCCCCGAAACCACCTTCTTCATCTCCTTAGGTTGCTCGTTTAGCACCGTTGGCTTCTTCACAACATATTGCGGCGTTTCTATAACGACAGCTTTGGCCGCCGGTAAGAACCTATTCATCATAAATTCTCTCGTTTGCTTGTCGACACAAAACGTTCCGGAAGGCTTCACGCCCGAGCTATGATAGCCGCTGATTCCACTCACGCTGTAATTCAACGACCATGATTCCGTCAGTGAGAGCGAATCGAGCGCGTCGGAATACGCGTCGTCCTCACTTTCGGATTCTGATTCGTCTTTGCACTTTAAACTATCGTTTAGTTTCTCCAAAAGACTGGCGTGATCGTTGAACGAAAACGCTTCGATTTGGGGCCGGTAAATGTTCTGATCATTTGATCTTTCCCCAGAACTGTATCTGGACGGCCCTGATAACCGTCCTGGAGGAAGCTTTGGAACTTCGCCTGAGTTTCGCCTAATGGAATCTGATATTCTCCCTGCATTTGGAGTTTCCACTCCGGTTTTAGGTCTTCCGGGGGTGTGTTCCCAGTGAAATGGAACGGCAGCTGGTTTAGTCACCGCCTCGGGTTCCCATTCAGGTTTGTTCAACGGGAGAGATTGTTGTCGGCTAGGTGGTCGTTTTTCGAACACTTTTCGTTTTACTAGCTCGGATGAGTTTGTGGGAGAAGAATATCTCCTTGCAGATAGAAGTGGTGCATTGAAATCTAGTTGTCTTTTCTCCATTGAGTATCTTATTTCTCAGAAATTCTGTTTCTGCCCCTGTGACTTATAACCACAAAAAACCAACAAAATTATTTTTTCTGCACATAATTAGACATAAAATTATGAGAGCATTATTATCAAATACTGTTAGCATAATGTATATGCAAATTTCAATGAATCACACAATGCCATTTTAGCGAATAAAATCGGTTTTAAATATTTTGGTCAAATGAGTGATTTGAGGCTCGGATATTACATAAATGACGTTATTTATGAAAATCTCATTCCAGGACAAGTGAATTTTTCTAACTTTTTTAATGCAATCTATGTATATAGATATAGAGAGAGAGGGTGCTATGAGACCAGGAGCTTGTAACTCAAGTGGTATCGCTCACTCTTTGTAAGTGTTGACCGGGTTCGAACCCCGTATCGTTCAATTTCTTTGAAATTTATCTCCTTCAACCAGTACTACAAACTTATTAAAAAAAAAACTATAGAGAGAGGGGAAACAGAGAGATACAGAGAGAGACCTAAAATCTATGATTAACTCTAATGTTCTAATTTAATTCCAAAACACAATAACATCAATTCCAACATTTAAATACACACAAATCACATAATCAACCATCAGCATAAAGGGCTTAAATATTTTAATGAAAAAAAAATCTCACAGCCAGGCAGACAGATGAATCAGAACAAAACTTCCATATCCCTGCTTAAATTTTCAGCTTAATCAGTAAAAACATTCATCAATGAGGGCAGATGAAAGAAACCTAAGGAGTAAGGACTGTATCAAACCTTCAATTTTTTACGGCAAAAAAGAATAAATACTGATAAAGCATTTACGACTCCATTTTTTACTCACCAACCAGAGTAAAATCCTAATTAATTCACCATGATTACTACAGCAGAACTCATCACTGATCCGTTGCTATGCATTTTTTTTTGGTTACTTCTCCTTCTAAGAAAATGCCCATTTACTAATAATCAGTCAAAGTGCGTCCAAGAATTAAGAAAATCTGAGCAGAAAAGGAAAAAATCTGTCCTTTTTGATTTCTTGAATAACCATAACCTTTTGTTACTACCCAATGAAAACAAAATCTCAAAAAAAAAAAAAAATCAGAAACAAGAAATTAAATGCACATAACGAGATTTTCAAGAAAATCAAGAAAATCTTCTATCAAGAATGTTTACTATCTAAAAAGCCCACCAAACACAGCCTTACCATATGCCAAGAATCCAAGATGGGTCATAAATCACACCCAAAAAATCATAAAAACTGCGAAAACAATCCAAGAAAAACACAAAATAAGCCAAAATTAATGCATTTCTTCACGTACCTGAGAAAAAAAGAACAATCTTTTGAGTTTCTTCCCGCAAATGGCGGCAAACAAGAGGAGAAAAAAAGAAAAAGGAGTTTGAGGAGTGTTTGCTTGTGCTTTTTTCAAGTTATTGAGTGGGAGTAGCTAGCGCTGATTACTGATAATTGACTGAGAGAATGCATGTGGATTTTGTAACGTGGTGGGCCTGAAATTTCCAAAAAAGCGAAAGGGTCCAATTTCTTGATTTTTCATTATTATTATTTTCCTTTTCATTTCACTTTGTTAGGTAATATAATCTTTTTTGTGTGGAGACAAATGTCACGGACATACCGTTGGAGTACAATGACAGTTATATAAACCCAACCACTTTTATCTCGCGCCTATTATTTTTGTTTATTACTTCTCCAGATTATTTTTCATGACAGGGGGACCCCTTCATTCATTATGATTTATGGCACTCTTCTTTCTATTCCTAGTAATAAAATTCATCGAATACTTTAAAATTACCTTAATAAATATTTTAAAATTACCTTAATAAATTACGAGATTTTTTTGGATCAACATTGTGCTCTAGTGGTATATACTTGCATTGTCAAGGCGGTTGACCCGGATTTGATCTAGACTTGCATTGTCAAGGCAATTAACCCGGATTCGATCTAGATTTGCATTGTTAAGACGAATGACCCGGATTCGATCTCATACAAGTGCGTGTATCCCCTCCTCTAGTATCTCTCATTGTACTAAAAGAAATACGATGTTTTAGTATGAAGTATGAACGACGTTGAAGTTTCATATATATTTTTCAAAACTAATAATGTGACAAATCTCTTGAATTTTTTGGTTTATAAAGCGGTTTTTTTTTTGTTCTCAATTTTTCCCTATTTAATGAAACTATACTACTTTAATTTTTTTTCTAATTTTAAAATAATTTTATTAAATAACATAACTGATAACTCATAAGGATAATATCCAAATAAGTAATCATTTGTATCAATATATTCTCGAGTTGATCGCATTTTATACAAACGACTTTTGTTTTTTTCTAATTTTAAAATAATTTTATTAAATAACATAACTGATAACTCATAAGGATAATATCCAAATAAGTAATCATTTGTATCAATATATTCTCGAGTTGATCGCATTTTATACAAACGACTTTTGTCGTATATTTGAGATTTTATCGAATTATTCTCAGACTATCATGAATAATACTTGAGATACAAATTCTAAGGGCTAATGAATTATTAAATTCGGGATTTGTTATGATGCCTTTCTCTTGCAATTTTTAAACCAAATATCATATTGTGTATCTAATTCTTGTTTACCAATATGAAATACCGTTTTGAGTTTTTTCTTTTAAAATTATTTCTTATGAATTCAACAAGTATTTCGAGATTTATTTGACATTTATTATAAAGATTCATTGGTGACGTGAAAGGGGATCAACCCACGTCTATATGATTCGCAACTGTAATTAATTTTGCTAAAATTTCCCTAAACTATTTCCTAAATCAATGTGTTAAGCATCCAATTAATTTTGGCTTCAAAGGAAAGCATCCAATTAATTTTCTGAACTTTGTGATTTATTGAAAATATTTACAAATCGCAAAATCTTATGGGAGACGGTGAAAGTCCGTAAGACCGTATGACGGTGATACGTTTAGTGTAAAAAGTGATATTTTTAGTGTAAAAAATGATACTTGTCAAAATACACTTAAAATTAGTGTATTTGGACAAAATATCACTTTTTACACTAAAAGTATCGTTGTTTCATGGTCTCACGATCTAAGTGTATTTTGACAAGTGTCATTTTTTACACTAAAAATATCACCGTTTTACAGTTTTACGGACTAGCACCGTCTCACAAGAGATTTGCTGTTTACAAATATATGAAGGGCCCGGACTTGAAATTTGAGGGCCTATATATATATGAAAAACTTCTCATAACCCATATATATATATATATATATAGGATTTAGATCAGGTGAGTCCATATAACTTAGGTGAGTACACGAGACTAAATCCGAATCACTGATTTAGTTTTTAAACGGTTGAGATTAATTAGGTTTTACCATTATTTAATATGTAACTTAATTTAAAAAAAGGGCATCTTGGTAATTTTAATTAAAATCAATTTTTGGGAGGAAAATTTTTTTTGGTAGTGGGCTAAAAAATAGGAACCATTTATGGACGTGCTAATCTAATACTCTTTGGTAAACGAAGAGTCATAACCATCCCTGCAAAACCGTCTTCTTCATTTCTTCTCTGCAAACCTTTCCCTGGGAAATCATCAAAACGAAAGTTGTACTCATCTGCGACGACGACATCAAACCCGACCCGAGCTCCGTCTCATTCGCCTTCGTCGACTGGAAATCAAATTCGGACCGAGCAGTCGGATTCTTCGCTAGATCGCACGCGTATCGCATCAGAGACCTGGATTTACACCATGGAGAAGGAGAAGTACTCCATTAACCTCACCAAATTCATGATCGTGAATTTCAAACATCTCGAGAAATACTCTTGTGATAAAATGATCTGAGGAGGCTAGGCAAATAGTGGAGGACATGAATAATTGTGACGATATTTAAAACTATAGGGAGATTGTTTTATTGAGGCAAGAATTGCTTATTATTTGTCAATAACCATGGTCACATCTGTGTTTTTCAAAAGTGTTGGTTGACTGCTTTAATGAGGAAACAATATCGCTTATGTATGTTTTGTAGTATGCTTATATACATCCAAGTATGTACGGAATGGTTAGGATTTTCTTTGTGCTTTTGTTTTAAATTATCTTTATTATCCGGAAAAACAAAGTCCGGTAGAGGTGGCTCTTATGGGATTTTAAAATACATTTTTGTTCTTGATAATTACTGCTTGTTTATTTTAAAATACATGTTTGTTCTGCTAATTTTGCTTGTTTATGTTTTATGTTATGCTTATGCCTATTTTATATAATGCTTGGTGCAAATATATTTCTTATTAAGGCCAGATATTGATGATGTGCAGGAAATATGTTGTGATTTGTTTGGATGATATGAATGAAGCGAGAGGAATTGAATTTGTGAGAGGCGAAAAGTTTCTTTGGAACAACGTAGAATTATAAAAAACGATGTTGATGTTTTTTATTTTGACCAAATGGTTGAACATTAAATGTTGTTTTGGATTTTTAAATTTGTGGTTGGGTTTGGTTTAATTTTTAGAGTAGTTAAGCAAGATGTAAATGCTATATAAGCAATATTATGGTATAACATATGCAATGTTATTTATACAAGTGATAAATTTTTGATGGCGCAATATTTGCTTTGACATAGTTTTTGATGAATTTTTGGTGTCCGAAATTTAAATTCCTGTTGGGCCTCAGAAATTGTTTGTACACTCCGTCCATTGCACAGGCATATTATTAATCATCCCTTTCCAATGTATTATTACAAAAATATATCAGGGTATATTTTAAACATCTATTGTGTAGTCAAACGTGCAACATAGAGTCAATAAATAAGCAACAATGTTCATGTTCATAAGCAACTTTATAAGAACAATTAAGCAACACTTTATATATACCTAAGCAAATGATTGGTCTTAAAAATGGGAGGATCACCAATATTAATTGCAAGTTTGATTGTGAAAGGAAAGAGATAATTTCAGATATACGGTTTCAAACATATCTGAAAAAACAACATATTTGTCTTCAATAAGCAACATATTTCTCACAACGGATAAGGCCAGAGACACGATTTCAAACAAATCCCAAAAAATCTGGAATGTGGGCACTACAAAAAATAACTCCCTTTTTCGATATTGAAACAAAATTTTCTACTTATCCTTAACAACAATTAATTAAATATAAACTAAAATAAAAATCATTATTATTCAATAGATAAGCAAAAAAAAAATGTAGATAGTTAGCAAATTATATGAGTCTCATTATGTAAGCATTTTTTTTTTTGCATAAAAGGACGATTTCCTCAAATAGACAATTTCTTTGCAAGAACGCAAATTAGAAGCAATAAGTAAGCAACATTGTTCATGTTCATAAGCACATTTATTATAACAATTAAGCAACACTTTATATACCCTTAAGCAAATGGACAATTTATCGAGGTAGAGACGATTTTTTTTTCCGTTTTAATGGAGCGATTTACTGAGAGGTAGCAACATCTTGGTGAAAAAGAAGACATTAATTGTGGCATTTTATTCGTGATTTTGACTTTGTTTTAGATGGTAAGATATATTGTTGGTAACTGCTCTTATTTTCATGGGATTTGATTGTTTGCTTTGGACTAATATACCCCTATATCTATTTAATTAGGCTTTTATATATTTTATGCATCTTTAATATTAGCCATTGAAATTTGTTGATCTATGGTTCAGATTTGGTCCTACATACTTACTTAAGGCATGTGTTTCATATAACCTATATATATATATGTATGTATATTAATGTATAAATGAAAATCAATTAGGTGGTCATTTTAGTGTTGCCAATGACTTTAAAAGTCATAAATTGTGACCATACCTAAATGAAAAAATTAATGCTCCTGATTTGTCGCCCCTCTATAAAGTCAATTTCCTCCAATACCTTAATATACTGAATAATGTATTTGATAGTATATCTTAACATTAATGCTTCTATTCATATGATTACATATTAAACATTTAAGAGCAAGTCTCTTGTGAGACGGTCTCACGGATCTAAATCCATGAGACGGACCTCCTAAGGATTCTGTCTTGAGAACATGAACCATGAAAATAAATTTAAAAATAATAATGAACCATGAAGAAACAAAAATAAACCCTAAAAACATGAACCATGAAGAATAAACCCGAAAAACAAAAATAAACCCAAAAAAAAACCCTAAAAAAACAAAAAATCCTAAAAACCTAAATCAATTAAAAATAAACCCAAGAAACAAAATAAACCCTAAAAACAAATATAAACCCTAAGAAAAATAAAATCAGAAAAAAAAATTAAAACTTTGTGTAAGGGCTCCGTCTCATGGATCTAAATCCGTGAGACCATCTCACGCAAGTAGAGCTGGCAACCAGGCCGGGCCGGGCCGGCCTGGTACTGGCCCGCCGGGCCAAATCTGGTTTTTGGGCTAGGCCGGGCTGGCCCAAGACCTCTGCGGGCCTCTATTTTTCAGGCCCATCCTGGCCTTCTATGGGCCACCGGGCCAAAATGGCCCGAAATTAATATTTTTTTTAAATCTTTTTTTAATTAAAAATGTATATTAATATGTTTATTTAAATTATAAATTAGATTGTAACACTTAATAGAACTTAAAAATTATACTTATATCAGTATATGTAATTTAAATTAATAAAATAATGTGTTTTCTCAAACTTGATTATTTAAGAAAACTAATGAATAAAAGAAATGTCAGTAACAACGCCATTTGTTATATTCTTGGACTGGCCAATTAATTTGTGTTAATTTCATTTACTAAAAAAAATGTAAGTTGTGTAATTGTTGTTTGATGTGTGAGTACAGTAGAATATGTACTATGTTGAGAATCTTTACATGCCTTATTAGTTATTATAATTACTTACAAATTATAAAGAAAATTAACTCACCCAAAAACTCTTCTCAATATCTACTGATCCATAGCTAGAGTTGCCCACGGTAAGAAAATTAGTAGGTGAAGAAGATGAAATATTATACATACATCAAACCTCTGCATTTTAGTCTTGAAGTTAATATCTACATACACACACACACACACACGCATA